>OX463756.1:46948194-47548194 GCA_949824845.1 Rhingia rostrata
CATACAGTGACTTTGAGCGGGTGTAATGGCTCTACGTGGGTTACACGCGGATTTTCAGTGCCCCAGAAGCGTAAATTTTGCTTATTAACGTACCCGCTAAGATGGAAATGGGCCTCATCACTCATGATTATTTTTGATGAAAAATCATCTTCCTCTTGGTCGTGATTAAGGATGGCTTGAGCGCATTTTAGACGCGATTGGCGGTCAGTAGCTAACAGCTGATGCACCGTCTGGACTTTGTACGGAAACATCTTCAAATCTTGTACCAAAATTCGCTGTAAAGACCGTCGACTGATACCCATTTGCGTGGCACGTCGTTTGGTCGATGTCGACGGCGCTTCCATGACATCTTCGGCTACAGCATCAATATTCTCTGCAGAACGGCTACTCCTGGGTCTGCACGCCTGGCAGCATCTCGTGTTGTGCCAGTCTCTTCGAGGCGAGCTGCTAAACGTCGCAGTGTTTCACCAGTAGGCGTTGGACGGCTAGGAAATCTGCGACGAAATTCACGTTGTGCCAAAGTCACAATCCGTGAAAGATAGTGGGGATATAATTTATGTTTTCAAAATTGGGATACCTTTTTTTTAGAAACTCAATACAAAGCCAAAGCTCAAAACACTCGCTTTCTCGTTTAGCAACTCCAACATCCGTTTGTTTATTTTGAATTAATTTAAACAATACATCAGTTTTTGCAAAAATCTCGGAAACCATATTCAATAGAAAACACAAATCGTTCCCTTCTAATTTAAACAATAGACTTTCGGCCATTGGAAGTGCGTCATTATACCATTCTTTTGGTATGTCTAACATTTGCTTAAGAGTTTCAATAACATCTAATCTAGAGTAAAAACTAATGTTAATTATTCATGAATGGTAACTCGTTAACAGTTTCTGATACTCCCTGCATGCGTTTTAGTAAATTTGAACGTTTATTTGAATTATTAAAAAAACACACTACAGTGTTTATGTTCACAAAACAAAAAATATGTTTTCTAGTGACAGTAACAAATGTAAAACATTTGCGTAGCAAGAAATAAAATGAGCCATTGAACATGCATCGAGGACTGTTTTTTTAAAAACCACCCACACTCCTTTCGCGGACATAACCTCGGCACCGTTGCAAGATTGCCAAACTAAATTTCCCTTGCAACCGTATACATCAAGTATACTAATAATGTGTCTTTAGAGCTTATTTGCATTCTACTCTCACTCTCGCAAAATGTGTCTTTAGAGCTTATTTGCATTCTACTCTCACTCTCGCAAAAAAAAAAAAAAAACAAGAAAACATTCTTCTATCCCTTCCTCCGATAGGTAACGCAATACAGCACTTAGTTGCTACAGTTGGATACAAATCGCGTTTCACTTATATCTACTGGATGTTTTTTTTTTAGAGGTATAGAACTTCGAATTGAAATAAAACACAGAAAAATCGTTTTAATGTCCATCAATTTGGCTTTGTTGGAAGGATAATTTTATTCCATTACAAAATACAAACACAAATTTTTGGAGCAAAAGGCTGGTTAGAACCCAAGGCCGAGCTTTCTCACAACCATTCAGGTGTGCGTGTATAATTCTAGCACGATGGTAGGACCTCCTGTTTTATGCCGACTCCGAACGGTGAATTTGAGATAAGCTGTTCTTGACAATTGATACTACTCGGATGATTTATCAGATCTTCTACGGCTGGGAATCGAACCCAGACCTTCTATGCGGCTGTCCATCGCACCAACCATCGCGCGACTGAGCCCGTTGGTATGCCATTAATGTTTAAGTACAATTTCGGGCATGTGACCGCCGCTGCTGGTTCGAATAAAGCCAAGTCTAGAGGTCCAATTTTCAAACACGTTTTCCAGAATTTAGGGCCGTATGTCGGTAATAACGCCACAAATGTTGGCTTCCAAGCCCTTTAACGCTTCTGGTTTGTTGCCGTAGACTGGCGACTTCACATATCCCCAAAGAAAATAATCCAATGGTGTCAAAACACACGATCTTGGTGGCCAATTGACAGGCCCGTTCCCTTTAATAAATCGATTGTGACGTGCGTTGTGGGGCATGTAGCGCCGTCTTGTTTGAACCACATCTCATCCACATTCATGCCATCCAATTCGGGGACAAAATAGTCAGGTATCATGGCTCTATACCGGTCTCCATTAACGCTTACTGATTCTCCAGCATCATTGAAGAAGTATGGCCCAATGACTCTACCAGCACATAGAGCACACCAAACAGTCAGTTTTTGTGGATGTAATGGCGTCTCAAGGGTCTCATGTGGATTCTCTTCACTCCAAATGCAGAAATTTCCTGTTGACGTAGCCATTCAAATAAGTAGTAGTTCGAGTGAGGGCTTTACTACTAAATTGCCTTCTTAGCCCGAAGAAACAGTTGGCAAGAGTAATTTTACGTTTAATTTCTGACGAGATGTTGTTGTCAGAGTTAATAGCGGAGCCGAGATAGGCAAATCCCCGTACTACCTCAAAGTTATATCTGTCAATGGTAAAGTTCTGTCCAATTCGTCGATGTTGTCCTTTCGTGTTGACAGTATATAAATCGTCTTGCCGTCATTTACTGCTGAAACCATTTCTGTCGCTTCCTTCTCTATACTAGCAAACTTGGCTATGTCATCACGTTTGGTCCGACCAATGATGTCGATATCGTCGGCGTATGCTAGTAGTTATACCGATTTTTGGAAAATTGTGCCTCTGGTGTTGGCTCGTGAGTTTTGCGCAATCCTCTCAAGAATCAAATTGAAGAAGTCACACGATAGCGCATCGCCTTGCCTAACTTCTTTTTTGGGATTAAATGTGTCGGTGAGGGCATTTCCGAACCTGATAGGGCAGCGGGAATACTTCATTGTCATCCTACACAAACGGACGAGTTTGAACGGTATACCAAAACAAGACATAGCTCTGTATAGTTCGTCTCTATAAATGCTGTCGTATGCGGCTTTGAAATCGGTGGTGGGATTCGATTTGGACATCTTGAGTTTTTTCCAGATCTGCCGAAGTGTGAAAATTTGATCGGTTGTGGACTTTCCTGGCATAAAAACCACACTGATAAGGCCCGGTGTTGGTAAACGGTTTCAGGGGTTCACATATTACGGCAGATATAATCTTGTAGGCGATGTTGAGAAGACTTTAAATTCATACAGAGTCCAAAATGCTGACCCTATTACCTGTCTGTATGCTTTACATACAAAAACTTATGCGTGTCATATATTTATTTTTAACATATTTCGAATATGATATCGCTAAATCTATAAATCTTCAAATGCTTTCGATGCCATTTATAAAATCAATGGAAATTAGTTTCCTTATTACTTACAAAATGTATTATAATTTGATAAATTTGAGCATAGTGTGTATGTTGGATATATTCCTTAATTAAACACAGGAAGCAACATTTTTTGCTAAAATATTAACTTTCAAAATTTCGAAAAGTAGATCTTTTGTGACAGCTGATAGAAATATGCAAAGCAGAATTTCGTTTCGCTCTCTAAATCGAAATTTTAGTTTGTAGTTTTCTTGCTTCGCTATCAACCGTGACGCCGATAGCAGATGGAAATTACCTGCGACAAACCAACCAAAATACCGCGAAATAATACAAACACAAATAAGACTTTTGCTGCACTATTCGCGGAATATCATTTCACTATTCGTTGCAAACTTTTCGCGCCCTTTAGCCGTAGTGTTTACCGATTCCCGGGAAAAGCAAATATTGAGTGTGCATATATGTCCTTAACGTCGCTCCAGACCGAAAGCACACATCGAAATCGTGCTGCATACCATGCTTATCGAGCTCCCATTATGTAATGCAGGCAATTCAATATTTGCGCCGAAAATCGACAGTTCCATTTATCTATCTCAACACACTCACACTATGATGTGGATTGATTTTTAGTCTGAATAAGCGACGACACACCTTTCGCCTGAGTTCCATTGAACAAGCTAAGCTATGGTTGGCATCTTCCATATACCCGTGCTGAATGTGTAATAAAGTTCCGTCGTTCGAAATCAGCGATATAATTTAAATATCCGGACAACCCAAAGCCGCCATCATCATGTGACTAGAATAACCTTTAGATTTGGAATTTTATTCACCAATGGAGCGCGCACTAATTTACATTAGCGTCAACGGCGCAATACACAAACACACACGTGTGAGTATATCCCTGAGACACATGCAAATCGGTATGGTAATAGAACATTTCCCGTTCGAACGATTTTAGGTGTCAAATTAGATCTGTCAGTGCTGAAAATCTGCAGGAGGTCGGCAACCCACCACCGTTCTCTTGCAATAGAGTAAACATCACATTCAGTCAACTGACGCGACAGTGCCTGCTGATTAAGGATGTTTCGAATGGTTGGTTAGATTCTGTTAATTAAACGGAATCAAGTGAAGATATTACACATTGACAGAGGCTTGTACGAATTGTACATGTTTATTGGGATGACTGACTGGATAAATCCACTCGATTCTGTCACACTGGGTACTCTGACGTATACGTAACTTTTTTTTATTATCGAATGCTCTGTGCTCTCTGGCTACTGAATAAATTAAAATATTTTAATCGGAGACTCCTGCTACCGTTAAAATTCAATTTCCAAACCACTGCACAGACGCATTCTATCACGTGAATTCTTATCGTGTGGTTGTTAGAGCGCAAAATTCACGGGAGGCCGCTTTGTATGTAGTCGTGTCGTCTTGATTATCGTCCTCATCCAGAATTGGACATCGAATGAGAATGTTACCATAAATATTTGCTTAGCAACAAGATTGACTTGCGAGCATTTCTGTTCTACATATGTAAATAGAGGTTTAATGCGTCACCGTAGACGTAAATAGAATACGCCCGATTTTCAAGATAGTTTAATACACGTGATGATGCGATTAATTTGATTTTTTTTATTGATTTGGTCAAATCTGGACGGCGTTGTTTACAAAAAAAATAAATAAATTATTGACTCAACAAGCTCGGTAGGACTCGGTATGTAGCATTCATCTCATTAGAGTGCGTTCGCTTGGATCCCCATTAGAACTAGAAGTCGCGGTTGACACCTTAATGGATACCGTTTTTGAACAGTATGGAATAATACTCCTCAACAACGCAAAATAGAGAGCTATATTAATATCAAGTACCTATGAGAAAATAAAAGATTTGGTTAGACAAAAAAAAACTCGAAAAAGATGGCACCATGCAGTAGAAACTTATCTACAAAGCCTAACCGCTTGAAAGGAATCGAATTATTCGTTCTGAAACGCAATTAGAGTCATAAAACGGCCAAAAAACGCTGTGCCACCAATACGGGTAACTCAAGACGTTTGGACGAAATGCGATAAGGAAAAAGCAGACGTATTCGCCGCACATCTTGAGGAAACATTTATAACATTTGATGGTCCAAAAAATATGAATTTATTCAAGACTAAACATTTATTCGAGACTACAACCGATAGAAATCAAGTAAGATATGCAAGTATTGTCGAGCTCAAACGGTAAATACAGAAATTAAAGCCTAAAAAAGCTCCGTGTTTACAGGAGAACTTCTTAAAATGTTGCCCGTAAAAGAATTGACTAAAGTCCTCTACATTGCAAGTGCAGCAATTAGATTAGAATACATACCAAGACAGTGGAAAATCGCAGAAGGGATTATGGTGCTCAAACCAGGAAAATCACCGAATGAAATAAAATCTTACAGACCAATTTGACTTCTTCCAATAATTTCAAAAGTTTTTGAAAGGATATAACTCGGTCGCTTACACCCCATTATTGATCAGAAACGCCTTTCACCCGACCACCAACTCGGGTTTAAAAGTAAGCATTCGAATGAGGACCAAGTTCATCGAATTACTGATGTCATTGAGAAAGCTTTCGAAGAAAAGAAATTTTGCTCAGCCGTATTTCTTGACGTGTCGCAAGCTTTTGACAAAGTTTTGCATAAAGGCCTTCAATGCGAGCTAAAGCAAGTTCTGCCTGAAAAATGATGTAAAATCCTCGTGTCTTATCTTGAGCATAGACTCTTCCGTGTGAAACTTGGAAACGAATATTCGGATTTCAAAGAAATATTGGCAGGAATACCCCAAGGAAGCGTCCTTGGCCCACTCTTGTACCTCCTATTTACACGTGGTATCCCACAAACAAACGATACAATAGTTGCTGACGATACAGCTATACTAGCAGTTGGCACAACAATAGAGGAAACAAATATGAAATTACAAAAAGCTCTTAACGAGGTTAATGAATAAACAAAGTTATGGCGGATTGTACTTAACGAGAGCAAATCGATTCATATAGATTTTTCGTATAAACGGACAAACATTTTGCCAGTATTTCTCAATACGGTTTGAGTCCTTTTTGCAAATGAAGCGAAATATCTCGGAATGACAATCGATGCAAATGAAAGTCGCATGTAAAAAAGGAATGCGAAGAACTTAAAAATAAATACAGAGAACTGTACTGGTTTCTCGGAAAATATTC
Organism: Rhingia rostrata; assembly: GCA_949824845.1. Classification (NCBI taxonomy): domain Eukaryota; kingdom Metazoa; phylum Arthropoda; class Insecta; order Diptera; family Syrphidae; genus Rhingia; species Rhingia rostrata. The sequence continues at coordinate 46,954,667 of OX463756.1, forward strand.
GAAGCTTAACCTTGAAAACAAGCTGCTATTATACAAGCAAGTGCTAAAGCCGGTCTGGAAATATGGTATACAATTATGGGGTTGTACCAGTACAACGAATCTTAATATTTTACAAACTTTTGCAAACAAAATGTTAAGATTATTCATCAATGCACCGTGGTATATAAGGAATCAAGATCTATGGACGTTCCGCGATTAAAGGTGAAACGAAAAATTTGGCACGCAAACATAAAAAACGTTTATTGGGACACGTTAACACAACGGTCCTCCAAATTCATGAAGAAACAAATTTATTGCGGCGTCTTCAAAGAACTAAGCCCTTAGATTTGGCCCGATAATAAAATGCGCGCTATAAATTGCGGAAAAAGCAGGAACTCTCAAAGGAATGTTACCTGCCGAACATTCATTACTCGTGATAAAAAAGTTGCTTGATAAGTCGCATACTTAGTTGCAATACAAATACAAAAAGGGTGGTGGTTATAGTGGGTTTAAGCCCCACTCTACTTTGGGCACGTGCTCATCGTGTCTTTTAAGATTTTCACCAGCCCACGTGAAAAAAGGTTCCACGAGTGGAGCAACCTTAAATTATATACCGAACTCGAACGTCAGAGCTAAGGTTAGCTTAGCTTAGCTTTCCTGAAAAGCTTGTTAAGTTATTACTTGACACTTTTCCTTCATAGCCCGTCAACACATGCAAGAGCGTAGAATTTCTGAAAAATTGTTCGCTCAAAACGACCAAGGATATCTTCATCAGTTTTGATTCGTTTCATGCTCTAGCGTCTAAGAGCAAGCCTGGTATGAAGAAATAGCCGAAATATCGACCAAAAGATTAAAGATTTGGTCAAAAGAGCTCAAATGGACATCCGCAATAGCGGCGCCTACTTAAAAAAGTAATGAAAAAAACGTTGAGGTGCAAATTTTTTTTAAAAATAAAATAACATGCAGTGAGTTTGGGACACCCTGTAAAAGCGTGCGGCTCATTCCTTGCCAATGCCTGGACATTTAATAAAATATGGGAGTTTTTGGAAATATTTGACCATTCTTTTTTCATAAGTTAATTTGGCTTTCCAGTCTTCTTATCGTAATATTTCTAGAAGTAAAAAAATTAGATCAGCTAGCAATCAAGCTAGTTTTATCTCTATCCACGGAAAAGTAAAAATTTATATATCATCGTGCTAGTAACCATAAGTAGCAAACTCAAAATTTAATTTTATTCCCTTGCCAAGAGATATTCATGTAATTCTTACCTCCTGATTTGCATAGATTTACATTTTAGATAACGTCAACCTCACCATTCTTCTCCGTACCCAACAAGTCACGTGAATGATCTTCATCTCGTGTTTTTTGGCACAACACAAATTTGGTTATCAGGATTGGAATAACCGCCATTGTTTCATGACTGTTAAATTTTACTACTTTCGAACTCCACCTATTGACTGTTTCTGGAGATTATTCTTTGGATTTTTTTCAGCTTTACTTATGTTCAGAACAACACATGCCAATGATTGATAGCTCAAAGAAATCGGTAAAAAATTACTAAATTATATTTTTTGGTCGATTTCAATTCCGATATAGTACAATTGAGATTATGAGAAAAATATTAAATACCTGACATTACAGGGCCTAGAACCTAGCATCTCCATTCATGTGTGTGTGTGAAGTTTTTTCTTATATCTGCAACTAAGCATGGATCCTCTTTTCATTAATCTTTTAGTAATATTTTAGAAAAATATTAAATACCTGACATTACAGGGCCTAGAACCTAGCATCTCCATTCATGTGTGTGTGTGAAGTTTTTTCTTATATCTGCAACTAAGCATGGATCCTCTTTTCATTAATCTTTTAGTATCTATTACTTTTTATTTAGACTTTTACACAACCATCCTAAAAAAAATCATCTCAGAATGTCTTAACGTTTTTTTTTGTGATATCGATTGACCTTTTTTCAAAATATGGACCAAATAAAAGGTGAAGTTTCATAAGCAGTTTAATGTTGGCCTCTGTAAAAGCTATGAAAGGTTAAATGAAGAGGAATCGATTTAATCATTATTCCTTTTCGGTCATAATTATTGTTTACACATGTTAATTCTATTGCGATAGATTCCTTGAACTTTGTTCTTCAAATGAAAAATCTAAATTTATTGATTTATACTTTAATTCAAACTTTAAAGAAACGTCTAATATTTTTTTTATCTTTTCTTTGTAGGTATGTCACCCAAAATATGACATTTTAATGGTTTGGAATCTGAGAACGAATGCATGCTTCAATTCAAAAAAAGTAAATCAACAGCACAGTTGGTTTGATGCTAACAATTTGATGAATAGTATCTCTGTAGACTAATCCTCTATTTTTCACAATGACGAGGTTAATTGTTAATGCATAATTGATGTGACCTTGGGTCCACCGAAAGATAGCCATTTGGGTCCAGTGCTTTTTCAACGATTTTTAGGCGCAAATACATTCTGCAACGATTAAGGATTAGATTATTGAAAGTATTAAAAATAGTACTGATGAATTGGACAATAAACCTTCTCATAAGTTTTGAGTTATTGCATGAGTTTTCGTTAAAGTGTTTTCCAGAAAGTTTTTTAAAAATTGCATTTCGCATGTGAATAGAAATACAATCGTAGTTAAAGTAACACATATAAATAATAGCTTGTAGTTAGCTTAGAAGTCGTCGCACGCTCGCGATTGCTCGCCTAAGCTCAACGGACGGGGAAGTTCTTGCCTAATACCATGCTCAACAAAAATTGTATATCGTGTCAAAAAAAGGAAATGGAAGACCTCGGACAGACTAATGGACGAAAAATAGAAAACAGTCAAAAAAAAGGAAAGATTAAAAGAAAAATCTGTTCATACAATTAAATGATAAAAAATTCCGACATTGCCAAAAGCAGTATAACACTGCTAACCCTATTGGGCAAATAAGTGTTTAAAAAATCCAAATATACAAAACATTTTTTTACCAAAAAGAATGATAAGCGATTAAAAACATATCATGAGGCATTGTTCGCGAATCGTTTAGTAATCTTTCCAACCTTATCCTATCTTTAAACCTAATACCCCCAAAAAATGATTGTGGCTAAAAGAGTTGTGGGGATGAAACGAGAAAATGTCATTGTCACAATATACTATTCAAAGTTTGTCAAAATATTTTATAGTACTACAAAAAAAACGACGTTTTTCAATTGCGTATTCTAGTGGGTAGTACAAACAAATTATTTTTTTTTTAAGAAAACGCCTTCCAAAAGTGACCATGGACTAAAATGATCCATTGACAAAATATTCATCATTAATATTACCAATGATTTTATATATCAAAATCAGATCTCAGTTAAAAACTTTTATAAAGTTCTCCGACCACATTTTGGCCGTCATAATCGTCCAACTGAACGCACTGTTCATAAAACCATCACCAAATTCCGAACCATCTCTACACTATTGGACATTCATCCAACTACCAGAGTTCTTAAAATAATGAGAATATAACCGCAGTAGCAGACATACTGGTGAAGACCGTGGCCATACTCAAGGTTTGGGTATCTCTTATGGAACGTTGCGTATTTTGAAGAGTGATCTTGGATACAAGGCTTATAAAATCTGAAGAAATTATCCTTTCAATTGTTTACCAAGATCTTGTGATTTGACACCATTGGATTACTTTCCTATGGGGATACCTGAAATCTACGTCGATAAACCCAAAACGATTGAAGCCCTGGAAGCCAACATAACTCGTGATTTAATGGAATAACGCGGATATGCTTAAATTGAAGACTGCAAGCTGGAGTATTGGTATCGTTCTACATGTCCTAGACATCTTAAACGTCCAATGCAGAGTTTTTTTTAACTAGAGGTATGTCGCTGTACAGATCGTATAATTCTTGCTTGAAAATTCGTCTCCATATTCTGTCATTGCAAACGGGTCCAAAGATTTTTAGAAGAATTTTTCGCTCAAACTGGCCAAGGATTTCTTCATCCACTTCTTTGGTTCTCCTAAGTGAGGGCTTAACAATTAAATTGACTTCTTAGCCTGCAAAAACAGCGTTTGCCATGAATAATTCTTCGTTTAATTTCTGACGAGATGTTGTCAGCGAAGCCGAGGTAGACAAATTGACGTTATTACCTCAAAGTTATATCTGTCAATGGTGACGTTCTTTGCAATTCGTCGATGTTGTCTGTCATTTCGTGTTGATGGCATATACTTCGTCTTGCCCTCATTTGCTGCTAAACCCATTTTTGCTGCTTCCTTCTCTATACTAGCAAACGTGGCTATGACAACAAGTTCAGTACGACCGTTGATGTCAATATCGTCGGTGAACGCTATTAGTTGCACCGTTTTTTACAATCATCTCAAGAAGTAGATTAAAGAAGTCACATGACAGTGCATCATCCTCATTTGGTATCGAATGTTTCGGTGATGTCGTTTTCGACCTCTCTTTTTGTCCGGCCTATACCATCGCATTTCTTGGGTGGCAGTAATGTCTGCTTTATAGCATCTAAGGGCTAATGTTCTTACATTACATTTGCAGATACGAACGTCGTCGTCCTTTTTTTTTACTAATCAGGCTTATCAACAATAAAATCAGTAATTTTTGAGGCTATTGGTTGCTTCATTCCATGGGTGGGTAGTTAACCCAAGCACAACCGAATGCTGAAGGTCCATTTCCAATTTATTAGATACCCTTAGGACACGGGACTAACAGTATCCACTACAAGATATTTATTTATTTGAATAATTTACAAATTATTTCGGTAAGGCATCAGGGCAACAACAACGGATCGATCTGGCGTGAAAGAGAACATTCGATGAATATGTGATAAATTGAAAGAATATTTTGACAAGGTTCACACACTTCTGGGAGTTCATTATTATAAATATGTCTCTCTGATTCGGAGTATCCTTCTACAATCTTTTCTTATAAACAGTCCATTATATGTACCTAATGCGACTGATATGAGGATTGTGAATGCGAAGGAATGTATGGCAAGTATCCCAAAGGTTTTTAAACTCCCTCCTCTGCTGCTGTAAAAATATCTAGCGAGTCAATTGGTAGAGGTTGGGGGATTCGATAATTAGTGTGCTTAATAGCATCTTTGGCTGCACCATTCGCAATTTCATTATCTTTGATTCCAGTATGCCCTGGTACCCATGCTTACATTGCGTTTCCTGTCAATGTGCGTCTTAGTTGTTCTAGTGTTGGGTAGCGGTTGGTTTCGTTTTTAAGGCCTTTTAGGACTCCCAGGTTATCTGTTGAGATAACATTTCGTCTCAGTTAAGATTTTGCAATAGATATCGCTTTATTAATAACTGCTAATTATGCAATGTAGCTCCCTGCTTCTTTAGGGAGCAGTCCTTGTCATAAGACGAGTTGTTATCATTATGCGAACCATGGGTATAGAAGACAAGGTCAGGGTCAACGTTTTCGATCATCTTTTGGTTTAGCATTTGGAACACTTCGTTTGGGGTATATTTCTTCTTAAATTCGGCGTGGTTCATATTTTAAGTTTAGCGAGTAAAATCCGATTGGAGACCAGTATCCGATGGTTACAACTTGGAGGTAAAAAAAGAATGAACAATATGAAGATCCGTTATAAGATATCCTAAAAGGACATATCATTTTTTTTAATCATACGAATGCTGGACAGTAATATATTCAGTGTTGGAAATTAAGTGAAAACAATATCAGTATAGTTTTTATTCTTTAAATTTGCACTTGAAATGTAATTAAGACATAAAAATTCATCATACAATCGTCTCTGGGGGTGTACACAATTTTCAACCTTCAATATTCTGTTTATCAATGCGGTAATCCTATTTTAATAATAAAAAATATTTTTTATTTAAAATTATTATTCAATTTAAATAAAAAAAATTAACCCACACAAATATTCCGCGGCTTATTTTGTTTTCCAATCAAATTAGCTTATTGCAAAATATTTGTGTATCATGGGAATTATGTAAATCATTTGAAAATAAATAGTGTAAGAGGAGGGCTTAAATGGTTTTGCAAATATTTTAATAGGCTCAACTTTTTACTTGATGGTTTTTATGTGTTTGAATTAAAATAAATTAATTTAATTAGAAACACTTAATTGAATTACTAAATCATGCTTAGCCATGCAATAATGTGGACTTGAAACAGTAGATTAGTTGTGTTAGTTTCTTTCGTTTCTAATTTTACAGCTACACGCTTTACATTGTACGCATTGGGCATAACAGTTCCACTTAAAAAGTTCTGTTCATTATGGTGAAGCAAATTAATTTAACATGGCAAATAACATTTAAAATGTGGGAAATAATTTCCCTGTTTTAGATTTATTTTTCACCTCTAAGATTCGATTCCTTGGTTTTTAGATGAAGTACTTGGTCGAATTAACAGTGGAATATATAGGGCGGGCCTCAGTATTTTTTGGGAAATATCTTCAATGCTGAACAAAGATCAATTTAAAGAATTGGTTAAAGTAATAACAGTAAAATTACTTTGTTCAGCATTAGAAGAAAATAATTGAAATTATTTCCCACAAAATACCGAGAGTAGAATTAAATGGAGTAGACCTGCATTCAAATCTCCTGATAGTCTTTTTAGGCATATATTTAAACATCCTATTTTTACGGAAAATATGTATTAGATATGAATGCGGTAGAAATGAACATAGTTTAGGGAAAACGTTTTTAGCTCTTGGTTAAATAAAACTGAACCTTTCTACAGAGCTGGATTCTCATTAAAAAAAAAACTCTTAAAAAAGTTAAACATATCTAAGTTATGAATTTAAAGCTCTGAAAATTTGTTTCATATATGGCTGCGAAATCTGGAATTTATCTGTGAAGCACTTCTATTATTTTTCTACCCTAATATGATTGGTCCCGAAGAACGTAGTAGTCTTCATTTTTTCCTTTACACATCGACACCGAATCTTTAATCAATTGGTAACCTCTATTAACCAAAGCAAAATGTGCCCATTTTGCTGCGTTTTCCATTACATTTTCGAGAGCATCTTGGGCGGTAGCTCGACAATGGTCTGGGGCATAGGGGTGTACTTTTAGATTTTCAAATCAGCCCACAAAAATAAGTAAGGGATGGATCAAATCTGGAGATCCTGCAGAAACTGAATTATTTTTTTTCGATATCGATTCCCACCAAATTAGTGGAAATAGGCTTATCTGCAGAAAAATGGCCCAATTTCATAACAGTCACTTTTTGGTCATGCAATGGTGTTTCATGGACCTGGTGTGGACTTTTCACAAATGTGGCAATTTTGCTTATCAACGGCGACAAGAATCTGAAATGGTATTTGTCGGACAAAAAAATTTGTTCCAAAAAAATCAGGCTCAGTGCCAACCATTCGAGCAGCTGTTTGGCTCATAGGTATATAATACCAAGCTTTTGTTGCCAATATAGAATGGTTCGTTCTGTGTGACAGCGAAATGATGTTCTTCAGCGCCGTATAACAGTCTGCAGAAGTGGTTCTTCCATATCCTCAGCATCGACTGTGTCTCAACTACGATATTTCCTTGTTCATCTCGACAGGACTCTGTTCGAGCTTTGTATCATTGGCCTTTAAGTTTTACACTGTGGTAAAATTTTGCGAATATCGTTCCTGGAGCGGCACCTCTCTATATCCTCGATCGCGCGCTTTTCTTGGTCTGTTTCTTCATTGTGAAGAGCCGGTGTTCTTCCCTTCTTTTCTGCCTAAAGAGCTCAATGGCAGCTCTTGTCTTCACCTGCAGCTTAGCCTTATAGGCCTCGTTCTTGGCTGCGAGCATCAGTCGGCATTCCTCATCAAACCAGGGCTTTCTTGCTGATGAGCGCAAGAAACCTAGGCCATCATTTGCGGCTGATCTTATGGCTTGTTGGCATCCGTGCCATTGTTCGTCGACATTCGACGCTGGTGGTAATGTGTTAATTGATAGTTTAAGGGATACGCGTTGCGCGAAGTCTTGGCGGTCTCTTGCGATTGCAGTCTTTCGACATTAATTTTTTTCACAGTATTTCCGGATTGTTGTAGCGTGGTGGACATCCGCATTCTTATTTGGCTGCAACAAGGTAGTGGTCCGAGTCGATGTTAGCTCCTCGGAATATTCGGACATCCAAAATACTGTATGCGTGCCTCTTGTCTATCGCAATGTGTTCAATTTGGTTGATCGTTCGTGGATCTGCAGACCGCCATGCCCCCTTATGTATATCGAGGTGAGGAAAACGTGTGCTGGCTAGAGTGTGATTTCGTTCCGTAGTGAAGTCAATTAGCCTAAGTCCGTTACCAGATGTTTTGTCGTGTAGGCTATGTTTTCCGACAATACTGCTAAAGATGTCTTCTCTTCCTACCATTGCGTTAAAATCTCCCAGCACAACTTTAACATCGTACTTCGGTAGTCGCTCATAAGTTTTGTCAAAAAGCTTATGGAAGCAGTCCTTAGCTTTATCAGCTTTTTCCTCCATTGGGGTGTGAGCGCATATAAGGCTTATGTTGGCGAACTGAGCCTTGATGCGGATAGTTACAATACGTCCACTAATGTCTTGGAAACATAAGACTTCTTGCCTAAGTCTGGCACTTATAACAAGTCCGCATCCGAAAACATGGTCCGTTGTAGATGTCACAGTTTTTCATCCTCTTTTTACCCGGCCCATTCCATCATATTTCCTGGATGGCAGAAATGTCTGCTTTGTAGCAGCCTAGGGCTTCCGCTAGTTGTTGGCTTAAACCTCTCCTGTTGAATGTTCTCAAATTCGTTGTGCTTTTTGCGTTTGGCAGTTTTGTCAACAATAAAATCAATTCGTCACTACTGGATTGACCGCTGCCCCTGGCCTTTCGGTTTATCCGCCACCATCTTTGTTCAAGGGGCCTGACTTACCATTGACATTCCAAGACAACCTGTTATCCGTCGTTATGTCGAAGCAGCTTGTCTAGGTTCGCCTGTGACATTCTTACCTGGCTGTTTTTGGTCGTGTTATCGACACTCGCGTTTATGGTTTGGCAAGTCAAATCTGGTTGGATGAGACCAGTACCCGATGGTTACTAGTTGGAGGGTAAAAAGTAAGCAACTGATGTGTAGTCAGGAAATTGCCAAGTTAAAGCCGATCAGAGTCTCCCCTCGTTCTTCAACACCCAACCATTATATACTGAGCGTGGCTAAAAATCTTATGGGAATGATCCATAGAAACTGACATTGTTACAATATATTCTTCAGACATTTCATCAAAATATATGTGTTTCGAGAAAAAAAGTGTCTATTGCATATGCTCTAGGGTAGAAAAAGGCGTCCAAAAAGTGGGTGTGGCTTAAAACTGTATATATTGCAAATATAGACAATGACATTCCAATATCGTGCTCAGATCCTTTATTTTTTAGTTTTCCTATGGATTGATAACAAAAAACACGCTTATAAAAAACAGTCAACAATGTAAATGATTCTAAAACTATTTACACTTATTCTGCTTCCTCCAGCTGAGAGTTTTTATACCACATTTCATTCTTCTTACAAAATACATTTAAGTCACAAAAATCGGCACCACATTGACGGACAGACAGACAAACTTAACTACATCGATTCAATTAGCGATTCTGAGTCGATCCCTATACTTTACTGTATATCTATCTAAATTATTTTTCAATATTACAAACTTACTGTCAAAACAAATACACCCCTATGCGATAGGGTATTTAAAAAAAAAGTACAACTTCCCACCATTAAAAAAAATCCACACCTATTATCTATCTCTGTGAAATGATTAATGTGCCACCTCCATCAATAAGGCCACACCATTCATGACTTATGCTGTCAAACATTTCACAAGCTGTATAAATATGAATAACAAACGTCAAATCCCACAGACGGTCATTGGCCACAAAAACTGATTCCGCCATCATTTATAATCGACCATATGTCAACTTCACTTTCAATTGACAGCCCAGCAAGGAACAAATGAATAATTAAAATTTTCTCCACGAGGTGACCGAAGATTCGCCATGACGTAACATTCATCGTACCCTCCAATGTGTGCACTCGAGCTTAACATCAAAACATCTTCTGACGTGGTGGAACTGATAATAAATTATTTCATGATTAGAAGCTTATTTAAAGGTGACTTTGTGTGTTTTTGTTTGTTTTGTATCTTTACCCACCCTCGTGCATACACAGCCTCTCTAAAATTAGATCTAACAAATTCACGAAATAAAAGAGATATGGGAAGATAAATAAAAGACGGTGATTGCCGGCAAAAGAATGTACTCAGTCTTGACTGAAACAAGCTTAACCTGCCTTCAAGGGTTTGATAGGCTTCACTCATATATTTTCTTCTGTACTCGTGGTATATTAGGCTGGGAGGTGGTAGCAATGATACTTATAGATACAAAGAAGAAATATCTTCCCACATGTGCGTGATATTTGTTTGTTTATTTAGCGACTACAGAACAACTGTAAATATTTCATTAAAAAGCGATAAAAATTGTTTGAGATATTTCGTTTGCATGCTTGGCTGTTTTGAATTTTTTACTCGTAGATAAGCTGGTTTTTATTTCCCCTTGTATACGGAGTAGACTGATGTATTGTGATGGCGGGAAAATTGGAAGCGTAGAATTTGACGTTTTTTTCTGTTTAAGCTGCCCCAACGAAAGCTGAGTGTTGGACGAAGAGTTTTCGAAAACTAATTGACGCTTTCCCTTTCGATAAGGTTCCTTTGACGTTTAAAAGGTAATCTATTTCGTTCATGCAGATTTATGCATTCATTTAATTTTTTTTATCAGATTTAAAGGAATTTTCACGAATTGCTTGTTGAAAACTCATAGCTTCAAAAAATACAAGATTTCCAATTTATTTGGTCGCAAATTTAAAAAAAAATGAAATTGAAATCTTGCCGCAAAAAAAAATAAAAAAATTATGGCAGAAATTAGTTTAATGCATTAAACTGTTGTAAAATTATTTAAAACCACACACAACCAAACATCTTATTATGTAAAATATAGTGAATTGCAGAATAAAGTGCATGTAAAATATGATAATAATTCTGTACAGGAAGAAATGTCTGAACTTATATTTGCTGATATCCCGGATATATCCGAAGTATGTTAATAGGTATTCCGATGCCTTCAATAAATCGAAAACTTTCATATCAATAACATTTGCCCGTTTTTGCGTCAGTTTTCGAAAACTTCTTATTAATGGCTTCGCAGAAATCAAGGGATAGTTCAAAATATCTTCGTTGGTTTTGACACGCGATTTCTTACAAAAGAAATTTTCTCAGTATCTTTTGAATTTGTTGTTTCGGGCTTCATGCGGTTCTTCAATCTTACTTTTGGCAGTAAACCATACGATTTTATGACTGGGCCGTGAATAAAAACTGTTGACTAGGGATGGCATTGGGTACCAATTATATTTTTCCAAATACAGTCCTGCAGTTTCAATATCATATTTTCATAACTTGTCTACAATAACTTTATATGTACAAGCTACTGTTTGGAAAACAGTTCTAAACCTTTTTACAACATTAATTTTATAGATAAGAGTTGCTCAAGCGTTTGTGGTTTGTTTGCATAAACCTTGCTTTTCAGATATCCCCACAAAAAGAAGTCCGTAGCAGTCAAATCAGGCGACCGTGGAGGCCAATCAACATGACCATTTCTTGCTTGAATTAACTTGTTGTAGAAAGAGGTCTCGCAGTAATTCTATTGTAATCCTGGCTGTATGCGATGTGGCACCCTCGTGTTGATACCACATGTTAATCAAGCCCGAAGCATGCCATTGTGGCGTTAAAAAGTTTTCAATCATATCACGACATCGCTCCTCATTCACAGTTACCGTTACGCCGTTTTCATTTTCAAAGAAGTATGGTCCAATGTTTCCTCCTGACAAAATTGCACACCAGTCTGTAACTTTTAATGGATGCAAAGGTGACTGATGAATAATTTGAGGGTTTTCCATAGCCCAGAACCGACTATTCTGTTTATTCACATATCCATTCAAATGAAAATGTGCCTCGTCACTCATTATGATTTTTGCATGAAAATCGTGGTTGTCAGGGGCTAGTTGTAACATCCTATTGGCATATGAACGGCTGCGTAAATGGTCTTCTGGAAGAAGCTCTTGTGTCAACTGAATATTAAATGAAAACAAATGCAAATCCTTGTGCAAAATTGTTGGGAAAGTTTTTCCTTGAAGACCAAGCTCCTGAGCACGGCGTCGAATTGAGGTTGATGGATTGTTTTGAACACTTCCTTTAGCAGCAGTTATGTTGTCAGCCTATCTTGCAGTACGTTTTGTGGTCCATGCTTGGGCCTATCACTTACACTTTCTTCGAAATCATACACTACACGATAAATAGTGCCAGTTGTTTTGTGTTTTGTTGGCAAGTTGTTTCTCCCAAAATTTTCACGTATCGTTCTCATCGTCACAGTAATCGGTGATTGATTTTCATGAAATGTTTTAACGATTAAAATCGTTGGTTTATCGAATATTTTTTCATAATAATTTTGCCACGTGTCTACTTCACGACTGCCAAATATGAACTGTCAAGACTAATGTTTACCAAAATGGCGGCAAAACAAAGTAATATACTTTCCCGGCGGACACCCTGCATATATATTGTGGAAAACTGTCTGCAGGTAAGTAATTTCCTTATATATTCCTGTTTCATGAGGTATCGCATCGCAGTTCCATAATCACCATTTACAAATTTTCATCCATATTTTCAATTTCGACTTTACATGTTAACATTGAGTTGATTGGGATGCCCAACAATGTCAACTGAGAAAGCCAAAGAAGTACGATTTCATCAAACAGTTGTAAAAATCTTCTTCAAACTTTATGACTAAAAAGCTAATGAACTTCTGTATAATATGGCAAATCTTCGTTATCAGCTCCTACATTTTTCAGTAACAATGTAAATTCCCAACAGTTTAATCCACGTGCTCAAATAAAATGAATGATTTTAAACATAATTTGCTGGTTTAAACATACAAGGAAGACCTGTTTTTTCAACAGCAATCATAAGTACATCGAAAATATCATCTCCAGTTCTTGTACAGTAATTCATTGGAATTGTTCTAACAGCTCTTCTGTTATTTGCCTATTCCCGTCACATCCTCGAATAAAAACGGATAACTGGACTGTATCTGATTAAATCTGTAGTCTCATCGATTTCAATTGAAAACGCCTTACAATTTAACAGAGCGAAGTTGAGCTCTTAAATTTAAAGCAATGTCAGTGACGTTACTAAATTATACTTAAATTTTGTTACCATATCGGGGCTTTACTCTTCGGCAGCTATGATTGAAAACTCGCAAATAAATTCGCCTTCAATAGATGCTTTTGATTTTTGTGCAATTTCATGCGATACCCGATAACTAGCTTTTAGTGAAAATGTTTTGTTGTCAAAATGTCAAAATTTGAGCTACAAAATTTTATAAAACCAGTGCACAATACAAAAACAAAAAAATTATAAAAAAATAAAATTTATGTTTTACACCATACAAAATGAATCTATAAGCGTAGTGAGTAATGCGAATAATTTTGATTTTTTTTATTGCTAAAAATAATTTTATATTTGATTATAAATGTCGTAGTAATCAATGCCATAGTAATTTACTTATTATTATTATTAGTTCAACAAATTAACAAAGCTCTGTTATTTCACACAACTCAGAACTAAGAAATTATTTGGTTAATATAAAACTTTTACTTTATTTTTTACTTTGATCATTTTTTTTGTTAAATAATATATTTTTGACTTTATTAATAAAAACATGCCTGCCCTAACCCATTATTAATGGCCCCTGTGTGGGACGTGTGATGTGTGAAACACATTGCTGGATTGTATCAAAAGTGTTCGCTCCAAAAGCCATCCACAAAATGACGCATTCAAGTTTTCGAAAACTGAAAATATATGGGGAAACTTCAGTTTCAGTTTTTAGCTTTCTCGTAGATAGATATTGTTTTCGTAAAAAAAATTAACCTCGATATTTTGATTGATTCTAAGATTACGATGAGAGCGGAACCCGAAAGCGTGGTTTTTGGAATTCCGTCCTTGTCGGTTCGTCGGCCCGTCTGTCCGTACAGGCCTCTCCAGCCTAAACCATTTGATCAATTTTCTTCAAACTGCGTATCCAGCTTTTTTTTTTGTCATTATTCTGGGCCATTTTTTTTCGTTTGCTTTAGCCACAGGTATTATTACTTGTATATCATATAAAAATTATACATATGCTTAATATTTTCGAAAACGGCTCTAACGATTTTGATTAAACTTCTTTTATATTAAAAGATTATTATTATATTAGTGCCAACAAAACTGCATACCCAGTTTTTTCGAGAAAATTCATATAACGGATTTTTGCATATTAGCCATATAATGAAATTTGTCAATTTCTCGCAAACAATTTTGCCAAATTGAATGACATTTAATTTATAAACTTCTATTACTGTTTTCATGAATTCTACATAATTGGTTTTGACCCAATTACACCCAAACGGAATTTTCAGTTTCGGCCAATAACGCAAAATAATTATTAAAAACGTCAAATTAACTCGCTGTGAAAGAGTAAGTTGCGTACGACCCAGTATCGAGAAAGTTTTAAAAAAATTATGTAATTATACCACTTAAAATTATGCTTTCAGTTTTAAAAAGAATAAAACTAACAACAGTCGATCCACATTTTTAAATAAATTTGATTTTCTCATAATCACATTAAACGATTTTTATAAAATTTTATAGCTAAACTAGTATCAATGATGTTTCATAAATCAAATTCTCAGAATGCTTTTAGGGTTTGTACTTAACGATTAAACACCAATTTTTTTTTGCTGCAGGAAAATAGCTTTATGCAAAATAACTTCACATGGGTAATAACTCGATATCAACCGCGAAACAAATAAATTTTTTTACCATTGAAGTGAAATTTAAGACTCATTTGTTTTAAATATTTTTTTTTGTAAGAAATACATTTTATGGAAATAAAGTATGAAATATGAGATTAAAAAGTCGTCCACCATTTCTTCTGGGCACAGACATTAATTCTTTTTATCGCGTGTTTTATTATACCCGGTAATGTTTCTGGTTGACGACGCATTGCTTCCGCAAAACTTAATCAAAACCAGCAAATAGGAAATAAAAGATTTTTTTAACGTTTATTTATTGACATAATATATATTATTTAATAATTAAAAGCCTAAATAAACTTAAAGCAAGACATATGAAGTTGAAAAAAGTATTATAATTGTGTATTTTATTTTCAAATAGGAAAATGTGAAGAAAACCTATTAGAAGACAGTCGCAATTTTTTTTTTTAATTATATGAAACTAGAACTTACAAGACTTACTTAACCTAATTAAATTTATCTTAACTTATCCCAATCTGTCCAAATGTATCAAATCTATATTAAAGGTTCGAAACAACTCGAACAAACTTCCCCAGATATGAAGAAGAGTTTTGTGTTTGATAAAATAATTCGTATACTGGAAAAATAATTGTTTTTATATTGGGAATTACAAAAAACGGTTTTCTTGTTTAACATAAGTTGGTCTTATTCTTTTTCGGAAATCTTCCAAATAGCTTAAGAAGTTTGCCCGAGTTGTGTCGGACCTTTTTCGGTAGTTTGTGACTTCAAATGTGTTGATAGTTTATTTACACACCATAAGGCGGCTACGTGCTCATTTGCATAACGCTCAGTCGTCATATTCTAAGTATTCATAAACATAAATCGTAGTAGAGAGTTGATGTAAATTTATTAAAAATAAAACAACCAAAATGTTCATAGATCAAGATCTGACACACTAAAATAGTTTTTTAAGAAAAAATACAGAGACCAAAATTTTACCTCATTTCGGAGAAATGTTAGCATTTATTGTATATAAAATATTCTGTGAATACGGTAATTGACAAAACTTTTGATTTGAATAATGCGTTAATCGATGTCACACAAAAACATTTAGCCTCTTTATACAGGGTGGTCCAAAGGTATCTTTTCTATGTAACAAATCAAAAACTATATCGCACAGCGAAGAAATTGAATTGATAACTTATTTTTTGAAAACAGCCACCCTAATACAGGGTAAACTAAATACAAATTAAAGTTTATTTCTTGGAAATTTTTGACAATATGTATAGAAAATCATATCAGTTAAGTGGACAATATCTCGCGCTCTGTTGATGGCACTTTCCATGACTTTTTGAAGTGTTACCGGTGTAATTTGATATATTTCTGTGCGAATGTTGAGTTTTAGGTCCTAAATAGTGTGTGGTTTGTTAATGTACAAATTTTCCTTTGGGGAACCGCATAAACAAACAGCATATCCGCTGTGCGGATCGTTTAATAACCTATCCCATTCCATCTCTAAAATTAGTATCTCCAAAGTGTTTGCTTAGTGGCAAACTTTAATGGTTTAGCAAAAATACAGCGTTATTCTCCTGCATATGCTATGGGGAAGGGTATACAAATGGTTTTTGTAAAAAAAAGTCTCAAAAAAGTGGGCTTGGGTTAAAATGATCCAAAGACGAAATGTTTATATTGACATGATAGAAGTATTTGCATTCTTTTTTTTTTTTCTTCGAAATTCGTTAAAATTTGACCAACAAAAGCTAAATTTAGCTTAATTATTTCTCTATGTTACAAACTATAGCGAAACTAATACACCCCTATGGGGTATGGTATAAACAAGTCCAATTCCTACAGATCAGGCGATCGAGACTTAAATTCTAACATCTCATACGATATTCCGGATCCATTAAACTTGATGCAGATGTGTTACCTAAAGCTCGATGATACGCGATACAACGTTCAGGTTGAAACCAGCGTTTGTCTACTTTTTCAAACACCTGCCATTGTAAATGCACTTACGGCAATTGAAAAACTGGTGAATTGCATTTATCTTGTAATTAACTAGGAAAAAGGCAGGACAAACAAAGCTCTATCGAGGAGAAGCTACAACCTTCGATAAAACCTTGGCTGAATTCCTAAATGCAAAAAAATGTGTTGTCAAGAAAATTATTTTCAAGTTTTATAGAAAAATAGCTGAATATTTACAAAATATGTAATAAAATTGAAACAGAAGCATTTAAAACATAAATGTTTGCCTCTATCCTCAATTATTGCCTCTAAAAGAAATCTACCCATATGCAAGAATTTTATTAAAGTTATTAACTCGTACCCTAAACATGTAAATTCCGGGTCCACTTTCTTAATTTCGATGTAAACATTTCTCCAAATCGTCTTTATATTTTACCGCACAAATTCTGATTCAAACTTTACACTTGTTGTTGTCAGCTTGTTGTTGTTTGGTTATTACACCACTTGTTTCTGAAGAATTAAAAAATAAGAACATTGCAATAAATATTTAACAAAATACTTGGGTAGTCCGGGAATCAGTCATGTTTTGTACACACGAAAACTACATCAAACAAAATAAAAATTTGAAAATGTCATTTGCATCGTGCTAATTCACTATGCGCTGTTTGCATTTGCTTGCGCAACAAAATCTGTTCACAATGCATTTCGGAACGTGACGCAATGTAGCGATGCTTGTATTTGCATTAAGGAATATTTGCCGATGCACAATGCAGTCAGTATTGCATTTAGGAATTCAGCCCTTGCTATTGATAAGTAAGGAGTTTGTCTATTGCGGATTCATCATTAACCATGCGTGTGTGTGTAGTTACATTTTTACAACAAAGAATTGGACGACCAGTTCCAGTCGGCATATTTGAAAACCTTCCCTTGAAAGTTGATGTTCGTCAGTAAAAAAAGTTATAGGTGTTGTTAGTTTCGGAATTCGAATCAGGGACCACACGCTTGTGGATAAAATGCAATAACCACTATGCCAATTGACTAACGACTCGACTTCATTTGGTCGATCATGAGTAATGCCATCATTGAATTTCAGCCCTTAGGTTTTTTACGAAGTAGAACGAACCGGCGCTAAGAAATCGCAAAAGTCAAACCGCTTTCACTCAATGATTAGTGGAAACGTGTCCAAAGTCAAAGAGGATTCAACGCCGCATTGTCTCAGCCTAGGGAGCACGTTATGTAAAGTAAATAAAATGTTGTGAAATTAATATATTTCGATAAATCAAGACTTTCGCGCAACACGTATTTCTTATCCTTTCGATTAACATACCACCAGCATCGAATGTCGAAGAACAACTGATGTGCTAGTTTCTCGCGCCCACCAGCAAGAAACCCCTGGTTTGATGAGGAATGCCGACAGATGCTCGCAGCCAAGAATGAAGCTTACAAGGCTTCGCTGCTGGTGAAGACGAGATCTGCCGTTGAGCTCTATAGGCAGAGAAGAAGGGAAGAACACCGGCTTTTCAGAAAGAAGAAAAAAGAGCAAGAAAAGCGCGCGATCGATGATATAGAGAGGTGTCACTCACTTCGCAAGTTTTACCAAAGTGTAAAACGTCAAAGTTAGGGCTCATACATAATCCTGTCGAGATGAACAAGGAAATACCGTAGTTGAGACACAGCCGATGCTGAGGATAGGGAAGAACCACTTCTGCAGACTGTTAAACGGCGATGACGAACAACATTCCGCTGTCAGGCAGAACGAACCATTCAGTATTGACAACGACAGCGAAAACTTCCAACCACCCGACCTGAGTTAAGTGAGGATAGCAATAACTAAACTCAAGTTTAATAAGGCTGCCGGAAATGAAGGCCTTTCCTCTGAACTTTATAAACCGGCGGAGATGACTTGGTTAGTAACATCGACCAACTCATAAGCCAAATCTGGTCGGAAGAAAGTATAACTGAAGGGTGGAACATCAGCATCGTCTGCCCGAAAAAGGAAACCTTCTTAACTGCGCCAACAACAGAGGCATAAGTCTCCTCAATATCGCCTACAAGATCCTATCTGCCGTAATATGTGAACGCCTGAAACCGTTTACCAACAACCTGATCGGCCCTTATCAGTGTGGTTTTAGGTCAGGAAAGTCCGAAACAGATCACATTTTTAAAATTCGGCAGATCATGGAAAAAACCCGAGAAGTCCAAATCGATACCCACCACCTACATATAAGACCCGGATCATCCCAGTCCTACTCTACGGCGCTGAAGCATGGACCGTCTCAAAATCGGATGAAGAAATCCTTAATCGATTTTAGAGGAAAATTCTTCGAAAAATCTTCGATCCCGTTTGCGTTGACGGGCTATGGAGACGATTATTCAACCAAGAATTATACGAGCTGTACAGCGACATGCCCCTGGTCTAAAAATTCTGCATTGGATGTTTAAGATGGCTAGGACATGTAGAACGAATGGACCCCAATACTCCGGCTCGCAGAGTCTTCGATTCCCAGGCAGACGCCGGACGCAGTACAAGTACAAACAGACCTCAACCAACTTGTAGTGCGCAACTGGAGGCAGTTAGCTAAGGACCGGGCTAATTGGAGTTGGTTGAGGCTAATTGGCATGTTGGTTGAGGCTAATTGGCATGTTGGTTGAGGCCCGGGTTCATTCCGGACTGTAGCTTCACTTAAGTATGTAATCATATATATTTGTAGGAAAAGCTGCTCTATGCATTAAATTTAAATGACTTTTAATATAAAGGAATTTATTTCTGAATTCTGCCTCATCATAATGTCAATGGCTAAAAAATAAATCACAACACAACGGACACCACCTTCACTGAAGTATGTCTTGTTATGTGTCTTCAAATGCTGGAATGCTGTTAAGAAACTGATTCCGAATCCTTTCAATATTATCTGATATAAACAGGACTACTATTGTCACATGCACCTTTTAATATTATACTCACGCAACCTTTTATTTCACTTTCAATAAGTTTTATGAACTAAAGCTTGATCATGTTTGATGGGATGACTTTCATCCCAAAAAGATGAATATGTTTGTTTACGTTGAATACAATAAACCCGTGCCTAAAGTTATCAGAATTTGTTTATTTATTTCAATTCTCCTCTGACAATTCAATAAAATCCATTTAACTACCCACATTTTAACGACCATACGCAACCAAAAATGTTGTAAATACAAACTGAAGCCTGAAATAATAAAAACCTATGCTCGTCATCAATTTCGCATAAAAATCTAATTTTACTCGGCAATTAAAAACACCAGACGACGAGGAGGTATTTCTGACGTCTGTCGTGTATGCTTCCATCTGGTTAAATCAATTCTGACGTAAGTTTAACACAATAGGAACAGGTCCACCAAATAGATTTTGGTTTTAATTTTTGCAGTGATTTTTTGTTTTATTGTTTCGAAGCAGGTGCTAAATTTTGGAGAGCAATTTAACATCATGGCTTTTAATTTAAAAACAATGTTTGCTTTATATATATATATATGTATATAATTATTTGTTTTATATATGTATACGCACACAAACACGTTAACACATCGTTTTTGCGAGCGGAATCACCAATTCCAGTAGTTGATGCGATCTTAATTTCCGCAACAATGTCCAAATCTGGCTACTGCTCGGAAATAATTACGCACTAAGTTTGAATTGATAAATAAATGATCTGGTTATGTAATGTACTCTCTTTTTAGTCGCTGTAAAAGCAAAGCTGGTCCGCTAGCTGAGTACTTTGACCGTAGATAGGTTGAAAATCGCTGTGTCTCAGAGGCAGTAAACTGCAGTGCCAGAATGTTCAAGATGGTATCAGTTTAGATGGACAAAGTGAACAACCTTCTTCAACTGCTTTAACATATTCCGACAACAGATCATGTAGAAAATCTCTAGGGTTACCCAAGTCCCTTGACCAGATATGGTGGCGGATGAGCCGAAAGCCCATCGGAAGCCTTCAATCCTAGGGTGTCTATTAAATTGGAACTGGCACTCCAGGTTGTGGTTGAAGCGTCAATGTATTTTCATTACCACGTATAAAATACCTAGTTATGAGGGAGACAACAGCCAAGTCTAACAGATCCCTTAAAATACCAATCAAACCCTAAAAACAGCCACGTACAACCACATTCAAGTATGCACCTGGAGCTTACACACGGTGTTCACACCGGTGCTACCCAAGTTGTGAACCTGGAAATACGTTCGAAAGGATCAGGAATAAAAAAAACGCAAAATATGCGATATGCTGCCACCCAAGACTGCAGACTTAAAGATGCGCATTCGTTGTGGGTAGCCGAGGTCAAGACTAATCGCCCTTAAGCCGGTAAGTGATCAATTGTCTGTGATTCGCATCAGAGAAACGTTTTGCAACATCTGCCTTATAAGTGCACACGCCCTTACCGATGAGAATTTTATTACCTGTTGGCTGCAGATATGATGTGAAAATCGTACATACAAACATAAGGAAACTATTGTCGGCAGATTAGTTGGACAGCCTCTTTGAAACGAGAGATAATGGCTTCCGTCTAACGACTTTGCAGTAGCCTGTAGTACTGCAATCTGCTGATTGTCAAACCGACAAAACGCATTCCACATCCTGCGTGTACATACATTCAAAGGGACAAACATCGACTCTGACCATTTTCTCGTCGCAGTCAAATTCATACCTCGACTGTCACCTTAGGTCCCTTTATTTAGCGCGAGATCATCCTAGCTTCTGGGTTAACTCGAGTTAACTCAAGAAAGTAGTTTTTTAGTTAATTATTTATAATTTAGAGCTAACTTCGAGTTAACCCAGCAAGTCTTGTGAGTCAACCCTGAGCCTTAAAGATCGGGTGTTTTCGACAGATAGCCATATACCAAGTTACCAATTATTTTCAACTTCACTTATATCACTTACTTACTTAAGTGGCGCTACAGTCCGGAATGAACCCGGGCCTCAACCAACATGCCTCTCCAATTAGCCCGATCCTTAGCCAACTGCCTCTAGTTCTCACTCCAAGTTGATTGAGGTCGGTTTCTACTTGTTCTTGCCACTTAAGGCGAGGTCTTTCTCTAGTGCGTCCTACATCTATCTGGGAATCGAAGACTCTGCGAGCCAGAATATTGGTGTCCATTCGGTCTACATGTCCTAGCCATCTAAATCTTAAACATCCAATGCGGAGTTTTTTGACCAGTGGCTTGTCGCTGTAAAGCTCGTATAGTTCTGTGCTAACAGCATATGCTTCGTCTTGCCCTCATTTACTGCTAAACCTTTGCAAAATCCTCTCAAGAATCAAATTGAAAGAGTCACATGATAGCGCATCGCCCTGCCTAAATTCTTTTATGGTATCGAATGTGTCGGTGCCGTCGTTTCCGACCCTGATAGAGCAGCGAGAATTTTCCATCGTCATCCCACACAAACGGACGAGTTTGGGCGGTATACCAAAACTAGACATTGCTCCGTATAGTTCGTCTCTATAAATGCTGTCGTATGCGGCTTTGAAATCGATGAACAGATGGTGGATGTCGATTTAGACATCTTGGGTTTTTTCCAGGATCTGACGAAGTGTGAAAATTTGATCGTTTGTGGACTTTCCTGGCCTAAAACCACACTGATAAGGGCCGATCAGGTTGTTGGTAAACGGCGTTCACATATAACGGCAGATAGGATCTTGTAGGCGATGTTGAGGAGACTTATGCCCCTGTTGTTAAGTTAAGAGGGTTTCCTTTTTTGTGGATCGGGCAGACGATGCTGATGTTCCACCCTTCAGGTATACTTTCTTCCGACCAGATTTGGCTTATGAGTTGGTGGATGTTTCTTACCAAGTCATCTCCGCCGGCTTTATAAAGCTCGGCATATAGGGCCGTCATTTCCGGCAGCCCTATTAAGTTTGAGTTTAGATATTGCTATCCTCACCTCACTCAGGTCGGGTGGTTGGCAGTTTTCGTTGTCGTTGCCAATATTGAATGGTTCGTTCTGCCTGACAGCGGAATTTCTTGCTCATTTTTCATCTTTCTAAAAAGCTGGAATTCTTCCCTTCTTCTTTGCCTATAGAGCTCAACGGCAGCTCTCGTCTTCACCTGCACCTTAGCCTTGTAGGCCTCGTTCTCGGCTGCGAGCATCTGTCGGCATTCCTCATCAAACCAGGGGTTTCTTAATGTTCGGCGCGAGAAACCTATCACATCAGTTGCGGCTGATCTAATTGCTTGTTGGCGTCGTTGCTCTTAGACATTCGATGCTGGTGGTATGGTATTAAACGAAAGGTTAAGGGATACGCGTGGCGCGAAGGTCTTGACAGTCTCTTGCGATTGCAGTTCTTAGGCATTTTTAACAGTATTTCTGGATTGTTGTGGCGTGGTGGATATCCGCGTCCCTACCTTGGCTGCAAGAAGGTAGTGGTCCGAGTCGATGTTTGCTCCTCGGAATGTTCGGACATCCAAAATAATGGAGGCGTGTCTCTTGTCTATCGCAATGTGATTGATTTAGTTGAATGTTCGTTGATCTGGAGACCGCCATGTCCTTTTATGGATATTGAGATGTGGAAACCGTGCGCTGGATATAGTGGCATTTCGTTCGTGATTTCGTGTAGGATATGTTTTCGAACAATACTGCTAAAGATGTCTTCTCTTCCTACATTTGCGTTAAAATCACCCAGCACGATTTTAACATCGTATTTCGGTAGTCGCTCATAGGTTTGGGCAAAGAGCTCATAGAAGCAATCCATAGCTATATCATCTTTTTCCTCTGTTGAGCGTGAGCGCATATAAGGCTTATGTTGGCGAATTTGGCCTTGATGCGGATAGTTACAATCCGGAAGGAACTCAAAACGTGTAACAAATATTCAGATCTCAACGACTCAAAACTGTTTTAAATGTTGAGTGTAACAGTTAAAAATTGTAGAATCGCTACATTTCTTTGGTAAAAGAAAACCAAACAGCTAATAACTGAGTTATTGCAAATTCTATACGTAATCGATAAGTGATGGGTACTACCAATACCAAATTAAATCACCACCCACGGAGACCTGCTTTGAAAAAACTGCTTCATGAGTTAACTCTAGATTGCAATTGTTCCGGGATTAGTAAGCTCTGCACTGAAAAATTGGTCTTTAGTAAGCCGGAGACTGCCATAGCCTACAGTAAACAACTGAGTTGGAGACTACCCTCTGTGACATTATCATCCATTGAATTGAACACTCAGAGGATACACTATCGTAGCCGAAAGCAACATATTCCGGAGGCTCTCCGAAAAGATGACCGTGATAAGATGATATATGTGATTACCAAAAATGGGTGACAGAAATGGCCCTTAGCAAGGCGCTACAACGCAAACCAACAAAAAAAAAAGAGAAAAAAATCCTGGGTAGGAAAAAAAGAGAACACGCAGCATCCCGCTCAGGGAAATCGAAGAGTCGCGCAGGGGAACATTCTTCAATCGTACCAAAAAGCGAAAAAAAATGGCAGCTAACTTCATAGTAGGAACACAGGCTCTAGGAAATAAAAATAACAACTTAGTGTCGTGCAGGGAATTCTAGATAATTTCAAACACAATTTCCGGCAGCAATGTCGAGAAAGTCAGACAAAGCAAGAATCCGACGGGACGGTAAGAATATCAAACCATCCACCCATCTCCGCCCTTGTCAATACACCAAGATTAATGCAACAAAAAAAAAAAACTGCAATTTCAAAACACTTTAGATACATAGATATAGATAATCATTTCAACATTCCAAATAATTTCAGAATATAAAACGGATTTTTATGAGCTCGAATAAAACGTTCGTTTAAGTGAATTCTGTAAACGACACAGCGGTAACCTAGGGCAAAAAAAAAGAGCAACCTCCTATGGAATACATATCTCCTGCGAAGGAATTGCGAGAAGCCAAGCGGATAAACAAGCAAACGCAAATGTATATTGCAAATTATTATCATTTGCGTAACATTCGCCCTAATATGTTTGAAATACAAAAAAAATTATCTCTACGCTACACGACAAAGATACGTACCGCATCTAGACATAAAAATATATATAAATGCAGCTAATAACATTTTATTGTTATTCTCCCACAAATAGGATTTCTTTCATAGCATTTGAACGCAACGAGTTGGATTGTTGTTCCAGCCAAAGGATCCAGGACTTATTTTACGTTCAAAGATGAGCGGTAAGACACGAAGTCGTGAAAATTAATTCATGCATTTCTGACATGAATGTTGGCATTACTTTTATTGTCTTTTGAATATTACTTGGTTAATAGAAAAATGCTACGCTTCTGTAAACGTTTGTTTCCAGGATTTGCCTTTATTCGATATAATCCTTACAACGTACAAATGCAGTTGCGCATCTTATCAAATTTCTCTTATTTATTTTTTATAGCATCTAATGAAAACTCTCGAGCCATAAAAATGGCGAATGTATTAATAACAGATGTTACGTGTCCTTGTACCTGTATAAACAAAGGAGATCAACAATAGGTGAAATAGTGACTAGTGACTGAACCTTTCAACTCCACCCAATATATTACTGTGTTGCCAATGGAAAAAAAATATTACAATGTGACAGCTGACAGTTCGGGATTGGTAAAAATTAAGTGCTATAAGAAAGAACAACGCATTTTCATTGTTGTTGTTATTTTAAAAATAATGGATCAAGCCTCTCCAGTAAGCTCGTTCCTTAATGTCAACCGAGACCTTCATTTACTTACTTACTTACTTAAGCGGCGCTACAGTCCGGGATGAACCTGGGCCTCAACCAACATACCTCTCCAATTACCCCGTTCCTTAGCTAACTGCCTCCAGTTGCGCACTCCAAGTTGATTGAGGTCGGTTTCTACTTTTGCGCGCCACTTAAGGCGAGGTCTTCATCTACTGCGTCCGACGTCTGGCTGGGAATCGAAGACTCTGAGAGCCGCACTATTGGTGTCCATTCGTTCTACATGTCCTAGCCATCTTAAACGTCCAATGCGGAGTTTTTTTTGACCTGGGGCATGCCGCTGTACAGCTCGTTTAGTTCTTGGTTGAATCTTCGTCTCCATAGCCCGTCAACGCAAACGGGAGCGAAGATTTTTCGAAGAATTTTCCTCTCAAATCGACCAAGGATTTGTTCATCCGCTTAGCCCGAAGAAACAGCGGTTGGCAAGAGTAATACTTCGTTTAATTTTTTACGAGATGTTGTTGTCAGAGTGAATAGCGGAGCCGAGATAGACTAAGTCCCGTACTACCTCAAAGTTATATCTGTCAATATTGACGTTCTGTCCAATTTGCCGATGTTGTGTTTCCTTTCGTGTTGACAGCATATACTTCGTCTTGCCGTCATTTACTGCTAAGCCCATTTTTGAAGCTTCCTTCTCTATACTAGCAAACGTGGCTATGACATCACGTTGGGTCCGACCAATGATGTCAATATCGTCGGCGTATGCTAGTAGTTTTACAGATTTTAAGAAAATTGTGCCTCTGGTGTAAGCTCGTGAGTTTTGCACAATCCTTTCAAGAATCAGATCAAAGAAGTCACATGACAGCGCATCGCCTTACCTTAATCCTTTTATCGAATGTGTCGGTGAGGTCGTTTCCGACCCTGATGGAGCAGCGAAAATTCTCCATCGTCATCCTACACAGACGGACGAGTTTGCGCGGTATAACAAAACTAGACATGGCTCTGTATAGTTCGTCTCTATTGATGCTGTCGTATGCGGCTTGAAATAGATGGTGGGTATCGATTTGGACTTCTTGGGTTTTTCCGAGATCTGCCGAAGTGTGAACATTTGATCGGTTGTGGACTTTACTGGCCTAAACCCACACTGATAAGGGCCGATCAGGTTGTTGGTAAACGGTTTCAGGCGTTCACATGTTACGGCAGATAGGATCTTGTAGTTGATGTAGAGGAGACTTATGCCTCTGTAGTTGGGGCAGTTTAGAGGGTCTTCCTTTTTTGTGGATCGGGCAAACGATGCTGAGGTTCCATTCTTCAGGCATACTTTCTTCCGATTCGGCTTATGAGTTTGAGGGTGTTACTTACCAAGTCATCTCCGCCGGCTTTATAAAGCTCGGCGGGAGCGCAATGGTTCGTTCTGCCTGACAGCGGAATGTTGGTCGTCATCACCGTTTAACAGTCTGCAGAAGTGGTTCATCCTCAGCATCGACTATGTCTCAACTACGATATTTCCTTGTTCATCTCGGCAGGATTCTGTTCGAGCCTTGTATCCTTGGCTTTGGCGTTTTACACTTTGGTAAAACTTGCGAATATCGTTCCTGGAACCTCTCTATATCCTCGATCGCGCGCTTTTCTTGCTATATATTCTTCTTTCTGAAAGGCTGGTGTTCTACCCTTCTTCTCTGCCTATAGAGCTCAACGGCAGCTCTCGTCTTCACCTGCAGCTTAGCCTTGTAGGCCTCGTTCTTGGCTGCGAGCATCTGTCGGCATTCCTCATCAAACTAGGGGTTTCTTGCTAGTGGGCGCGAGAAACCTAGCACATCAGTTGCGGCTGATCTAATGGCTTGTTGGCATCGTTGCCATTATTCTTCGACTTTCGATGCTGGTGGTATGGGGTTAATCGAGAGGTTAAGGATACTCGTTGCGCGAAGGTCTTGGCGGTCACAGGTTTTTTCACAGTATTTCTGGATTGTTGTGGAGTGGTAGATATCCGCATTCTAACCTTGGCTGCAACATCCGAGTCGATGTTAGCTCCTCGGAATATTCGAACATCCAAAATAAAAGATGCGTGTCTCTTTATTTGCTGCATTGGATTTAAAGACTTTACGTATTACTGACGTAAAAAGCATTAAGATCATGGCTGATCACGGTCTCCATAAAACATTTTTTTGTTCGGCATAGCACCTTTATAAGGAGGGTTCCGTTAAGACCGACTTAAAAAAAAAACAGTGTTTCCTTAAAATGTTTTAGTTTTAAAATTTGAATAAAACTTACAGACATGGAGGTTATGTTGTAACACAATTTCTGACAAATAACCTCACACGACTAATTTGTTGGCATCGTGACATATTATTTCATCAATGGCGCGTGGAATCTGGTCTTTCAATTTAGGAATTGTTATTGAGCTATTAGCATGTATATGCTAATAGCGCGATTCATTTAAAAAAAAATCCTATGATGTCAAATCGGAACATCACCTTACCACGAGATTACTCTCCCTTCAAAGTTCCCTTCAACAATTCAATTGGTTCGATTGTTGTGTGACAGGTTGCACTGTCCTACTTAAACCTCATATCTTTCGGATCCATACTAGCAATGTGACACTGGAAGATGTTATATAAGGATTAAGTAATTTGATTATTTTGTTAAGGGTGTTTACTTTTTCTACCTTGAGTTTAAAATCTGCCCCCAATCTAGTAACACTTCCTTATAAAGTTTTTTTGGTGAGCTCGTAGAAACAAGCATAACTGATCACACAAGGTTTATATTGCTCTTGATGTAAAGTGATTGCACGAGGTCGTGGAGTGAGTTATTTGCAAGATGCGTGCAAAAGGTTATAATCCCTACAAGGTTTCTTTGTCTTAGGCAGAGAATCTTAACAGGACAGAAGTATGTTTTAAAATTTAAACGGTGCGTAGTGGCCCACTTTAAGTGATCTTCAGAGTCCTGCGCGAAATATCAAAATACCAATTTTAATAAAATTCACTGTTGCTCTGTACACCTTTCAAGGCCTCCGTCAAATCATATTCCAACTCTTGTCTTCATTAGTACCCATTTTTTTTGCGAACCCAATTAAAACTCAGTTTTCGAAATCAATTTGCACAAACGTTTGACAGTAATTGCAAAATAAAATTTGCAATTTTACAACAGCCAATCTATTATAGATGGAGTCCCCTTCGAAGTCGTCTCTTAATCGCGTTGCGATGTGATTTACACACTGCGGAGTTGGAAATACATTATGTATGTGCTCTCAACGCCTATCGTATCACCGCACTGCAGCAGCCAAGTAATCGAGTGAGAAAAAACCGACTAGTATCTAGATATTTAATTATACTAATGAACCAGCATTTTATTCGAGTTTAATAAACTTGCACGAGATGGACATATTCGAGTGTACCCATGTGTTTCGTATCTATACATGCGCATTTTTTTTAAAAGGCACCAGATACGATTATTATCTACAAGAAAAAAGCAACAACGTTCTTATCACATGGAGGGACGACCCTCATTTTGGTTCCATTTACATATGAATACATTGAAGACAACAACTCACACCGCCTGCCTGTCCTAGTGTCCTACTTTTTATTTTCTGTTGGTTTTGTAAGGCTCAATTTCAATTTGAAATCCAATTTCAATTTGCTTTCTTTGGGATGACACTTCGAACGTTTTATTTTTGAATTGCTTTTGCTATTGTATCTCTATGATGATATTATCTGTCTGTCGTTTGGTCCGTTTTATGTCCTCTTTCTGTCGTTCAAGGATGTTTACATGTTATGTTTAAATATAACTCGCATATATATTCAAATGAGATGTATAAATGTCAAGACGACAGAGTTGGGGTTGGGATATGAAGAACAAAAAAACCCAATAACCACATACCTGTGGTAATGTTTATTTGAAGGTTTATTTGAAGCGTATGCCTTTGAGTGCTTTTCGAAAATCATTGCGAGACTGAGAGTCTTATTTTGCCATTAATCGACCGAACAAATTATTTTATAAGTGTAGGTTAATGTTTGGAAACTTAGAGATGCTTTTTTATGTCAACGGCACATGTTCGTTTTCTATATGATGGGTGTTGTCCAGGCCGTCAAAGAACAAAAGATCAATAACTAAAGATCAGCGAATAAAAGACACTCCGGGTAGATATGACTAAAGCGAAAATTACAACAATTCCCGCCAAACGTTGCCTTTCAAAAAGTGGATAAGGCTAAACACTCAGGCAATGAAAACTTACCCAACGAGATCATAACACAAACAAAACTGACGCAATAGGTTCGTTATTGCCCAGGGCGTAGCTTTTTCTCACAACCATTAATGGGTGTGTGGGTACTTCCACGATGACGAGACCTCCTGTTTAATGTCAAAACGGCTTAATTGAGATAAGCTTTTCCTGAGAGTTAATAATAAGAATTTGAATTGGTAGCTATGTTTCCACGATAGCGACATAGATGCTACTGCTGATGCGATAACGAATACTATGCTCCTGGATATGAAATTCGTATCCCTCACCGGGATAAAGAAGGTAAACGGATTGTATGACTGAAGCTGTAAAGAGGCTGTTAAGGTGAAAGAGTTATGTTTTCGGCCATATAAAACTAATCCTACTAAGATAAACCGATTAAGTTTCAAACGAGTCATTAATGACGTTTAGCTTCAATTTCTCCTTCGACCAAAAGTTAAGGCGAAGAGGTCTTAAGATGTTTTTGTTTTGCCAAAAAGAATGTGTTTTTTTTTTTTTCAAAAGTAGAGTGAAAGGTGAATCGATCAATATATTTGGCCAATCTGATGGCTAGTAGACATTGTTCTTCGACATTATGGTCGAATAGTATTAATATTGGCATCTCATCCGGTTTTCACAATTTCAATGGGCTGTCCGTTGAGATGCCATTTTTCATTTCTGCACTCTCTACCAGCTCCCTTCTTAAAAATCATAATTTTTGATTTTGTAAGATTCCATAATTGGCAGTACAAATCAAGACGGTTAATCATTAATTGTAAGGATTCTGGCGAATATGCAAATAGAACCACATCGTCTGCAAATAGAAGTGCCTTTATTAAATGTCCCGCAATCTCTATTCCTCCAGGTAAAAAGTCGGTGAGGTCATCGATGTACAAAGCAAAAAGATATGGGCTTAGTGTACATCCCTGTCTTACTCCCATAGTTGTTTCAAACCATTCTGATGTTTCGGTCCCGCTCCAGACACTCGATTGGTTGTCCTCGTATATATTTTCGATAACCTTCCCGAACTTTTGGCTCATCCCAGCGTTATAAAGTTTGAATATTAAAGCTTTTCGATCGATATTATCGAAGGCTCCCTTAAAAATCGACGAAAAAGGTGAATAGTTTCTTTTTTTGTTCGATGAATGACCCAGCTATATTTTGCAGTACAAAAATGTTGTCTACGGTTGAATAACCATTCCGAAAACCTGCTTGGAATTCTTTGATCAAATGGTTGTTTTCGATCCAGATTGACATACGCTCATTTAAAAGTTTTGTGAAAATCTTATAAGATGAGTTTAGGAATGATATTCCACGATAATTTGCGGGATCAGCGATATTACCTTTTTTGTGAATCGGATATATTATGGCTTGTTTGAATTGTTGAGGTAGGTTGCCTGTTTCCATCATCCCATTGAAAATCACCGCTATTTTGTCGATAAAATTGTTTGTCGCATACTTAAAAAAATTCAACGGGTATCCGATCAGCGCCAGGTGCCTTTCCATCTTGAAGTTTTTTTTAGAAAGTTACATATTTCTCCCTGTGTAATAGGTGCATCTAGAATTTCATTTTCAATTAATGGGATTGCGTAGTGAATCGGCAGTATGCTACTTGTGGGTGATTGCCTTCGCGAATGACGTGGCAATAGCTGTATCAGGGAAATACCTTTATATTTTTAAAGATCTATTACAAAATGGCCTCTCTGTACTCTCTAATTGGGCCGCCAAATGTGGACTCGGCGCGAACCCTCAAAACACCGAATTGGTCCTTTCAGCAGAAAATATAAAGTCCCACACATTAACCCTCCCAAATTTCATGGCGTCAGCCTCAAGTTCGCAGAATCAGCCAAAAACTGGGTACATTGGCCGCAACCAGGTAGTGATCCGAGTTAGTTAGCCCCTCACAAATGGACATCCAAAAAATGAATCCATGCTATCGTAAAATTATTAATTTGGTTTACCGTTTGTTTATCTGGAGACCGCCATGGTGGCATGAAGGCTCTGCTTTCTGACAATACTTCTAGAAGTTTGTATCTTCCTACATTCGTTGAAAATTTACCAGCACAATTTTTAAATCGTACTCAGGTAGCCGCTTATAAGTTCTTGCTATCCTTATAACAATTACAAGTTATAAAAGTTGTCTTTTCTGCTCAGCCTTACACGGTTTCAGTAAATCGTATTTCTAGGATGGCAGTAATGTCTGCTTAGTAGCAGAATAAGGTTGTTCAGCTTGCACGTCTTTTCTTTTTGTATTGTTCACATATTTCAGATAAGAACTTCTTTGTCCTTTTTACATTAAGCATGGTCGTTTAATCAGTCCTATTTATGGCTTTTTCCGTGATTGAATAGTCAACGAAAAGTACAACCCACAACCTGCAGGACTAACTCAAGTATATTAGATACACCTAGGCATAGGTCCATCAGTATGTATCCACTACGGAATTGAGCGATGCAGTTGGTTATTTGGTAATCTAACCCTGCAACTTTTGTATGTACTACTGTCCGAATTGTCATTTTCGGAAACCCGTCCTTTTAGCATGGTCGTGTAATCAGTCCTATCCATGGCTTTTTGTTTCTTTGTAACAATATGTCTTTTCCGCAATTGAATAATCAACGCAAAGTACAACCCACAACCTGCAGGACTAACTCAAATATATAAGAAACACCTAGGCATAGGTCCATCAGTATCCAGTACGGAATTGAGCGATGCAGTTGGTTATTTGGTTCCTAACCCTTGCAATTTTTGTATGTCCTATTGTCCGTATTGTCATTTTCGGAAACCTTTCTTCAGCTAACATCGCGCCGATGGTGATTTTCTCTGGCAAATATTAATAATTCAGTTTGCTTGAAAAGCGCCATATTGTTCACTTTCACTATTTAATCGCCTACAGACGTGCTATTTCTATATTCTTAGGATCGAACGTGATTCAACTAAGAATTTAGCTCTCACATTTGACATGATTCTGTTGTAGGCTTTATATCCCAGGCTGTCAAACTTCAGACCATACTTTTTGGAACGGCTCCGTTCTTTGAACTGCGACGATCTGAGTGGTAAACTGACAGTGCTTGACTTATTTTAAGAAATCCGCGACATTTGCTCCAAACGTATGGAGGTGCCCTAGATATAGTATGTACTTCACTCCATGTAATATTGATATCTTGCAACATATAACCCCGTTCCGCCGTCATCTGTTTCCAATAAAAATCCACCAAACCTTTCTACCGTAGCTTCAAATTTAAAATTCTATTAATTAAAACATCCCTCTGCAATCAATGTGACAACAGACGCTTTCGACCGAGTTTCACTTTCTGCTCGAATGATTCTTGCTACGAGTTAAGCTGTTGATGATGTGATGATGTTGTCGACGCCAATCCTAAGACTCTCACACCATTGCTTTAATTTAATACCGCATAACAGCTCGTGTTACTTATATACTTGCAGGCATATCACGCATGACCCAACATTAACATCTAAAACCTCATCGATAACGACCGGAAGATGCTGTGGTTTTGTCCTCATACTGCTCTTGGGATGACGCTCTAACAATGGTCGCATTAATTCAATTAATTCCCAATCCAACACACACTCGATTCGATTAACTTGTGAGGGCTTTCGAACGTCGAGGCAAGGTTAAACGCTTGTTTGTTGTGTTTTGAGCAGCCTTGCCGATTGGGTTAGGCTTTACAGCATAAATGTGATTCAATGCACTGAGCCTTTATTATTTTCAGGGATTGTCAGGCGATTATTTTCTTAAATACAAATTATGTGTGCTCTTCAACTATGTATTGAGGCTTTACCATGCCTACATTTGATAAGATTATTGTCAAACGTGAGGTAGAATATTGATAAACCGAGCGTATCCTTACATAACGTCTTGACGTAGGAAAGCTGCATGCTATCTCACAATTAAATGGCACCATTAAAATCTTCCTTTAGAAACTATGGTTGTACCACTGGGTATTGTTGAAAATATCAAAGAGGTTAAAACGTTTGCGTCATGAGGCTGAATAATTAGATAATTTTCTTACAATTAGCAAACTGCTTTGGGTTGGAAATTTGTGTTTTGCATGAACAGTATTTTTATTTATTTGAATATGAATTTGCTGTACAATGAGAAATAAATTCTTTTTGAGTTCAAAGTTTACAAGGATTATTCGGAATACAGTTAGCACCTTGTCTAATTAAAATATGGCTGTTAATTAATTTATTCGCATGTTTATAACACAATGGTATCCAAATGGAACGAATCTGGTCGTGGGCTGGGAAAGTAAAACTTAAAACAATCGTATGCGGGTTTTTTTTTTGAACTAGCCCAAATCAAATATATGCCAATAAGATTTATTTGATATAGAAAAACGACCTTTTGAAAGCACTTCTAATACTTTACGAGGGTCGCTCTTAGCTACGACCGACGAAATACCTGAGATTACCATCGAAGAAGACTGGCTAATATTCCAAAAAATCGAAATGTAGTGATCCGCTCCAAATTCTGCATATGGATGGGAGACATCAGGTCCTTTGGCCGTAATTCTTGACTACAATCTATGTTAAAGCCAATACAAAAAATCTTTTAGTATCCTTCTCCATTCCATCATTGAAATAAACCATATTTTCAAAAATTATAGACAATACAACCAAATAACATTTTAAAAAAAACCTCCAAAGGTAGGAGCGGTGAAACACTTCGTGTGGATGAAATGTAGTCAATCTCAGTGGCCAATACGTCTAAGTAAGAAATTTAAAAAAAAAAAAACAAAGCATTGTACTCCTACGGAACTCTGTATCTTTGTTGTTAAATGAAAACAAAATAAATATCTGGCCTTAACGACCTATTAAAGGTATCAAAGAACTTCAGTCTGACGACCTATAAGATCCCCTGAGACCAAACATTAAATTGTCCTTGTTTCGATTTGAAAGTGGAAATAAGGCCAAAATTTGGTGTATGCAAAATAACTTTGTTTTGCATGTTTCGAACGGATTTAAAGAAACTTTGCATACACCCTTGCTCCTAATTTAAATCTAACAGTGACATCATGCCTCACTGTCTATGTGTATAGATTAACGTGCGTATATTTTTAATGTCTCAACCTTCAAACGAGTCTTCTCTTTGGTCCAAGTCTTGTTCATTGCGGAGAATACACGTTCCACTGAGCCCGTTGATCCCGGTAAACACAATATATATTCGATGAGCATGGCCACTTCTTTGTATTCGCGGTTCCTGGTTTTCAGATGTTGAAATACTGCTTCAGCATTTTTTCTCCCTTCGGTAGTGATAGGAAAAGCTGCTTCAGTGGTTCATAAAGATGTAAAATGCGCTTTACTGCCGGAGCAAGAGCCAGAAAGCGAGTCTTGGCATATCCAAGCAGTTGCAAATATACGACATCTAAGGCCTCACAAAATTCCTTCAACGCTTCAACATGTGTAGTGTGAATGTAGATATAGGAATATATTTTGACGACGACTGGTTCAATTTCGAATGGCAACACATCCAATGCGTCTTTCAATGTGTTGTGTGCAATGTGTGCACTGCATCCGACTCCGACCAAATGTGGAATCCATGATTTCAATCGGTAGTGATTGTCCGGACGAAGTACCGAACAAGTACTGGAAATATTTTTATGTTGCCATGGTTCAATGCGTCCGTGTAGAGCAAAACGTACCTGCACTCCTTTAGATCGGCTTCGAGCATTTCATTCACTTGCGGCTGGAACACATTTACGGCGACAGATCTGCACTTCGATTCCGAGCATGAGAATTTTTGTTCCTACCGAAGCATGATTGGAAAATTGGATGATTTAAAACTGTGGTTGGAATTAATTACGTGAAAGGCCCACACACCTTCTCCTATTCTTTTGAATTTCGTTCTTTAAGAATTTGGTGGCAAAAAGTAGGATAAACGTAGTATAAAAGCAGGATTTTGAGAAAAAAAAAACAGGACGAGATAAAACTGACATTTTGTGGTCAAGTCGGATAACTCTAATATCATTTATGATCAGTGTGGTTTGCCATTTTACCATGAACAGCTCGACAAATGAACAACACTTGCAAATTGTGCAAAATTTATTTCGAAAATAATGGTTCAGTTCGCGAAGTCTACCACAAGCTCCATCCATGTTATGGTCGACATAATCGTCCATCAGAGCATTTAACTGGTTGAATGGCTAAGTTAACAAGCAAAGTTTCCGCATTTGGAGTGAAGAAAATCTACATGAGACCCTTAAGACGCCATGTAATCCACAAAAACTGACAGTTTGGTGTGCTCTATGGGCTGGTGGAGTGATTGGGCCATACTTCTTCCGTAATGATGAGGGAGAGTCAGTTACCGTTAATGGGAACCGGTATAGAGCCACGATAACCGATCATTTTGTTCCCTAATTGGATGGCATGTATGTGGATGAGATGGGGTTCGAACAAGACGGCGCTACATGCCACACAGCGCACGTCACAATCGATTCATTGAAGGAAACATTCGATGAGCGCATAATTTCGCGGAATAGACCTGTCAATTGTCCACCAAGATAGTGTGATTTGACACCATTTGACACCATTGGATTATTTTCTTTGGGGATATGTGAAGTCGCTCGTCTACGTGAACAAACCAGAAACGTAAGGGGACTTGGAAGCCAGCATTTGTGGCGTTATTGCCGACATACGGCCCCAAATGCGCGAAAAAGGTGGTTGAAAAGTGGCCACATGCTCGAAATCACATTGTCATATTATTAAAATTATCCTTCCAATAAAGCGAAATTAATGGACATTAAAACGATTTTCTTGTGTTTTAGTTCAATTCGAAGTTCTATATTTCTAATAAAAAACACCCGCTATATGAATTAACAGCATTGCGTCTTTAGTTCATATTGCCTTTGTTCACGGCACCGTAACAAACATTGGTAGTTTTTCAAGCAGCAAAGCAAAATAAAGCTAAGGCCCCATTTTGTTTTCTAAAGCAAAATAAAGCCAAATTAGAAATTTGGCGTCATTTTCAGATTTAAATTGAAATAAAGCGAAATTTTTAATTTCTGGCTTTTATTCTTTGGGTCTTATTCCCTGTCACCATCTCCTTTAGATCACTTGAGAGCGTGCTTATTATAAAAAAACTTTCGCAATTTGATTTTCGGAGAGTCGGAAAAATTCATTACCATTTGCACAGGTTGGCGATTATGCAAAACTCTTCAAACGCGACTCCATTTGGACGTACGCATGTGAGGTTCTTACAGACTTTTTTGTGACATAATCCCCGTGAATTCAATCAACGTCACTTGCTTTCACCTTAAGAATTTTCCATAGGTAGAATTGTTTATCCCTGTTTTTTTTTTTTTTTGAAAAAATATCACGTGCCACTTTTTGGTTCTACAACTGGCTGGACTTGACTTAAGAGACATCCGGTTCTAAGTCTACATTTAATGTGAGGAGAGAGCAAAAAAAACAGGACAGAGCAATGGAACACACTTCAAGGGCAGCGATGGAGTGAGCAGCCCGTTTGTTTGATTAGGCTCCTTGAGATTTTTTTGTGTTTTTTGCTTTAATCCTGCACGTATTTCAACCGTTTAAGACTTAACGGGATCTGAAGGCCGACATTGTGACAGAAATTGCCAACATATCCGATCCGCTGCCTGTGAGAGAGAACCCCATCAAAGGCATTTGCATTTACCTTTAGCCACGTGCCAGTGGATTTGACCAAACACAAAATTTTACTCACCAGCTTCATGGTACGTTGATGTCATAGCCACGTTTGCTAGTATAGAGAAGGAAGCGGCAAAAATGTGTTCAGCTGAAAATAAGGGCAAGACGAAGTATGTGCTGTCAACAAGAAAGGACACACAACAGCGATAAACTGGACAGAACGTCACCATTGACAGATATTACTTTGAGGTAGTACGGGACTTTGTCTATCTCGGCTCCGCTATTAACTTTGAAACCAACATCTCCTCAGAAATTTAACAAAGAATTACTCTTGCCAACCGCTGTTTCTTCAGGCTTAGAAGGCAATATAGTAGTAAAGCCCTCACTCAAACTACTAAGGAGATCCTATACAAGACCCTGATCATCCCGGTCCTGCTTTAAGGCGCTGAAGCATGGACCGTCTCAAAAGCGGATGAAGAAATCCTTGGTCGCTTTGAGAGGAAAATTCTTCGAAAAATTCTTCGGTCCCGTTCGCGTTGAGCTATGGAGACGAAGATTCAACCAAGAGCTATACGAGCTGTACAGCGACATGCCCCTGGTCAAAAAACTCCGCATTGGATACCAATACTCCGGCTCGCAGAGTCTTTGATTCCCAGCCAGACGTCGGACGCAGTAGAGGAAGACCTCAGTTTTAAGTGGCTTGCACAAGTAGAAACCGATCCGAGGCAGTTAGCTAAGGACCGGGCTAATTGGGGAGGCATGTTATTTGAGGCCCAGGTTCATTCCGGACTGTAGCGCCACTTAAGTGAGTAAGTAAGCTTCATCGTACGGGTGGACGGTGTGCACGTGCACACTTCTTGTATGAAGTGCGTCATCTTATGACTTGATAATCTTTGATTTGACTTAGGAGACATTCGGTTCTAATAGGACGGAGCAATGGCTTACACTCCAAGAGCAGCGATGCCTGTTTTTATTTACCGGAACGCTTCATTTCAATATATTGAGTGGCCATCCCGTTCCATTGATTGCGCTTCTTGGGATTTTTTTTTCGTTTTTTTTTTTAAATCCCGGGCTTTGAAACCCTACGTTATCTAAAGGATAGCATTGGGACGTAAATAACCGAACTTATCCGCTGCCTGTGACAGCGACTATTCAGATGTGGATTTGTTGTATGCGAACTACTTGAAGAAGAAGCCTTATGCTTCGAAGACATCACCGAACCCATTGTAACAATCCACTTCGAGTAAAAATTCGCCACCATAAGCCTAATATGCACACATAAGCCAGGTGTATAAATCTTCTCAACATCGCCTATACAAGAACCTATCTGGCGTTATATGTAAACGCGTGTAGAGCCTTAAAAAATCCAATAAGTTCAAATGTGGCGATTTCAAATCCACATCGACACATTAGAGATGACTATATACAGTTCGTCTCTATGCTAATGCTTGACGAACTATGCAGACCTATCTCCATTTTGTATATACTGCCCAAACTTATCCGTCCGTCAGAATATTTTTGGAGAATTCATTCAATTTAGAGTCGGCAGCGATCTCTCCCAAAAATTGTCGATACCAAAAAAGAACTCAGGCAAGGTGAGACCCTGCTATGTGAATTCTTTAGCATTATTCTTGAGAATGGGTTATATATGCATTGCATACATTTCTGCATACAACATGTATCGACTAACCACCACTACCTCGTAATTTTGTAAACGCTCTTGCTGTCATCTCATCTGGTACCAAACCAACGTGGACGTTGTATGTATGGTATCACAGGTGGCGCCACTTACCATTTGCATCCCTATCTCCCATATTATTATTCTGTTGGCAGATTTTCTTGATTTTTCATTTGACACTACGTGCCAGTTGGGACTCCTTTTTTGACCTTGGCACACAAGTTTCTGCATAATACCAACCCCAAAAAAGGGTGACTTAATCGCATGAAAATGATATTCTGATGGGTGGCTATAAATTTCAAGTGCCAAACAGAAAAAAAAAACCCCCATAGTAATATATCAATTTGATTCTCTGGGACCCTCAGCTGCAGCAGCAGGACTCTTCACGTGTTATTATATCTGAAATGACACCTGTCAGGCATGTACAGAAATTGTGTATCCAATGGATGTAGAATGTTTCAGGGATGTTCGGTTTTTTTTTTTTTTTTTTGCTTACTCCATCAACTGTAAATACAAATAAATGTACCTATCTTACCTGTCAGCTTATCCGCAATGGGAGGGCTGGTGATCCAAATATATAGCTTCCACTAAAAAGAAACAGCAAATCAATTAATCATTTCGCAAAATAGCAGCTAGGGCTGTAATGTATTTCAGCCTACATACGGCTCGCATGTGGAAATGTCAGAACGCATAAGTAATGAGTGATTTTGTGTCAGCTACTGATGATGGAGGCTGTGCTTGAGTGCGCTTAAATTGTACCAATTATGATATCTTGTTGTCTCTTATGTCATATATTGATTAGTTTAATTGATGTTGACACAAATCATGATTGTGGGGTTTCGACTCCCATATACAGATACCCTGCAAAGTTCATTACACACAATTTGATTAAAATCGTACTGAAGTGCTTTATGTTGATGAATTTATTAAATTTTTCTTAGTAAATTTGAAGTTAAATGATTTTTTCTTCTCTTCCAGGTAAGACGAATAATTTTAAGGAGGGTTTTCAATTGTGGTGAGTTGGACAAATGAATTTTCGGGGAATAAATGAGGAGGTTTTACTAAATTAATTTCGATAGCGCTACAATTTCTGATAATGGAGATGTTGGAATAAGAGTCGAATTACATTATCTATTTTTTTTTTAATTTTGAATAGCGTTTGATTAGCACTTCTTGCGCGATCGCAGGACCTAAAAATGTATTCCAAATCGAAAAAGCTGAGTTAAGATAAGGTTTTTGTGACAGTGGATAGTACTCGGATGATTTGTTAGATAATTGCAAAAGAGTACAACATGCTTCTTAAAGTCGGGGAAATAGATTTTCGGTAGCTACTTCTTTCTACTTGCATGAATCGTCCCTAATCGTTTCTAATACAGGGTATCCGCCGGCAAGGTATACTACTTTTTTTGTTTATAATTTTTGATTAAATGAAAGGGAATGCATTTTATATTGATAAATGTTTTATTTTATGTCGGCAATAATGTCTCACAAATGCGAGCCCTTTTGAGCACATTTTTCATTACATTCTCACACATTTTACGCGGGATTTCCTTATTTTCATCACGAATGGTTTGTCTGAGTTGCTCAAGCGTTTCTGGTTTGTTTGCATAAACCTTGCTTTTCAAATATCCCCACAAAAAGAAGGCCGGAGCAGTCAAATCAGGCGCCCGTGGAGGCCAATCAACATCACCATTTCTTGAATTAACTTGTTGTGGAAAGAGGTGTCGCAGTAATTCCATTGTAATAGTGGCTGTATGCGATGTGGCACCGTCTTGTTGATTCCACATGTTAATCAAGCCCAATGCATGCAGTTGTAGCGTTAAAAAGTTTTCAATCATGTTCATGTTCATGTTCATGTTCATGTTCATGTTCATGTTCATGTTCATGCTCATGTTCATGTTCATGTTCATGTTCATGTTCATGTTCATGTTCATGTTCATGTTCATGTTCATGTTCATGTTCATGTTCATGTTCATGTTCATGTTCATGTTCATGTTCATGTTCATGTTCATGTTCATGTTCATGTTCATGTTCATGTTCATGTTCATGTTCATTTCAAATCGTGGTTTTCATGGCCTAGCTGTAACATCCTATTGGCATATGTACGGCGGCGTAAATGGTCTTGTACAAGAATCTCTTGTTTCAACTGAATCTTGAATAGAAGCAAATGTAAATCCTTGTGCAAAATTGTGGCCAAGTTTGTTCTTTGAAGACCAAGCTCCTGAGCACGGCGTCGAATTGAGGTTGATGGATTGTTTTGAACACTTTCTTGAGCAGCGGTAATGTTTTCAGCCGATCTTGCAGTACGTTTTGGTCCATGCTTAGGCTTATCACTTACAGACACTCTTTCTTCGAAATCATTCAGTGCACGATAAATAGTGAGTTTTGTTGGCACGTTGTTTCCCCAAAAATTTCACGTAACTTTCTCATCATCACAGTAATCGATGATTGATATTGATAAAATGTTTTAACGATTAAAACACTTTGGCTTATCGAATATTTTTCCATAATAAATTTGCAACGAGTCTTCTTCACGACTGCCAAATATGAACTGTCAAGACTAATGTTTACCAAAATGGCTGCAAAACAAAGAAGTATACCTTCCCTGTAAAGAAAACCTTACCTCAATATAGCCGCTCGGATTCGGCATAAAACAGGAGGTCCTGCCATCGCCCAAGAAGTACAAATGAATGCATGAATGCTTGTGAGAAAAAGCTATGCCCAATTAGTATTTTCGTTTGTATCCTTGGGTGTTGTAGACTATAAACGCCGGATCTGGGATTATATCCTAAAAGTAACAGTATATTATTTTTCACTACTTAACTTCTTGCAAAAGTCTGACAGACATCCAAAAGTAACACTGTCATGTAAAAATTCTCAAATGTTTCGTTTGGATTGGGTGTCAAACAGAAGGACCTCTTCTGTGAGAGATTGAGTTGTTAAGTTGTTAAGTTGTTCCTAGACATTTCGGGTCAAGCTGCTGATATCTTCGACTATTGGATAATGAGTTCTGCCATACATACACCATATAACGGGTGTTTTTTTAGAGGTTGGTTTTTCGAATATAGATAAAACTGACATTTTGTGGTCAAATCGGGCAACTCTAATGTCATTTATGTTCAGTTCATGAACAGGTTGACAAATGAACAACGCTTGCAAATCGTGCAAATTTATTTCGAAAATAATGGTTCAGTTCGCGAAGTTTACCGCAAGCTCCGTCCATTTTATGGTCGACATAATCGTCCATCACAGCAATTAATTCGGATAACCATGGATCGTTTTCGCACTACGCTTACTCTATGTGATAATACGCATCCGCAGAGACATCGAACAGTGCGCACCGAAGAAACAATTGTCGCTGTGCAAAGTGTTGAAGAGGACCCGAATGAATCGATTCGCAACCGTGCACAGCAATTGGAGCTTTGTCCACCAACTTAATAAAAGATTTTGCGCAAAGATCTTGGCTTACGACCTTACAAGAGTTGTATCTGTACAAGAATTAAAGCCGCGAGACCATGCAATGCATCCTGATTTTAGTGCATGGGCCGAAAATGAGATTGATCTCGATGCTGATTTGCATCGCAAAATTTTGTTCAGTGATGAGGCTCATTTTTTGTTGAATGGCTACGTCGACTAGCAAAATTACCGCATTTAGAGTGAAGAGAATCCACATGAGACCCTCTAGACGCCATTACATTACAAAAACTGACTGTTTGATGTGCTCTATGGGCTGGTGGAGTTATTGGGCATTACTTCTTCCGAAATGATGCTGAGGAGTCAGTTACCTTTAATAGAGACCTTTATATAGCCATGATGACCGATCATTTTGTTCCCTAATTGGATGGCATGAATGTGGATAAAATGTGGTTGCAAAAAGACGGCGCTATATGCCATACAGCGCACGCCACAATAAGGAGACTTGGAAGCCAACATTCGTGGCATTGTTGCCTACATACGGCCATAAATGCTCGCAAAAGTGGTTGAAAATTGGACTTCTAGACTTGGATCTGTTCGAACCAGCCGCGGCGGCCACATATCCAAAATCATATTTAACCATTAATGGTATAAAATTATCCTTACAATAAAGCCAAATTGATGCACATTAAAACGATTTTCCTGTGTTTATTTCAATTCGAAGTTCTATAACTCTAAAAAAAAAAAGCCTCTACATTTTCAGATCTCCTTGAAGGTTTCATCGATTTCTCTCTCTTATGATAGGTTAGATCTCGCAAAAGCACTCTGTGTGCATATCCTCAAAAGAAGACGTGGATACAGTTCGTAATCAGTGCACGAAAGATATCCCAGTCGTCGAATGTTACAGAATTCAGTTACACATTTGGTGCTGATTTCAGTTTAAATATCTTGACCCTAATCCTTCCAGTTTGACTTTACGGCGCACATGTGAGGCATATTCGAGCTAAAATTGATTTGTCTAATTTTGTTTGTATGCGAGGAAGGCGAATGGAAGAAAAGAGAAGTGAGCTGCATCAAGATGTGCATAGACATAAAAGGTAAAAGCAAGTCGAATCCCTTGGCTCGGGGACATCAAGCCAACAAAAAATAATACTAAGAGAACATTTATAAGAATAAGAAAATCTTCGAAACGCAGGCTTCAGGTTCGAGACCACAAGAAAGATGGAAACTCCGATTTAATGATCAAGCGATCGCCAGAACAATTTTACGAAATAACTAAAAGGCACGTGCTCAGGACTAAAAAGGATGCCAGTTATGTAAGTAATTTTGAGTTGCTTCATAACATACATTGGTAAACCCAACGTACAACCTGGAAAGCCAGCCCTAGGAAACGGCGCCATCAATATCCATT
Organism: Rhingia rostrata; assembly: GCA_949824845.1. Taxonomy (NCBI): domain Eukaryota; kingdom Metazoa; phylum Arthropoda; class Insecta; order Diptera; family Syrphidae; genus Rhingia; species Rhingia rostrata. The sequence continues at coordinate 46,998,430 of OX463756.1, forward strand.
GAGAAATTCACCCCTGCCGTTGGCTTTCTTGATTATTCGACACCTTTTAATGATTACCTGGTACGGTCATTGTATAAGAGACCCTGTGGTCATCATTTCAGGTTGGAAGTTGCTGAAAAATTGGTGGAAAAGCTTTTGCTCTCATGCTTGCATTTGATTACATTTCGACCACATATCCAATGCCCGTCTTCTTAATTTTTTAATCCTACCGCTGGCTGAGCGCTTTGTTAGTCATGACCAATTCTGCAAAAAAAGGCACAATCCTGCGAATAAATCCACTTGCAGTAAATGTTATTAAAAAAAGGTAACAAATAAATTATCTCTTAAATAAATGATTTTTGTATATAAAATGCTTTCGGCTTTTGTTTACATTTTCGGAAGCCGTCCAAAAAAAAAACACTCATTCCAAACGTTTTTCAACCAATTTCATTCCTGACCACGCTCAGTCCTTTGGTGGAATATCCTAGCAGCGGTCTTAAAATGTCATCTTCTGGTGAAAATAGTTGAGCGTTTTTTTATTACTTTTTGTTTTGGTACACTAGTTTTCGATGGAGTGTTGCCAGATTTACGTATAGTACTCATTGTGTACAACATTTGAGTTACCTCATGAATAAATGTCTTAACAAAACAAAAACACAGATCGATAAAAAAAATAACTATTTGCAATATTGCGAACTTTTTTTTTTACTGTATTCGCATTTTTATCGCACTCATTTTGCTAGGTGCAACAGCGAATAATTGGAGAACCAATTAAGACTAGACCGGAGTGTTCAATAAATTTATTCGACACACAAAAGAAACCCGACTAAAAACACAATCGATGGACATAATAAAAAAAGAGAACCAATATTAATTATTTGGACGGGCTTTGAGCTAAAGCACAAAAGACAAAAAAAAAAAACGGCAAATAGAAGACCAGCAGAAAAAAACACTTGGCAACGAATCCTGTGGTCTGCTACTACTACTACTACTACATCCAGTTGTAGTACGAGAGTATTTCCATATTTTCTTGGACATTTAGCAGTTGTTTTACCATTTTCATCCTTGTATCTGCAGAAACACAAAAACACACTAAATACAACAATTGCCGCAAAGAATGAATCAAAAACGGACATAAAAAAAATAAAAAGCAATCGTTTAACAGACGTGTTTAATTGATTTCGACACTCGAAACCACCGCATAAGGGTAAACATCTGTTTGCTTATATGTTTTGGTGGCTTAAACGTTGGTTTTTTTTTTTTGTTATTGACAGTCTTGATGAAAAATACTAGACGCTTTATTGTTAAGTTTTACTTGAATGGGTTCGGTTTGGTTGTCGGTCGTTGTCGTCGACGCTGTCGTCAACTGCGTTGTTTAATGAAAATTGCTGGGTTTCCATTATGGTCCGCAGAGTGTCAGAGAAACGGAATTGTGCTCGTTTAGTGGCAGTAGAATGCTTTCAAAGTTTGAGTGCTTTATGGGACAGTACATTTGAAGTTGATGTGTATTGATGAAGGCTTCATTGGCACTTTGAGCATTTTAAATGAAAAAAATTCTTTCAAGTTGACAATTATTAGCCTTTTAGATTTCTAAGCTTTTTGATTGGTTTTCAGCAATATACGGTGGCGACAAGTTGTCGGTGGTACTTCTAAATTGAGCCTTTTAACCGTTTGATATATTAAAATATAAATATTTGCATTTGACGCGTTGAGAGTCAAATTGTGTCTTGGTTGTTTCATCAAAAGGCACCCCAAGGCAGGGCGGGTATGGGTATCAATCAACATGCCTCTCTAGTAAGCCCGTTCATTAGTTACTGCTTTCAGTTGGGCGAATTAAGTTGGTTAAGGATGGTTTCTACTAGCTGAAGGGAGATTTTCCTTTATTACGTCTACTTTGCTGGCCTAAGCACTTTTGATCATTCATTTATCTACACACTAAATACAACAATTGCCGCAAACAATGAATCAAAAACGGACAAAAACAATATAAAAAGCAATCGCTTATCCACCTTCGGGTTAGGGGTTAGAATATACCCGAGTTAAGGCATGCCTGTCGTAGAAGGCGATTAAACTCCACTCCCCGTATACCGAGTGTAAAGAGTATACAAAAATAAAAATGCAAGGGGTAAAACAAACAAATTTTATACCCCAGGTGGCAATTCAGTGTCACTAAAAAATCCACCCTCTTCGGAGGTCGGCTCTACGGATTCTGGGGAGAGCCAAGTATTGCAATTATGTAACCCTTTCGGGAAAAGCTCAAGGGTAACTAGGTCACCTACATCTTGATTTCAAAAAAATGTATATGTCTCAAGGGGCTCGACAATACCAGAAGTGTCAGCCCACGAAAAGCGAGATTCAATTCAAAATAAGAGCCTTAAGGACGATAACGACGTTCTTCAAACAAGGCTTAACAATGTCGAACTGCTCTGCGAAGAGCTTCGTAAAGAAATTCTCCACCTGAAGGAAGAAAATATGACTCTAAAGAGTACATTTCAAACACCTAATGAGTCAAAACCATGTACAAACTGCCCCGTGAATTCCGTATACCTTAGGGATGAAGAAGAATTCAGTCATGAAACCGACTGGATCCTCAAGAAATGTGATCGGTATTACTTTAACAAGTCCTTTAACAATCCTTGATATGAATTCCAAATTAGTTCCTCAGTGCAAGCGCTGCCAAGGATATATTCATACGCAAACCTATTGTCAAAAAGAACCGAGGTGTGTAAAATATGCCGAAAATCATATGACAGCAGATTGTAGGTCAGAGAAGAAAACTCCTCCTATCTATATCAACTGTAAAAATCATCCTGCAAATTATCGCGGCTGCGAAGTAGCTAAGGAGTTGCAAAAAAGACGGCCGAAATTTATGAGTATTAATTTACAGAAATTGAATCTAAAAAAGAAAATGCCTAAAACTTTTGTGTCGAGCCAAAGAAGGCTATAACTGAAAAACCCACATTTTCACAAACTACGTGGCCATCAGAAATCCGTTCGGATCCTGTACATCCAAACCAAATGTACAAACGTATGCCCAAGCTATAGTATCCGATATGTCACCTGACCCAGTTACAAACGTATTTTCGATTAATCTTTCAAAACTTGACGAACAAAGTAGAACGAATAAATTTATTTTTAGCAGACTAGTTATGCTCGAAAATAGTATTCGCAACAAACGTACCCCACCGTCGTCATGAAAAGATTTCTTAAAATTCATACGTGGACTGCCAATGGCCTCTGGCAAAAACTTGGAGAACTTGAATTGTATATGCAAGAAAAAGATATCGACATCAGTGTAGTATCCGAAACTCGGATATCATGCTCTACATTCGTCGAATAAGGCTAGAGGTGGACCCTCACTTTATATAAAAGAGTGTATCGAACTTAAACGGGAAATACAGAAATAAAAGCCTAAAAAGCTCCAGGTTATGACCTTATTACAGGAGAACTTCTTAAAATGTTGCCCGTAAGAGCATCAACTAAACTCCTCTACATTGTAAATGCAGCAATTAGATTCGAATACATACCAAGACAGTGGAAAGTCGCAGAAGTTCTCAAACCTGGAAAATCACCGAATGAAATAAGATCTTACAGACCTATTTCACTTCTTCAAATAATTTCAAAAGTTTTTGAAAGGGTCATACTCGGTCGCCTACACCCCATTATTGATCAGAAACGCCTTTTACCTGACCATCAATTTGGGTTTAGTAAACCAAAACATTACTGCTGTAACTGAGAAAGCATTCGAAAAACAAGAAATTTTGCTAAGCCGTATTTCGTGACGTGTCGCAAGCTATTGAAAAAGTTTGGCATAGGGGCCTTCAATGCAAGCTAAGACAAATGCTGCCTGAAAAATTATATAAAATCCTCGTTTCGTATCTTGAGCATAGACTCTTCCGTGTGAAACTTTGAAACGAATATTCGGAATTCAAAGAAATACTGGCAGGAGTACCCCAAGGAAGCGTCCTTGGACCACACTTGTATCTCCTATTTACACGTGATACCCCAAAAACAAACGATACAATAGTTTCCACTTTTACTGACAGCAGTTGGCACAATAATAGAGGAAACAAATATGAAATTACAAAACGCTCTTGACGAGCATAATGAATGGACAAAGTCCTGGCGGATTGCACTTAACGAGAGCAAACCGATTCATGTAGATTTTTCGTATAAACGGACAAACAATTTGCAAGTATTTCTCAATACCACGACACATCTTTCGATAGTCTGAAAAACATCCAAGAGTATAAAACTGTCTGCAGAGGCTTATCAATTTTCCATTCGGATTAACTGGTAAAGTTAGGTTTGACCGCCATTTATGGACTAAGTACCTGTTATTTAATTCGTCTCCATGTCTGTGCAGCTCTTAAAATTTATAGTTGAATCCTAGTTCCCCTAGCTTGTCAACATAAATCGGACCGAAGATCGTTTTAGACTTAATAGTTACCCTCACGGAACTCCTCAAAAACGATGTCATCAAAATAGTATTCAGGTTAACAACAAAAACAGAACTTGTCCTATTCACTAGGAAGTGTGAAACTTCCTTCTTGGCTATATAGCAAAATGACATCAGTCTAGCTTTCTCAGATGAAGCAAGACAAGAAAGCTAAGATGAAACCCAAATAAAATAAAAGCTGTAAAGAAATCGATGGTTTCCTTGACTAACGTAAGAAACTCCACCTTTGCTGGATTCCTATAGGCATAGGGACATATAGCGGGAAATTGCAAATGGTGATGAACTCCCCAGATATGATATAATAATAAACACACTATGCTAACTTATTCTAGCGCAAAGTGTTATAACAAGATTATACCTTAGATGGAGCCATGGAGGGGTTATTCGCTTGATAGTTCCACCATATGTGTCATCACTCGTCCACTGTCTAATAGATTAACACGTAACAAGATGAATTCAGCTGTAGCTGCACTTAACTTTCCGGGCACTCTCTAACAAAAGGAAGCTTCTGGTTGTTCTCAAACTATAAAGGCAGTTCGTGGACATTTCTCAGCGCAGTTCATGTCCTTCTCCGTGTTCATTTCATCACTCCGCAGTTCTCGGATTCGCCTATCAACGGATTTGTAAGGTTAAAGCATTATTCTCGATGCAAGCTTTGCTCTGAGTTGAATTTTCTATAATTCCGAACATACATATCTGCCAGTCATATAAGATGGCGTTTCTTTATAATATTGACATTTTTTACTAATCACCTGTGTCTATTATATTTCGGCGAATGATTTATCATTTGTCACTTATCACTTATTATATATCATTTATGATTAAAACTTAACATAGATGCGATGAAGTCATGGGCAAAATAAAAAATGTGCGTTTAACACTTAAACACAAGATCTATCCACTGTATGTTAAACTATTGCTTTCGCATTTTAGTCTCGTAGTTATAACTGATTAAAAACTGACGCTATTTTGTCACATAAGTGTAATAATTGAATAGGCGTGCTCACACACACAAAATTATTTTGTTCTGAAAAAGCTTGAAAGTAGCTAGCGTTGTCAACGAGAGATAAAGTCTGCTATAAAACCAAGACTTTTGAGCTGTATCTTAAGTAAAGGGAGAAGATTTGATCAGTTGCGGATTTCTACCTATAGCCGATAGGGTCCGATCAAGTTGTTGGTCGCTTAATCACATTATATCAATGACGTTGATGTATGCTCCTAATTACATCATATCCCATAGCCTTATATTAATCGACAAAAAGGCCGTACATTCTGGTCGCCTTGTCAAGCTAACACGTAGGTATTGTCTGCAATGATGTTCCGCCTATTAGGTCAGCTCGACTGGGACTCATATTTCTGTCTTGTTCATCTCAACAGTTTTTAGTTATTAAGATCTCCGATCGCAATCTTTTCTTGTTATTTTCGAAAGGCAAATGTTTCCTCCCTCTTCTCTGCTTATTTAAGTCATTGGGAACTTTTCAGAAACTCAGGTCATTACTATTTTTTACCCTAACTTTACGTCACTTTCGCTCGTTAGTAATTCGTAGAAGCCGGCATTGGCTATGTCAGATTTTTAATTGCGAATTTGGTCTTGAATAAGATTGTTACGTTCTCTCGCCTAACGAAGCATGAGACGTCTTTCCTAAAACTGTCTCATTTTATGAATTCACATTCGCAAACTTTATTTTTTTCGCCGAATATAGGAGGTGTAGGTACGAATCCCGTTTCCTTTTTTTTTTTTAGAATGGTCTTACTAATTAGAAGGGTCCTTCAGTTAGTTCCGGTGCCAAGCTAAGCTGCAGGTGAAGACGAGAGCTACCGTTGAGCTCAATAGGCAGAGAAGAAGGGAGGAACGCCGGAACAAGAAAAGCGCGCGATCGAGGAACGATGTTCGCAAGTTTAACCGAAGTGTGAAACGTCAAAGACAAGGATACAAGGCTTGAACAGAATCCTTTCGAGATGAAAAGGGAAATATCGTAGTTGAGACACAGTCGATGCTGAGGATATGGAAGAACCACTTCCGTAGACTGTTAAACAGCGATGACGAACAACATTCCGCTGTCAGGCAGAACGAACCATTCAATATTGGCAACAACAGCGAAAACTGCCAACCACCCGACCTGAGTGAAGTGAGGATAGCAATATCTCAACTGAAACTATCAGGCTGCCGGAAATAATAGCTTTATAAAGCCGGCGGAGATGACTTGGTAAGTAAAATGTGTCAACTACAGAGGTATAAGTCTATTCGACATCGCCTACAAGATCCTACCTGCCTTAATATGTAAACGCCTGAAACCGTTTACCAACAACCTGATCGGCCCTTATCAGTGTGATTTTAGGCCAGGAAAGTCCACAACCGATCAAATCTTCACACTTCGACAGATCCTGGAAAAAACCCAAGAAGTCCAAATCGATACCCGCCACCTATTCATCGATTTCAAAGCCGCATGCGACAGCATTTATAGAGACGAACTATACAAACGACCTCACCGACACATTCGATACAAAAAAAAAGGATTTAGGCAAGGCGATGCGCGCTGCCATGTGACTTCTTCAATTTGATTTTGCGAGGATTGTGCAAATCTCACGAGCCAACACCAGAGGCACAATTTTCCAAAAATCGGTACAACTACTGGCATACGCCGACGATATTGACATCATTGGTAGGACCCAACTAGACACGTTTGCTAGTTTAGAGAATGAAGCGAAAATGGGTTTATCAGTAAAGGAGGGCAGGACGAAGTATATGCTGTTAACACGAAAGGACACACAACATCGACGAATTGGACAGAACGTCACCATTGACAGATATAACTTTGAGGTAGTACGGGACTTTGTCTATCTCGGCTCCGCTTTTAACTCTGACAACAACATCTCGTCAGAAATCAAACAAAGAATTAATCTTGCCAACCGTTATTTCTTCGGGCTAAGAAGGCAATTCAGTAGTAAAGCCCTCACTCAAACGAGACCCTGATCATCCCAGTCCTGCTCTACGGCGGTGAAGCATGAACCGTCTCAAAAGCAGGTGATGAAATTCTTGATCGATTTGAGAGGAAAATTCGTCGCAAAATCTCCGGCTCGCAGAGTCTTCGATTCCTAGCCAGACGTCGGACGCAGTAGAGGAAGACCTCGCCTGAAGTGGCGCGCACAAGTAAAAACCGACCTCAACCAACTTGGAGTGCGCAACCGGAGGCAGTTAGCTAAGGACCGGGATAATAGGAGATGCATGTTGGTTGAGGTCCAGGTTCATTCCGGACTGTAGTGTCACTTAAGTTAATGAGTAAGTTCCGACGCCGGCCGTGAGCTAACTTAAAGCGTCCCATGTTTTATCGCTACAGGGGCATTAAAAACTATGCCTATAACCTTTTCTAAACAACTGAGTTAGGATTACGTTTTGTAGTTAAGTGGTGCTACAGTTAGGACTCGAAAGCATAACTTTCGCAAAGATGTTTATAACACTACCCACATCTTCATAGCTTTCGTCTGTGATTACCACAAGAGCTGAAATAAAACGAAATTGGTCACCATTGCACGACTTGGCATTGTGAAGTTAGCGTCTACTAGTGTCTACCCTCGATATGCAATATAAGGGTAAATGCATGTTTTTTGTCTACATTTTGAGATTCGAAATGACAGCTGTCAAAATGGATGTACTTCGAGATGCAACTATTAGAGTTCGGTCATATTTTGACGTCTTTAATCCTGTTGGATGAAAATTAATTTATTGATTCTACTAAGAGCTTTTATACAGTTGACTCTAGGTCCATATGAGAAGGTAACATCAACGACCAAGATGGTGTCAAATACCCTGCATAATCTACTACAAATGTCATAAACATGCCATGACATGATAATTGAATAAAATCCTAAAGGACGTGTATTTTAGCAAGCAAAAATCTGCAAAAACCAATTCATCTCCATTAACGTATAAAAATCTAAAAAAAAATGGTAATTTCAAGTTAGCCAAAATCATCACACATCCCTGACATAGATGTGAATATAAATGTGCGTAGCTATAACCATTTCAACCACTTTTACACAACCAATCCGTGTAATATATACCAATCAACGTTCGTTCAGGCAGACTAAAACACACTGTGCTCACATCAAACACACATATTTAAAGGATCGTCCTGCCTTTTTGGTCCCGACAAATTACACGCATTCAGGAAGAAAACAAATCAAAGCGCCAACACATGCTGTTCGCCATACATCCTTTTCAATTTGCCGAGACTGACATGTGGCATACGTCAACCTCATCTATCACTTTGCATTGTGTTAACCAGCTCAGGACATCCCTTGATGTAGCATATTCCTTCCATCGAGAGTTACATACCCCCAAAGTGTTTTGTGTGTCGTGAACACAATTTTTGTAATTTTCCAATGTAGCCAAGCTGTATGGCGTATACGCAACATTTCTCACTCTGAATGTGTGGTGTGTGTAGGCATATTGTTCCGCCTATCTACACATTAGATTCAAAGAACCTTTTGCGGTTAGACAAGAGGTGACAAAGTTCACGTCTACAATTAAATTGTATCCAGCATCTTGATGGCATATAACTCTATAAGTGCATAGGCGCTTTCCAGCTCAAAGCTGGTGAGACGGTTGACGGGATAGGTACACCCCCAACTAAGCACTCAAAGCAAACATCATGAATCCCATAGCCAGTTGCAGTCGCAGACATCTAAAGCATACACACAAAGATAGAATGAGCAAAACCTCAAAGAGGCAGAGTTCTGCGTCAGACATTTCATGTCTGTACGACCTGCCTATAGATGGAAGAATATGCATCTGGCATATATGTGGTATAGACGCCGGCATCGTTTCATTTAAAATTCGTTGAATATTTCGACCGCAAAAACCATTAGTGAGTCGTGTTGGATGTTAACCCTGCTCTCGTTCGTCCTCCCCCGCTGTCCTTACCTTATTTTTATATATTCGTCTGCAACTACATGAGGTTTTCGATTCAATTTAAGTCATGTGGGTTTGCACTGAAATCCTGTAATTTTTAAATACTTGGTGGGGGCGACATTCGAACACGAAAGGAGTTGATTCTGTGATTGAGCAGAATGGTATCTCCTAGGGTCGATAGAGACAGGATACGTTGAATAACGCGTTTATGGTAAGACATACTTTTGGCTTCCTACTATGCTACAAAAATGTGTTATTTGGATAATCTCAAGGTAGCAAGTCGGTTATGTCTAAACTCTTTGCAAGTCTTTTTGACAGTGAGATGTTCTCAAGACGAAATGTCTTTGTATCAACGATTTGTTTTGAGATCGATCCATTTAGTGATCCCAAGTAGTTTCGTCTTCAAAGTGTAAAGTTAATTTTGATACAAGAAAATATATACAAGACACAAACTAGCTTTGATATTAATGTTTTGGTCTCTTCCACTTCGAACATCGATACCCCAAAAACACCTGACATTTATATCACGTTGCCAACCAAACTATGGCTGAACTACTGCACTATCACTAACCCTTTCGAGTATAGAAGATAAAATAGACCCTTTTTTAATAACAGATATTCCATATCCTTGCACTTTTATGAATAAATGAGATCAAGAATACTTCTTAGAGTCAAAAGTCGCTATGACTTGATTTATGTTCCTTACAAAGATATCTCCGACAGAGTAATATTGCTCTCCGCGGGAACTTCAAATTCGTTATCCTCAATTCTTTTATTGTCGGATGGATTGCTCGTTCGCACTGGTAAAGAGAAAATCTTATGTGTGTAAATGAATGTCGAAGTTAATTTACGAAATTTACTTTCACACATTACGGCAGACATGATCTTGTAAGCGATGTTGAGGAGACTTCTGTGTCTGTAATATTTTTACGAAAATTCTTAAGTTTTCGTTCTTGAAGCTTGCTGCCAAACAAAAAAGCACGTTTTTGGCGCAACAGGCTCGTTAGTACCCAGTGCCTAGCTTTCGCACAACCATTTATGTGTGCGTGTGTACCGCCTGTTTTACGCCGACTCTGAACTAAGTTGAGATAAGCTTTTCTTGACAATTGATACTACTTGGATGATTTGTTAGATCATCACGAGAAGGGGGCCAGTGAAAAATCATTTAGGTGTTGCTACGGCTGGGAATCATACCCACACCTTCTGTGCGGCAGTTCATCGCATTAGCCATCACGCCACTGCACCCTTTCAAGCTTGCTTCCAGCCGACAAAATTTTGTTAATACGCTTATTAATTATTTTTGTCTGCTACATTTCACCAAAAGGTGTTGCCAATGTGTATACATTGAGTAATATAAACTACCTTGTGTATAAGGTAGCATATTGGTAATGTTACTGGGAGGAATCTTAATGGGAATACGAATTTTATAGCATTCAATTTTAAAAATGAACGTAAACGTAGTAGGGTTTAGAGATGTCATGCAAAGAAATGGCTATAGATTCGTTTTATTTTGATACATTTATATAGAAGCTGGGTGGATTCTGAAATAGAACCTCTGAATCTGCAGATGAACCTTCATTTTCGAGTCTGCTTGCTTAACACTGATAAAAAACCAGCCGTGGTGATCAGTTTCCATCTACATAATTACTTTAAGCCAGACACAATATCACACGTCACATGCTCCTTTCTGAATCAGAAAAGACCACAGCTAATTTTTTTATAGCGATCTTAGTGATTTGCAAAACATCAAAATGACCGAACTTAACAGATCACATGTGAACTGAACAGATTATCAACTTATCAACCAGATAAGTTTATTGTCGCATACGTTTTCGTCGTTATGTTTTCAGTTATATAAGACAAATGCTACTGAGGAAAACCGATCTAAGTATAAACGAGCCACAAAGGATCGTAATGCCCGCATTTAGCGTGTCAAATTCTCCCACGACCAAAAGCTGAGGCAAAAAATTCTACAATGTCCCAAAGGTAGTAAAAACGTTTGGTCATTTGGCAAAAACATTAAGAATTCGACCTCATCTTCCATCCCAACGCTCATTTACAATGTGATTCCAGCTGTCACCTCTATGGACAAAGCCAATCTGCATGCTGCCCATTTTGTAGCCAGTTCCACGTTACCAGATTGTGCCCAGTCTCCTCCTGTACTTGAGAACGTAGAACATTCTATGTGACCAATCCATTTCCGTACTCGTACAGTCACAAGAGTATTATTAGATCTAAACATTCACAAATCGTCAGGTCCAGATGGTATCCCCCCATAATTCTGAAGAGGTGTTCTTCCACGCTGGCCAAATCACTGCGTAAGCGTTTCTATCTGTCCTAATCATCAGGAAGCTTCCCGAATAGATGGAAAACAGCATTTGTCCAGGCCGTCCCAAAGTAAGGAGAATCTTCTTCTCTCTAAAACTACCGACCAATTGAAATATCTTGCATCACAAAAACTCCCAAATGACCGAGAATACGGTTTTCGTTGCAACAGGTCCTCTGGTGATTTGATGATATATCTCACCGAAAAGTAGAACCAAACAAGGTCGTTGCACTTGATATTTCGAAGGCATTTGACAGGGTTTGGCATCAAGCATTTTTGTCGAAAATGCATGCTCTTGGAATCGATGAAACTCTTCTTCTATGGATTAGAAACTATCTATCGAAACGTTCAATTCAAGTTGCTTTGGACGGTTTCAAGTCTGCTTCTCACGAAATAAATGCGGGCGTTCCCCAGGACTCCGTTCTGTCTCCGACACTCTTTCTCATTTTTATTAATGACCTCTTGTCTGCAACTTCTAATCCAATCCATTCCTTTGCTGATGGCAGCACTCTCAGCTTTTCATATTCATTCTCTAATCCACGCCCTTCCTTTTCGGACGTGGAACAGAAACAGCAATATATGTTAAGCTCATCAAATTCCGATCTTGACAGCATAATTAAATCGTTTAAATCCAATAGAGTGGAATTTAATGCTTCCAAAACACAATGCTGTCTTCTGTCATCTAAGCAAAACCAAAATTTACAGCCATTATCCATGAATGGCACTTGCACCGCCGAAACCAAAAAACTTTCCATGCTCGGTATGTGTATTAGTAATGACCTTCGTTGGAACGACCACGTATTCGAAATCGCTAAAAACGCAGCGAAATGTCTAGGTTTCCTAAATCGAAAATATTTCACCTCTTATGATCTGGCCTCAATGTATAAAGCGTATATACCCCCCAAAACTTGCGTTTTACGCCCACATCTGGTCGGGTGCAGCAAAAACATCATTGCACCTACTGGATAGGATACAAAAGCGTGCGATAAAACTGATAAGAGATCCAACCGTACCGAACTGTATAGTCTCGCTTGAATATCGTAGGAAAATCTCCTGATCGATTGATCGATGACGTTGATATCTTATAACGTGGTGATTTTTCCGATGAGTTGGATATTTTCAGCATCATTTAAGAGTGACATTCACACCGTCCACAATTCTTGGTCTTCATTTTCTCTCGTAACAAGAAGGCAACTGCTTTGATAGTCGCTTTTATTGTTTCACAGACATACTTAATTCTTTCATAATAAGGCAGGAAAAGCAGCTAGCCCTACCACGATGAAGATAATATCTCACACGTACTAAACGAATTCTTGGCATATCATACTATGAAGATCTACAGGAGCTGGCTAATATGACAATTCTTCCCCAAAAGAATAGGTTGAATGTAGCTATTTAAAAAACATGCAGCTACTAAAGAATGCTAACGTATTCTATCTTCTTTTCAGTTAAAATCTAAGCATATGAAGTTAATTGCTAAGGGCTAATACTGAGCGTCAAAACCCATCAAACTAACCTACACCTGATAAGGTGTACACCCCTAAAAGGTGGTCGAGATGGTCAATTGGTATAACACGCAAGTTTAAGCTTTTTTTCTTCTTGACAAAGTGAAAAGGTTTTTATTATTATCTTGCATTACATCGAGAAATTATCAAGTCCATGGTAACTCCAAACTAATAATTTCGCTTCGATAAAGCACTATCGAAACTATTTCCCCTGCAGCAATATTAACTATAAAAAGTCTAAAGGAAACACATTCGCTTACCGAAGCCATACCAAAACTTAAAAATAACGAAAATAAAAACAAAATTCAAATTGTTGCGTTTATGTTGAATATTTCTATACCAACATTTTTATTGTGAGCAGTGTTATTAATGATAAGATATATTAAATTTAATCAAATAAATAAGGTTATTGCTGGGATCCGTACTCGTGTCTCTTTGCACGCCAGTTCACTACGCCATCCACTAGGTTGTTCTCTGCAACTTCCAATAGGTTGCGAGAGTAGCCTAAGTAATAAACGACTTGAAACGTGTTCTGTAAAACCATTAATCAAAAGTCGAAGAAACTTGCTGTCAAATTCTATAATTTGTGCACTACACATTTATTTTAATAGTTGCAAATCATTGGCATCAGTTATAGCAATCATTGTAATGTAAAAAAAACTTACAAATATTGCAGTTGTCAAGGGTCTGAATATGCATTTTTTGAAATGAAAAAACAAAACATGTTGGTATTGCCACAATTGGGAATCGAACCCAAATCTTTTGCGTTAAATCAGAGCTGATATAAGCCTTAAGTCAAAAGTTCTGAACATATTATGATTCTACTATATTACTTCGGAAAAAGCTCGAGCTAAACATCTTTTCAACTGTCACATGTACAGGTACACACATTCCTGAAAACTTTTTTAAAAGCCTTATACCATTTCAACTTCTATAAAGTCCATGAATTTACCAAAAAGAGTTATTAAACATGCTGAACTTCTCCACACAAGTACAAAAGAGCTCTACAGAAGTCTTTTTTTTTAAATTGGAAATTTATGCTTCATAGAAGATAAATTGTTAGTTGGGCTGTTCCATCAGCTTTCTATATGAAATATGAGATTTTCTTTGGGATTGACAGGTCCTGGAATAAAAAAAAAACATCCACTATTTTATTTTATTTGATAATCTTGTCGGTATATGCAAACACGCTTTTAATTTTTATCCCATCTCGTGTATGCACCCAGGAGTATGTTTGAAGAATATTGTTATGTACCTATCCTCTGCCTGTATGCAGTTAATAAAAATTTCATATACCCACTCCTTTAGCCATGCATATCTCGACACTCCTTTCCATGATTTTAACACCTTGCCGTCAACCTTATCGGAAAGGGTAGACTTACCGGTTAATGCGTGGATAGAACCTTCGCATAGACAGACCACCGGTGCATGCTCATATGTAAACTTTTTAAGTCTATCCTTCTCTTCCAGGGAATTGCTATGTGAACTTCTGGTATACATTTTTCAATTTTATATTGCCCATTTCAGGGTGAATTTTCTCCATTTGCTTTCGGATTTTATCATAATGGTTCATACTCGACATACAGACATGTGTTCTCGCCATAATTACCAATCAGATTCGAGATGAAAACAAAATAAATGTTGGTTTCTGCGCGTATCATTGAAAAAACAATGTAAAACGCAGAATAAAACATCGCGTGGACCTAGAATTCTATCAGTTCACAAGAATTTCGCGGTAATAATCTGAAATTCTTAACTTTTCCCACATTGATGAAGGACTAAACAAATATACAAAAAAAAAAAGCCAAACTGGTTTCGTCACCATTTTGAAAGGTGTCCCCATTCTCATGACAGCTACAATTCATTTCAAATTAAATCTACGCATGATTCTCTTATTCAAATTTTCTAGAATTTACTTAAGCTTAGGCCACACTCACACTTGATCGGTGCAAGTTTAATCCAATTACTTAACATCTGCTCGTCAAAACGTTAACCGTGCTTGTAAGCGCTTACTGACCGACAACACTCCAATTATCGTTCATTAGCTTTATTTATCCAATTCCTAATCGAGTGGACACACATATGAGATATCAACAAATTTATGGCGATTACCTGACACCCTTCATACGCGATATCCAATTAAGACTCTTGCTCCAATAATGAAGCAGACATACTACTCTCTCGTTGCACAGTCCCACGCAATTACGACCAACTGTCATATGGTGTGAATTTTCACACATTACCTTCCGTCATGAGTATATCCATCAAAATCCAGTGAAAATCGATTTAGTTACAACATTTAGCCCCGAGCCCCGGGATCGTACCCCTTGTAAAGTCACATTACGACGTACGTGGGAAATCACACGACCTGTCTTTATGGCGCCCGCATCTGACTTCTATTCGTACCAGGTCGGATGTGTACTTCGTAGGTATGTGGCTGCCGACAGTGCTGTTCATCGGATTGTCACATGAAAAATCCGTCAAATTGACTTAATGATTGCATTTATTACGAAATGAATCTCATGACAAATAAACACAACAGATCCGTATGTTTATCGAAAGAGATAAGTGTGCAAGCGCACACCCGTGTAGTTCCTAGCTGCGCATTGATACACTAATTAGCTATTAGCGGCTTACTGCTAAAACGAGATGGTTGTTGGAACAGGGTGTTTTTTTAAGCAGGAATTATTGGGAAACTATGTCCGAACATAAGTTTCCGTTATTCAACTGTGAAGTTGGAAGGTTACATCTTTAGTTTTTTTAACTTGGTAGCACTTTTTTTTACATGGGTTTTGAATATACACTACAATGCTATCAAGTAGTGTATAGACAAAACTGACTGATGCTCCGGAGGTGGTAAAGGCGTGTTTTTTTCTTAATCTATACAGGCTTAGATAAAAAAAAACCCTAATCGGTGATCTGGTACCATTGAAACTGAAGCACGTAAACGCCAACAGATGGTATTTTGGGGTTTCAATTTGTGTCAATAATTTTTTTTTTTTTCATCCGATCCAATTCTTTTTTTATTTATCTAATCCTGCACTTATTGTAAAGTTTTGATTTTAGATCCAAAGCAAATATAAAAATATTTTCACGTCAAATTGTTTCTTAAAACATTGATTCTCCACCTATTTTGCAGCGTATTATTACCAGCAGCCATTTTTAGCATTTTCGACAACGTTTTTCGATAACAATTGAAAAAAATAGGTTTTTTAGCACATTTTAAAGGCTAAAGGTGTAAGACTGAATAATTATCCAGGTCTAGCGAAATCTATATAGGCTTAGTTGTTGTTGTATTTTACACTTAAATTGTTTGCTAAGCCTATATAGATTTGAAGTAAAGGGAAAAAACAAGGCTATTATCTTATTTGTTGGTGCATCAGTCATTTCCAACTGACTTTGGTCTACGGGCCAAACATGTTATGTTATATTTTTTTATTCAGACGATCTCAATATCTAAATTTCGTCCATATCAAGTTTTTTTTGCACGCCCACTTTTTGGGTCAATTTTATTGTAAAGGGTGATCCATTTCGAGGTTCCCTACTTTTTTAAAGAAAAAAACACAGAAAATTCAAATTTAATGGAGAATGTTTATTATGAAGATTATGTCTATCAAATGTTGGCCGTTGCTACGTCGCAGATGGTCCATCCGTTGAGTCCAATTTTCGATCACTCGTTCGAGCATTTCGACTGGTAACTGGCGAATGACACGCGTAATGACTTTACATATCCCCACAGGAAAAAGTCTAACGGTGTGATATCACACGATCTTGGTGGCCAATCGACCGGCCGGTGATGGTGTTGCGAATAGTACGCTCAGTAGGCCGATTATGTTGACCATAAGTTGAGCGAAGTGCACGAAACACATTCCTCACAGAACGTGAATTTTCATAATAAAGTTGAACAATTTGTAAACGTTGTTCACGCGTAAGTCTTTCCATTATGAAATGCCAAACAATACTAAACAAAAATAAGATGACAGCATGACTCGACTCACACGTGATCTGTCAAAAAAGGCTACTGAAAAAAGTATCTCTACTTGGATCACCCATTATAACCAACGCAACAGCATCTGGAATTTTAAAACTTTTTTCTTAAAAACCATAAAATATTTTAATAATTTGTATGAACAAGGTGTGTTGACTATGTCATTATCTATATTTAATCTCCATTCAGATTGTACTGTTGATTGTATATATTGATTGTATTCTTCTCACATGTTTTTTATACTTCGCTATAATGAAGGGAATGGATTTTATAGTGACACTAAATGAGTATCGAAAATGTTACCTCTTCTTATTCAGCTTTCCTTAAGACAGCATGTTGTACTTACGGATCCCTCAGAGATATCTGTTCTCACTTGGGGATATTTTGTCTTATATGCTGAGATTAAAATTTTTTGGATTCATTTTCTCTTCCTTGCTGCTAAATGAGTAAAGCACCTTATTCCGAATGTTTTCAACATTATTTATGCTAAAAAGTAAGAAAACTGTAATTTGACAGAAATGCTGAAAATATTTTTTCACTTACTCAAAACCTCTCAGGTAAGGTGTATTTCACATGTGTTTACTACACAAATGTCAAAACAGAACTGACATTAGGGGCCAATCGCAAAATGTATAGCATTTTCTGATGGGAGGATTACTTTTGCGCCACCTTGTACAAGGTGGGCCCAACGAGATCACCCTATTGGAAGCTGCTCTTATTTTTGCAAATGGCCGCCAATGTCAAATTTGTTTTGACATTTGTGGACTAGACAGATGTAGAATGCAAGTCAAAGTCACCGACCGATTATTGCTCAAATAAATAGTCACCAATATTCCGCGTTATGGAGCAGTGTAGCGTAAAGTTGTTTATTAACGTGTATTTCACATGTGTTTACTACACAAATGTCAAAACAGAACTGACATTAGGGGCCAATCGCAAAATGTATAGCATTTTCTGATATTGAACATCGTAGGAATATCCCCTGCCTAACATCTTTTACCGCTATTTTAACAGGAAATGCTCAATCGAAATAGCCAGCTTCATTCCGCCCCTTCAAACATTCAACCGTGATACTCGCCTTGCCATGAATGCTAATCAATTCACCATCAAGCCTACCTTCGGACGTACTATGAAATATAGAGATTCTTTCTTTAACCATACAACACGAATTTGGAATGCTTTACCAAACTCAGTCTTTCCTCCCCATTACTATTTACAAAAATTTAAAACCAATGCACATCGCTATCTCCTCTTTTCTTCTCCTCAATTTCCTTAATGCCCGCGATGTGTCCAAACACAATTCATAAACCCTTAAGCGCGTGCTAATTATAAATAAAAAAAAATCACAAATCAACTTTCAACTGTCAAATTGATAATCCGCGAAACAGTGTTGCCACATTACAAACCAAATTACACCCTTTACCATCTTAGTAAATAACAAAAAAAACAATGGTTGGCAAGAGTAATCCCTCGTTTGATTTCTGAAGGTGTCATTATTCGATTTAATAGCGGAGCTGATGCATTCAAAATCCTTTACTACCTCAAAAAGTAAGCTTTCTATGGCAACCTTCTACCCAGTTCGTCTTGCGTTGTTTATCCCTTCTTATTGGAGGGATATCCTAGGTCTTGTCCTCGTTTACGGTTAAACCTCTTCATTTCTCTATACCAACAAACTCCATAGCTGGCTACGCGGTTTCGTTCTAGTAATCTTCCATTTTTAAGACTTTTCTTACTACGGGTGGGATGGCTTAGCTTTGTAGATGCACGGTAGTATGCCCTTATATGTATATGGATTTGTCTATTTGGCTATGAAACGGTTCGTCCATCTTCTCGACTTGTTAAGTTTCTCCTGTAAGATTGGTTGGTGATTAGACCCCTTGAAAGGTACGATATGTGTTTTCTTCTTCAAACGCTCAGTTTTTTCAAAGGAGTAAAGCCTTGTCGCAACCTTGCATTTTTTTCAAGAACCTCAAGGAAAATTGTTCACCATTACTGGTTTTCTGTTGCGAGGTTCTTGGTCAATTCACTGGTCGTCTTTTGCTGGTTTATACACTGCCTTACACACAATTGATTATTATTGTGATTTTCCCTCATAAAAAATATGTTTCTCCAGATTCCGTGATCATGCCGTTTTCGCGGTTGGATTTTTGCTTTGCTGTATTCAGATACTTTCGATGTATTCTTCCATTTTAGTTGTTTGGCTCGGGCGGATTATAAACAGTTAGCCCCTAATCAGCAGCTGGGTTAGCATCGGACATCTCGCTCATAGAACCTCAAATTTCTATTTGCCTATTCTATTTTCCTTAAATGAAAAACCTGGGTTTTAAGGCCTTCTATTCATAAGAGTAAATTTGTAATGGTCTTCCGAAGCCTATTCCAATTTAATTTTTAAAGGTTTAAGCGATAGCTTGTATAGGTTTTGGTAAAGGCTTTTGCTATACTCGTGCTGAAGGAAACATTTTATTATTTCTAAACCTGGATCTTCTTAGAGCCTGTATCTAGATATAGATGTTTTGTAAAATAACATATCTTTCATAAACTGTCATTCATTTGTGTGTGTGAAGTTATTATTTTTGCAAAAAAGAAGAGGACTAGGTGGTTTATACCTGTAATCTTAAGTTTAAACTTGGAAGGTATTTAATAAGCATATAAATTATTCAGTTTAAACGCGTTAACAGGTCATAAGCGTTAAAGTGTAAGAATGTAATGGGGTTAGTAACCATATCTACGATTAAGATTACACTTCTGTCGGTCTTAAAAAATCTAGACTTGTAAAGCGTGCAAACTTTTTGTGGTTTTTATAAATCCTCTTTGAGTTAATGGTTTTTACAGTTTGTATGAGTGAATATTTCATTTTCTATTCCTTATGCTGCCTATAACATTCCTCACCATCACAATCACACGTTACGACCTTTATCGATCAGTCTTTCAATTTTAATACCTCAAAGGGGCATTAACGAAATTCCGCCTCTTTTAACAGGTTAAGGCAAATAGTATTCGCAATTCGCATCCATTAGCAAGTGCGATAATAAAACGTTATGCATCTTATCGTATCTCAGTGCTTTCCATTGTCCTTGTCTGACATTAAATCCACCAGGCGTAAGTCGGGCTGGGCGCCTTTACGATCATCACTGTATATGTGTATCATTGATGACTCATAAACTGACTGAGGTCTTAAATCATCTCATTGTACATACGCAAACATCTTGAACGATTTATGAGCCATCAAAAATCTTTTAAGGATTTTTTCTTTTCGTTTTTATTTGATTCCTTTTTTGTATCGCATGAGGCGTGGCAAAGGATACATCAAGTCTTCACGCTACAAGTTAGAGTTGCACGTCATAAACTTATTCAATTGCAAGTATGTCCTTTGGAAGAAAACAAAATTAAGCATGTTAATGTGAAGGCAAATATCTTGAAGTTTCTTCTATTCTTTTCGAAAAAAAAAATCAAAAAAACAAGGATGACCTAGATTTGATTTAATGTTTGTATTGCTTTCATGTCAATCGCAAAAAGTGTTTGAAATGGGATTTGTTATTGGAAGGACAGAACCTTAGAGGACATCAATACATTATGTAGGTCGTCTTAATAAATTGTATCCCATTCAATAGCGTTTCTTTATTAAAACCTCAACCTCAACCTTATGATGCAGAGTAAAACAAAATACTCATTGAATTGATTTCTCAGTATTTATGAGTGTCCTTGTTTTTGACACATATGAACACACAATTCAACCATGCCAACATACTTCAGTTCGTTGTTGACTTGTCAACTTCAGGGGGTATATCCGTCCCCCCAGCTTAATTTCCGAATGCCTGCATTAAATCACTATAATATGGTTGTCCATTAGGGATCAACTCATTTGTATCCGAAAGTTGCTTGCGTGTGCATGTGTTGGAGGTAATTTTACCGAGAATGTTGCAAATCTGATTAGTTGGGGGTTGCATACGATTGGAGCACACAACGAAATAAACGTTATCTTCTCCTGCCATACACTTTCAGCTGTCTAACTATTTTGTCCCAAAAGAAAATTTCTCTATTGCATGAGATAGAGAACAAAAGTCCATGCCGATGGGAATTGAGTAAGATCAGGAAGCACCGAAAAAGGGGGCTTTATAAAAAGTTTGATCCATTGAAATAAGTTTTCCTGTCAGCCTTAGATTATGTATATTTGAATAGGTCAGGGTGGTAGGAATCGCTTAAGATTCCATGTTATTGGTTTAAGTATTTGCGTACGGTGTCCTTACATTATCAGACGGTATATGTTTATGAAATATACCTCGCTCTCACACTATGTCAACCACTCACCTTGTGGGACTAGGAAACAATCTTTCAAGTTATACCAGATTTAAAGGTACTGCGGAACATACCTCTGTTTCGAGTCCCACCATGTTCCTTCTATTACTTCCTTTGGGATAAATAAATGTCGGGATTGTGGTACAATTTTCTTAGTTTTTGTTTGCACTGGATCTTATACTTGTTTATACAGATCAACGGTCGAAATTCAACTGCGAAAAAAATCAAAATCGACGAATCGAAGTATGTACCTCATTTCGAACAATCAGGGCTATCGTGCGGATTATAAATATCGTTTATCAAGACTCATGATCGTTTTTATACATTTACTAGCTGACCCGACAGTTGTTCTCTTGAAGCAGCACTTGCCATAAATTGAACTATTTTTTGAAAGCGATATAGGGGTTCTTAAGGTATGGTGTCACCTAGAAAACATCGATTCATTTTTATACACAGTGTCCGCCATCCTTTATGTCGGTATGTTAATAGTTATTGAACTTAAATTACTAACTGATTTCCATGTACATATGTATGTATGTGAGACATTTTTATATAATTTTTGAATACAACCTCAATCAAGTGCCCGCCTCTATTGACAAAAGCAACACGTGCCCTTTTTGCTGCGTTTTTATTAACCTTTTGACAATCTCGGGCGATATAGTGATAATTTCGTCATGAATGAACTCGTCAATGGTATATAGCTCTCTGGCGTACACCTTGCTTTTTAAATAAGCCCACAAAAAGAAAACAGCATGTGTCAAATCTGAAGATCTGTGTCACTAGTCAATGTCGCAATTTTTTGAGATTGAGAAATTTCTCGTTGCAGAAGCTGTAATGCTTGATTTGCAGTGCTACTTGCCGCCCCGTTTTTTGAAACCAATAACCGTCAATACCACAATCACACATTTTGCTTGTTTAAAATCACACATTTGTGGCAGATATAAGGAGCCATCATCCATCGATATCGATTCCCATCTACTATTTCGCGTTCTCCGAAAAAAAAAAAGCCAAATGAATGTTCTGTGGGGAAACGCCTTCCCAAATAGTCTCGTGTACTACAAATGCGTTAATTTT
This sequence comes from Rhingia rostrata, assembly GCA_949824845.1. NCBI lineage: Eukaryota > Metazoa > Arthropoda > Insecta > Diptera > Syrphidae > Rhingia > Rhingia rostrata. The sequence goes on from OX463756.1 coordinate 47,020,969, forward strand.
GCTTGTTTACGGCACCAAAGAATTGAGAAATTGAGCTTCCAAAAATCAGGTTCTGTGGCAATGTCAACCATTTGAGAAAACTGTTTGGATGTATTTCAAGTGAGGTCGACTGTCTTAGCAATAATCTTTGAGTGAATTGTTCTTTATACAAAAACAAATGTAAATCATTCTTTAAAATACGCCACAAGTTGGTTCCACTGACGCGCACCAAAATGCTCAGTGTGCTGACGATATGACACGTGTCGGTTCTCGGCAACACATTCTTTTACCGCTTCAACCAGTTCTTCGCAACATATTTGGTGTTGATAAACGGAATCTCCGACTATCCCGTGTTCAAAAAAGTCAACATAAAAACAAATACTGTTGTCAGATACTGTTGTCGACGATATTTTTGACAATATGCATGTTGAGTGAACACAACTGAAATAATGTTTTCAATGTTCAGAGTATCTACTTCTGCTCGTTGTTTCGATGTGAACCGATTCTGAATTGACGTTTCTAAAAAAATGTATACTTAAGTAAATTGGTTGATAAATTTTAAAGTTGTTCAAATTTTTACTACCGACATAACCTGTTTATAAATTGAAATACGACAATTACATATTTTCACGATATATATACAATAAACATTTTGTATATATTTTTTAAAATCACAGTTTGTAACAATGTTTCTCTTTTTTTTCGTTTCAGGTATGTCGACTAATATTGTTTATATGAAGTATAAGTAAGAGCATTAATTTTTTTAATTTATCGATGTAGTTTTGCAGGGATACCATTTGGGTACACTTTTTATTGTATGTTGCATGAGATTTTCGCACCCTGCTAAGTTTAAGATTTAGTGAGCTAAAAGTCATTCACTAGATATTAAAATCAACACCTGAATGTTAAAAAAAGCAACTAAAACTTGTTTCTGAAAAATGACACTAACGTTTTTTTTCTACTTAAACATTAAAAATAAAACTGCATACCAACTTTTTGTCAGAAAAAAATTAAATTATTTTTTTACTTATTCCAAATAAGAAAAAGCTTTGCAATGTCCATACAAATTCCAAATAATTTGGAAAATCTTGGGTGAATTTTGGGTCAAAAATATGTAATATACGGACTTTTATATAGCAGTAGTTCAATGGACTAGTCGCAGTATGCTTCGGTAAGGCACTAGAAAACTGAATTTGAACGACCTAATAGTATTTGGCGAAGAATACAGGCTTAGCTAAACCAACAGATACCATATCAAACAAAGCATATTGCAATAGCTAATGTTTTTTTTCCAGTGAATGAATTTCAACCTTAATAAGGCTGCCGGAAATGACGGCCTTCCCGCCGAGATTTATAAAGCCGGCGGAGGTGACTTGGTAATTAACATCCACAAACTCATAAGCCAAATCTGGTCGGAAGAAAGTATGCCTGAAGAATGGATCCTCAGCATCGTTTGTCCGATCCACAAAAAGGAAGACCCTTTAAACTGCGCCAATTACAGAGGCATAAGTCTCCTCAACATCGCTTTCAAGATCCTATCTGTCGTAATATGTGAACGCCTAAAACGGTTTACTAACAACCTGATTGGCCCTTTTCAGTGTGGTTTTAGGCCAGTAAAGTCCACAACCGATTAAGTTTTCAGACTTAGGCAGATCCTGGAAAAAACCCAAGATGTCCAAATCGATACCCACCACCTATTCATCAATTTCAAAGCCGCATACGACAGCATTTATAGAGACAAACTATACAGAGCCATGTCTAGTTTTGTAGGATGACGATGTAGAATTATCGCTGCACCATCAGGGTCGGAAACGACCTCACCGACACATTCGATATCAAAAAAGGATTTAGGCAAGGCGATGCGCTGTCATTTGACTTCTTCATTTTAATTCTTGATAGGATTGTGCAAAACTCCCGAGCCAACACCAGAAGCACAATTTTCCAAAAATCGGTACAACTACTGGGATACGCCGACGATATTGACATCATTATTCGTACCCAACATGATGTCATAGCCACATTTGATAGTATATAGAATGAAGCGGCAACGAAGTTTATGCTGTCATCACGAAAGGATACACAACATCGACGAATTGGACAGAACGTCACCATTGACGTTGAGGTTTTACGGGACTTTGTCTATCTCGGCTCCGCTATTAACTCTGACAACATCTCGTCAGAAATTAAACGAAAAATTACTCTTGCTAACCGCTGCTTCTTCGGGCTAAGAAGGCAATTCAGTAGTACAGCCCTCACTCGAACTACTAAGGAGATCCTATATAAGACCGTGATCATCCCAGTCCTGCTCTCCGGCGCTGAAGCAAAAATCTTCGGTCCCGTTTGCGTTGACGGCTTATGGAGACGAAGATTCAACCAAAAACTATACCAGCTGTGCAACGACATGCCCCTGGTCAAAAAACTCCGCATTTGACGCTTTACATGGCTAGGACATGTAGAACGAATGGACACCAATACTCCGGCTGCAAGAGTCTTTGTTTCCCAGCCAGACGTCTCAACGCAGTTGAGCACTCACAAGTTGAAACCAACATGGAGTGCGCAACTTTTTTTGTCGAACCATAAAAGATTTGGATGGGATGATACCAATAATGCAGCAAAAAATTTCAACACATATATCATTGCTGATTCATCTCGGAAAGTAGGTTATGTTTGGTTTTGATGGGCTGTTGATGTTCAAGTGAGCCGTCAAACTCGCATAGGTCTACGTGGGCCCATAGCGACACGCTTTTGTTGAGAATTTTTTTAACTGAAATGAATGTTGTGTTAGTGTAAAGTGTTATACTTATGTGATTTGTGCTGCTCCATTCGCTTCAAAGAAGTAATTGGTCCCTCCCGATTTGCAACAGAAACTAAAGATTTGTGCTATGGGAATTGTAGCTAGCCCCGTTAAGTCCGCGTAATAAAAGTTGCATAGGAGTTTGTTACGGCTGTTGCTGATCGCGGGGCAGTGACATAGTAGGTGGATGATATACTTTTCGACATCAGGATCTCCGCATAGTTAGTGAGAGTCAGTTAGGTCTATTCTATGGGAGTTATTACCCAGCAGATTGTACCCTGTTATCACCATGAAATGGAATCTCTATTCTCTATTCTCTAATGAAATGGAATCTCTATTCAGAGATATAAGCTTGCAATTGTTAAAGTGTGTTTGCATATGTTAAAGTTTTACCACCTGCATTTGTTTCATTTTGCGCGTATATAGTTGTCTTCAGTTTTTTGAAAGCAAGTGGGTCTAACCACTTGCTAACCCTATTGTTGCAAAAAGAGATGCAGCTGTACGATATAGTCTGGCTAGCTTGTCTGCTCTCTCATTTCCTGGAATGTTATTATGTCCTCGGAAAGTAATTGCAACCTTTTTGTTTAAACAAAGTCGCTAATACCCAAATTTCGACAAAATGCCGTCTGAACATCTGTCTCTGAATCAAGAGCAGAGCAGTTTATAAGGCGTATTGCTCATAAATAGAGCTCAGTATGTTGGGGCCGTACTTTAAATATGAGAACTGTAGAAAAGACATCAAATCAGATGTGCATTATAGAGAAAAAGGAACTGGGCTGGTGTAAACACCTCTTAGCTCTAAAGAGGTAACTTACCACCGCCACCGCTGAGTTGGCAATGAAGGTTGTTAAACGGTTCTATTTCGATTTGCCGGACTATTAACTTGAACATTGTTGTAATGGTTGTCAGTTTAATGAAGGTTCATTTCTTTTTACCCACTGTGTGATATTGATTAGGCGCCTTTATATAACCGAAGCCTAGAATGCAAAAAAAAAACGTTAATAGATCTTCAAATTTGAATTTTTAGGTAACACAGTTCCGTCTCCTGCAAAACTAAAAATACGGTTGTTTGTTGTCCCTGAAAGATCAATAATGGACAACGGAAATAATATTATTTAGCCCTGTCTGGAAGGTATCTACTGTGTAATTCGACATTTTATACCCTTCACGACATATATAACGTAACGGCTCTTGAGATAGTTGTTATAAAATGTAACTTGAGTCACAACAAAAAAAAACATTCGAATACACCCGAACTTGACACAAAAGATATCCTTCTTGGATTATATACAATAAAATTGACGAATGGTGTGAAGATTGTGACAGTATCTAAGTAATGTGTAATATGAACAACCAAGGTATTGCATATAACCCTGATAAATACGAAAAATATCAGACTTTCATTGACAATGACACAAAGTAAAAAAAAATAAGGAAATCATTATAACTATGTTGAGGCTCTGCGGTAACCCCTATAGAATTGATGCAGGAATTTCATTCGTCAAAAAACTGTGAGTTGTGAAGATAAAAAAATAATCGCATCCAACATCCTTGATATTTTCTTAATCCAACTCGGTTCAAACAGATCGATTTGTTCATCTTTACTTCTTCAATCGCATTTGCCATTGTTACCCATTCCCTCTACATATCATACTTTTGATGTATCTCCATAGAAGTGTGAACATAAGATTATTCAAGATTTATTCTAGTGCTAGATTGGTTGACCGCAGCTGTGAGTGGTTGGAGCGACCCAGCCAATATGTTTTATGACCAGAAAATTTGCTCACAGCAGCAGTGTTTCGTATCCTGCCTTTGTGTGGATACACAATAATGACCGAAAGAAAACAGACAAAAAAAAACACCAAGATAATGGATAACAAATGGATTAATCCTCTAAAGTGCAAATACGGATTATCAGTATCTGGCATTGGGTGTGGAATAGCATACCACCCTTGGAATGTTGTCCTGCTTTTTTGCTTTAATATTTTCCTAATTAGCGTGTAATGAGATAATTCGCTTTGTTTACCCGCGTTATTACAGTTAGCGATCTTTCCCAACCCCATATACATCTACATTTGATTAATTGAATAAACACACACCTACACGTGCACCGAACATCAACATTCATCAGAAGTGGCTCCAAGTGGTCATTGACGTTGATTGTTAGAAAATACCTAGTATTTCTCTTGTAGGAGACAAGAATAATATGCGCATATGTATCCTTGACAATTTGAATGGGAAAAAGACATCCTTATTCCATTTTGTTTCTTCCGACAATCATTGCATATATACACACACATGTCCACGAGCGCATATAGCGTACATCCTTTCTGTTATATCACCAGCATCCGCATCCGTATCCATCTGCAAACTATTGTCCTCCCAACAGTTGTTCGCACAAGATGACGACAACGGCGAAGAGGTGTACATGGTGTGCCACCATCATAATTCTGTGTCGAGTGCATTCAAGTGGATAAGTGGATAGGGTCTCCTGAACTTAAACTTTTGCAGACACACATACTCGTGGATAGTAGAGTATATTCGTATTATATGAATGGATACATGTACACTCGTACTTCTCTTGCGATTCGTAAGACTTAAAAAAAGGACAAAAGGAAAAGGATCAGAAAAATACATTTTCACGAAAGAAAAAAAAAAACATGAGTCCAAACTAAGCATACCCAACTCATTCAAACCAAACCGCCAAACAAACAAATAATATTAACCGCCAGCTAAGATTTGTTCCTCGTGGACGAAAAAAATGCCGAGATAAATGGAATTGGACAAGTTTGTTGGCTTTTACCAACACACTAAGTAATGGGTAGGGATCGGTAATAATTTAAAAAAAAGTTCCTCAGTAAATTATAAGTTTTACGGTAATGCATCATCGCTAAGGTCGTGGTCATTGGTATCTCTGTGGAATTATAAAGCATAAATTGGATTAGGAATGCATCCTTAAGAAATACTATTAAAAAATGTTCCACCGTTCTGGTAAATTATTATTATTATTATTATCATTATCATTAGTAAGGTATGTGTGTTCGCACAATGCAAATAAGAACCAATATGCACGAGTAGAAGACATTAATATGAATGACTTCCCAGATGTCGAAACTTTCCAACCAGCTAACATCGACATTGTCTCAGCCAACGTACAAAACTTAAGATTAATCTAATATTAATCGATAATAATATTAATCGATACCATACAACCAGCATCAACTGCTGATTTCAAGCAAAAAATGCTTCGCACCCGTTTGTGTTGATGGGCTATGGAGACAAAAAAAAACGGTTAAGATGACTACCCCGAACCTTAGATTCTTCGATTCCCAGCCAGACCAATGAAGCAGTAGAGGAGGATTTCACTTAAAGTGGCGCGCACAAATAGAAACCGGCTTCAAACATCTTCAAGTATACAAGTGGAGGCAGTTAGCTAGGTATGGACTAGGGTTATTGGAGTGGTTGAGACCCAGGTTCACCTTGTTCAATGAACGAGAAACATCGTTGCCCCTACTGGAAAAATGAAAATCAAACGTTTTTGAAAGGAGTTTATTCGAGTTAAAGAAGAGGGCATTCGACAATCGACCACTGCCTGGATAATTGTTATAAATCCACGCGTCATACGTTTAGAACAGACCCTTTGTGTCAAACTTAAAAACGAATATTCGGAGTTCAAACAAATAATGAAAGGTATACCGCAAGAAAGCTTCTTTGGACCACTCCTGTACCTGCTGTCATTTGTTTGAGGTATGTCAACTACCTCAAACAAATGACACACCAACTGGAAAGGAAACAAAAAACACTCACAATAAAGCAGTTGGGAAACTGAACCGTAACGAACTCCATTATCTTGTTCGAACAATGTAGAATGTCTCCTGCCTCGTGCTTTTTGACAGTTGCAACGCCCAAATTTCTTCATTTGTGGAGGATGACAATGGTGAAATATCGTTGTTCCTACCAGGCCAGCAAGGAAGGCTAAAAAACGTTCAATACCAGCAAAAGTATAGGAAAAGATTAAAAGGTTTTGGAAAAATTTTAAAAAAAGCCATCGATCCAATAGCAAAGGTACACAATGCCATACACCTGTACAACATCCGGTATCAACCGACGCGACGTTCGGAATTCACCTTCTCGTTAGCAACTATTGAAAAGCAAGCGGGAAAAATGGAAAATGGTTCTTAATAGCTAACAATGGCAAATACCTTAAAAGAAAGAACATCCAACGTTAGTTTCAGTTTCTGATTTTTAAATTTTATGTAAGGGATTTTGCCTCGGCTCCGCTATAAACACTGATAACGACATCTTTTCAGAAACCAAATCAAGGACGACTCCTGCCAACCGCAGTTTCTTTGGGCTAAGATGGCACAGTTTTAATAAATCCCCCACTGCACTCTACTTCACAGTCTTCTTTACGAAGCAAATGACACCAATATTTCAACCATAGTGTTCAGTAGCCAAGTGGAAAATAACTAAACAACTTGAACTGCTAAACCCATTTTTTCCGCTTCCTTCTCTATACTAGCAAACGTGGATATGACATCACGTTGAGCCCTATCAACGATGTCAATATCGTCGGCGTATGCTAGTAGTTGTACCGGTTTTTGAAAAATTGTGCCTGTGGTGTTTGCTCGTGCGTTTTCCACAATCCTCTCAAGAATCAATCGGTGAGGTCGTTTCCGACCCTGATAGAGCAACGAGGATTCTCAATCGTCATCCTACACAAACGGTTCGGGCGGTATACCAAAACTAGACATTGCTCTGTATAGTTCGTATCTATGAATGCTGTCGTATGCGGCCTTGAAATCGATGAATAGGTGGCGGGTATCGATTTGGACAACTTGGGTTTTTTAGAGGATCTGCCGAAGTGTGAAAATTTGATCGGCTGTTGCCGATTATGCTTCCATGTCCTCAGCATCGACTGTGTCTCAACTACGATATTTCCGTGTTCATCTCAACAGGATTCTGTTCGAGCCTTTATCCTTGGCTTTGACGTTTACACTTTGGTAAAACTTGCGAACATCGTTCCTGAAGTGGCACCTCTCTATATCCTCGATCGTTCTTTGCTCACAGTTGCGTCTGATCTAATGGCTTGTTGGCATCGTTGACATTGTTCTTCGACAATCGATGCTGGTGGTATGGTGTTAATCGAGAGGTTAATGGATACAAGTTGCGCGAAGGTCTTGGCGGTCCCGCTACAAAGACCGAGTCCGAAAAAATCCGTTTTTGGCTTTAAGACGGGTAGGACATTATACATCCCGCAAAGATATAAATTTCCATGTTGATTGTTGCACAGTATTACCCCAGACTACAGCGCCACTTTGAGAAATGTTCACAATTTGTACACGTTGATCGTCCTTATGTCTTTGCATAATGCTGTCAGATGTCCGCCATATGGAATAGTAAAAATTAAAATAGAATAATAATGTTAAAAATTACAGCAAAACAAAAATGAATCTGTTCTGCTTCAACTAAAAATGTTACGTCAACCAACACATATTATATTAATGCAAGCATAAACAGTTCTTCGGTTGTAAAAACAAATCTTTCGAGCGTTTAATTAACACTCTCGAGACCTAAACGACAAAAAGTGTTGTGTGAATTAATTAAAAGAAAATATAGACTAAACCTCGACTTTATTATCAACATAAATGAATTTACGTAAAACTAGTTCCGTTCGATCGTAAAAAACTCATCTCCTCACTACATAATCATAACGATCGTTAAACTTTGTTGTTTTATATTTCCTCCGTAGTAGCAGTAGAACATTTGGTACATTTTTTTAGGAAAGAAAAAACATATTTCCATAATAGATGTGCTACTACTCTACACCCATCGGCCACCAAACGGTCGTGCCCCCATGCCAATGGAAACACCCGGAGTTCATTCATTAGAAATAGTTGAAGCGTAGCATAATAAAAGCCGCAAAAACTGTAATAAAATCATTAATGTGGTTTGGTGGTGTTTGTTTGGACGATCTCCGCAGTGTGCTAAAATATACAGATACACTTGGTCAAGTAAAATATCAGCGGGTACAAACAGACACGTAATAAGTGAACAGCATCAAGTTGAGACCTGCCAGTGTAGAGTGTGTATACATCGATAAACCGAAGAAAACCACCCCCTGAATGCCAAGGATGCCGAATCATCTCAAGATTGAAATACTTCTAGTTGTTCTGACGAAATTTCCCCAAGGTCTTCAGCAGATGGAATGAGATCCAGCTCCATCCTACTCATGGACGACCAATCAAGGAATTTAATTCAATTGCCTCATAGTCGTCCTTTGGCTTCTATTGTATGCCGCCCGCTCATATCCGCTTTAATTACATTTTTTGCGCTCGAGTCTGAGCGATGCTCCACCCAACGGTTATTGGGGAAAAGCGGATCCACTCCCCCCACCACAAAATCGGGAGTGCGCAAAAGTGTTTCATAATTAATAATATTATTAACGGGATTTTTATTAGATTTTATGTGATCTAATAAAAGCGAATAGAAATAGCGGCATACAATCTAATGCACAACCATCCGGATATGGTTCCCAACGAATAGGGGATGTTCGAAATTAATTACTCCCCAAATTCAGTGGAGTCTTTAACCGCAGTAATTAGCTTCGGGAGGCGATAGAAACCGGTACTGTGTTATGAGAATGTATCTTCCCATTGTGAAAAGTTGTAACTAGCGACTTAATAGACCAAACCATTGGAGATTCACTATGAACAATGAATGTGATTACAGATCTAATGAAATTGAATTTATTTTTAGTAAATAATTGCTTTAAGTAACTGAATATCCTCATTATCGTCGACTCTAATGACGGTGTCCTTATTTATTGGTTTACGGGCCACCAAATGAGTGTACAAATAAACATTCATTTCGTTTAATTATCTCTGAGCATTGCTTGCGCTACCTATCCCATAAAAGTAGGACTAAAAGGAAGTAAATAACAGTTTTATGGGTGCGGTAGCATCGGCAGGGTGGTGCACCTGTCTATGGCGGGTTAACTGCGATTACATTAGACTTCGAAGCTGGTCACGAATGGTTGTGTGAAATTGCATTTCACATGCAATATCATTCCATTACATTACTTTGGTAATGTGTGGTTTATTGATATTAAAAGGATACACTGGGATCAGCAAAGTTATTGATTAAAGTGGGAAAAATGTACGCCAGCATTTTATTGAAAAAGTTTGTCAAAATGATATGTTGTTTTACTGCACTGGGCGAACTTTGAATATAAATTCTTAAATTATACACCAAATGCGCCCACTTAGTGGTGCGAAGTGTTCGATACCTAAGTATAGGTCAGCTGAATAATCGGCTCTCCCAAAGTTGAAGAGGTGGGTGATGATTCTAGGATGGTTTCATTGTGAACACGCGATAACCGGCTTCTTTAGCTACTGCAGATGAAGTCGTTAGTTATGGTTTTACCGCAAGCCAGCTAAATGTTCATAGTTGTAGCAAGAGAAACCATCAAGTGGGTACGGAGATGGAGATGGCCACCCAACACAGTTCCCCGACATAAATCCAATAAAACGAAGATGGGGGTTTCTGATTGTACTTTCAATAATGGAATTCTTACAGATAAACAAACATCAAAGGTTGAACAATGGTTCCCTTTATGTCTCTTAAATATGGTTCTGCTCCCTTATTGAAGCAATCAGACTCTTTCGCAGTTAATGTTGCGCTTGCATCTAAACCTTGTAAGTCCCTTGTGATACCACATGGATACAGTATCTTTCCCTTTCTTTTCAGTTAGTCCATATGTATGAAACATCCTGAGCTCCCCGTAAAGGGGAATAAGTTTCTTAATTACTTTAGTTGCGCTACAGTCTGAGGTGAACCTCTGCCTCAACCAACCACCCCTCCAATTAGCCACTGCTGTCTGTAGTTCAACACTTTAAGTTGGTTGAGGTGGTTTCTTTCTTGTGCTCGTCATTTAAGAATAGGTCTTGCTCCACTGCGTCCGAGGTCTGGCTGGGAATCAAAGACGCTAAGAACCGAGATATTGGTGTCCATTCGCTGCACATGCTCTAGCCGTCTATCCATTAGGCTGTGACATCTCCTTGGGTCCGGGCAATGATCAGAAAATCGTCGGCGTATGCTAGTGTGCCTCTGGTGTTGGCTCTGGAGTTTTACACAATTCACTCGAGAATGATATTGAAGTAGTCACACGACAATGCGTCAAACGATAACTTATCTCAATTATTTTTTGTTGGTATCGAATGCTTCTGTATGTTCATTAACGACCTTGCTGGAGAAGCGAGAATTCTCCATCGTCATCCTGTACTGACAGACGAGTTTGGTCAGCCTGTGCTCTGCATGGTTCGTCTCTATAAAAACTGTTGTATCTGGCTGAAAAGGTTCCAGGTATTGATTTGGACGTTTTGTGTTTTTTTCTGAGTTTTGTCAAATGCGAAGTTGCGGACTTTACTGGCCTTGTTTCATGCATTCACATATTACTACAGATATGAACTTTTAGTCGAGGTTGCATTTGTAGTTGTCTCAGTTCAGTTTTTTGTGTGCAACCGATGCTGAGGTTCCATTCTCAGGCATACATATCCGAACAAATTTTTCTAATTAGTTGTTGTGTGTTACTTGAAAAACCAACACCAGCGGCTTTGTATAGCTCGAGAGAAAGGTGGTCGTTTCCGCTGTCCTTGTTAGCCTTAAGCTTAGATATTGCTATCCTTACTTCATTTAGATTGGGTGACTGGTATTTTTTAGTCGTTTGTTGATCAGGAACGGCCTCCGTATCCTCTAAATAGTGACATTTCATTACAAAGCAAAGTCAATAAGCCTAAGTCCGTTTCCAGGCGGGGTGCTTTTCTATATTTTAGTTAAAATCTCCCAGTATGATTTTGACGCCGTACTTCTGCAAATATTTTTTTTTCCAAGATATCGTTAAAGTAATACTTTGCAAAGTCACCATTTTTCTTCGTCAGATTGTGATCGCATGTTAACTTTTTTTTGCGAATTCGGTCTTGATGCGCATTGTTACAATGCGTTCCCCGATGTCTTTGAATTATTGCCTAAATAGGTCGTTAATAACAAATCTGCATCCTGGCTTATCCCTTCATAAATATATCGTGGGACGCAATATTCTGCTTTGCACCTGCTTTGGTCTTCCTTTAGTTTTCAGGCTAAACATTTTATGTCAATCGTCTTACTATTTAAGCTCTAAAGACGAACGTCATTGTCCTCTTTTAGTTTAGCACGGTTTTCAACAGAAAAATCATTATATTTAAAGGCTTTGATTTAGCTCAAAGTCAGGCACATGTTTGACCTATGGAATGCAGGCCAATTATTCTCCCTTAATCATTACCAGCAGGTGTTTTTTTTGTAGGGTTGCAGAGTAACTAGCCCAGCAGCAGAGTGATTGTCGGCCAGGGTAATAGCATTCGGTTGTTCCCACACAAGATGGGATGGTCATCTTTTGCCAAAAGTAACAGTCATTTGTTAGATGTCTGGCAAATATTTTATTAGTGAGATAGATACCAGGAATGTAAGTATTGCGAGTAGAATTAATACGGTTTGGAAAGTGTTCAGTTTCGCGGAGTTCTCCCAAATTCAAATTGGTCTGTCTGTATTCAAAGTAGAGTAGGCAAGAACTACCCTACCGACAACCTAGGGCGAGTAACGACAAGAGTCCTCTACATTAAAGAAACATCTGGGGCCCGACTCAGCAAGGTCACGACTCAATGACAAAGACTAGTAAAAAGTGAACAGGAGTCGTCTGTTCATTTGCAGAGAATAATAAATTGAAATGTTGAAATATTCGTATGGTCACTATTTGCTTTGAATGGCAGCTTCTTGCCTTTCAGGCGCGCACCATTATAAAATTCGCTACCGTTTCGACTCCCAACACTCTATTCAATACATCAATTCACCATCAAATTCAATCAACTCATGTCGAGTGCACATGGAGGGAAAACTGAAATTTCATATACATTTTCCAAAAGTCACGATTTTAGCGAAAATAGAAATTCCAATTCTAAAAATATCCGCCACCAGAATGCGGGTGCGTTCAGCACTTGTCGTTTTCGTGTACCGTTGAAATAATGCAGATGTTGCCTTTCTTTCGTTCTCTTGAATTGAGGTCGATTGGTGTAAGTATACAAAACTAGCTCTGGTGGGTGTTACGGAACTTTTCAATACGCTGCCGACATCCATTCATCTACTTGTATCTTTTTTTTGAGAGATTAAGCAAATTTATTTATTTACATGGCGGTGGTTTTCTATTAGTCATTTAATAAACCCAAACCACGACTGTCGTCATTTATTATGCCCGGCATCTGGGATTAATTGTACCACCTCTTAAAAGCTCATTAATTATGGTGAGCATTTTAAAAGCAACTGCGTTCTGGTAAACTAATCAATTATCCAGCTTATCTAAGTAATGTATGTTGCTCTGAGGAAAAGATTGTGTGTTTTTATGAAATTATATATATTTTTTTGCATGGATGGAAGGAGGAAGCGTAATCATAATCGCAGTCGCATTCTGTGGATGTACTTATGAGATTAACTTGCAAATGTGCACCACCCAGTGCAAGTGATAGGGATTCGCTTTCATGTTTCCTAAATGTCATACACACAAATTGAACCTTTCAACAAGTTATCATACCAATTTATGTCAATAGATGTAAAATATGTCCTTTTGTCAATGTATTTTTAAAATGCTACTTACAGCTTTCCTTGATCTTGTAATGGTTATCTGACGTCTTGATAAGTTTTCTTTTTGTAAATAACACCAATTACCACCGATGGGAGTGTCAAAAATGTAAACAACACAAAATACATATAAAGAAACGAGCTTCGAAATATAAAATTTCAAAAATAAAGACACACTCGAAGTTGCGTATCTTTTATCCCATCCTGTCTGTCATACATATTCCATCCGCTTATCATCTCCGTTTGTTAGTCGTCGTTCATCTGATGGGCTGCCGGCATTCGTTGATGTTGAAGTAAATTTGTACACACACACACACATTTCTTCGTTTCAAGGTTACACTGGCGTACTGTGGCAACATTTGTCGAAAGTGTTTGGAAAATTTTATTTGTTTGACTAGATCTGTAATACAAATCCTTATACTTCACAAGATTTATTGGGTATTGGAGAGGAATGACGGTCATTGCAGGGAAAGTATTCAAGTTCTGTGCGGATACATTCGGCGTGAATATCGATTGCTCAATTCCAAATGCAGAGATTTTCTGCTATATGCTGAGATTAAAAAATGCCCCCTCTGTTTAGAATGTTGTTTGACTATCACAAAAAAAACTCAGCTGAGGCATAGGACGAAAATCTTGAATGGATCAGTCTATGCTCTATTGTGTTCATGGATTCACGCTAGAATGAAGCTCATCAACAGGGTGGGCTAAATAAACCTTACAATGCAAACACGACCAACAGCAAGAAACCCCTGGTTTGATGTGCAATGCCGACAGATGTTCGCAGCCAAGAACGAGCCCTACAAGCCTAAGCTGCAGGTGAAGACGAGAGCTACCGTTGAGCTCTACAGGCTATAGAAAATGAACAGGAGTCGTCTGTTTATTTTCAGCGAACAAAAAATTGAAATTCTTCTCTATATAGAAGAAGAAAAGAATACCGGCTTTGCAGAAAGAAGAAAAAAGAGCAAGAAAAGCGCGCGATCGATGATATAGAGATTTGCCACCCCACGAACGATGTCCGCAAGTTTTACCAAAGTGTAAAACGTTAAAGCCAAGGATACAGGGCTCGAACAGAATCCTGTCGAGATGAACAAGGAAATATCGTAGCTGAGACACAGTCGATGCTGAGGATATGGAACAACCCCTTCTGCAGACTGTAAAATACCGATGACGGACAACATTCCGCTGTAAGGCAGAACGAACCGTTCAATATTGGCAACGACATCGCAAACTGCCAACCACCCGAATTGAGTGAGGTGATGATAGCAATATCTAAACTCAAGCTTAATAAGGCTGCCGGAAATGACGGCCTTCCCGCCGAGCTTTATAAAGCCGATGGAGATGACTTGATAAGAAACATCCACCGACTCATAAGCCAAATCTGGTTGGAACCTCAGCATCGTTTGCCGGATCCACAAAAAAGGAGACCCTCTAAACTGAGCCAACTACAGAGGCATAAGTCTATTCAACATCGCCTACTAGATCCTACCTGCCGTAATATGTGAACGCCTGGAACCGTTTACCAAAAACCTGATCGGCCCTTAACAGTGTGATTTAAGGCCAGGAAAGTCCACAAACGATAAAATTTTCACACTACGGTAGATTTTGGCAAAAACCCAAGAAGTCCAAATCGATACCCACCACCTATTCATCGATTTTAAAGCCACATACGACAACATTTATAAAGACGAACTATACAGAAGCATGTCTAGTTTTGTTATACCGTTGAAACTTGTCCGTTTGCGTAGGAGGACGATGGAGAATTGTAGCTGCTCCATCAGGGTCGGAAACGACCTCACCGACACATTCGATACCAAAAAAGGATAAAGGCAAGGCGATGCGCTACCATGTGATTCTACAATGTGATTCTTGAGAGGATTATGCAAAACTCACTAGCCAACACCATAGGCACAATTATCGAAACAGCGGGTGAACTACTATACTAGCATACGCCGACGATATTGACATCATTGGTCGAACCCAACGTGATGTCATAGCCACGTTTGCTAGTATAGAGAAGGAAGCGGCTAAAATGGGTTTAACAATAAATGAGGGCAAGACGAAGTATATGCTGTCAACACGAATGGACACCCAATATCGACAAATTGGACAGAATGTCACCATTGACAGATATAACTTTTATGTAGTACTTAACTTTGTCTATATCGGCTCCGCTATTAACTCTGACAACAACATCTCGTCAGAAATTAAACGAAGAATTACTCTTGCCAACCGCTGTTTCTTCGGACTAAGAAGGCAATTTAGTAGTAAAGCCCTCACTCGAACTACTAAGGAAATCCTATATAAGACCCTGATCATCCCAGTCCTGCTCTACGGCGCTGAAGCATGGACCGTCTCAAAAGCGGATGAAGAAATCCTTGTTCGATTTGAGAGGAAAATTCTTCGAAAAATCTTCTTCCTTGTTCATCTCAACAGGATTCTGTTCGAGCCTTGCATCCTTGGCTTTGACGTTTTACACTTCGGTTAAACTTGCGAACATCGTTCCTGGAGTGGCACCTCTCTATATCCTCGATCGCGTGCTTTTCTTGCTCTATTTTCTTCTTTCTGAAAAGCCGGTGTTCTTCCCAACGGCAGCTCTCGTCTTTGCAGCTTAGCCTTGTAGGCCTCGTTCTTGGCTGCGAGCATCTGTCGGCATTTCCCATCAAACCAGGGTTTTCTTGTTGCGGCTGATCTAATGGCTTGTTGGCTTCGTTGCCATTGTTAACTGACATTCGATGCTGGTGGTATGGTGTTAATCGAGAGGTTTAGGGATACGCGTTACCGAAGGTCTTGGCGGTCTCTTGCGATTGCACTCTTTCCACTTAAAATTTTTCACAGTATTTAAGTAATTTAGTATTTTAAGGGCTTGGTGTTAAAATTTAAGAGCTTGATGTATTCGTAAGAGAAGTTGTGCAAAAATGTTTGATGGTATAAAATGAGGTTCTCAATCTGAAGCCACCCAGTCTATGTGTGGCATGTTGAAATCGTGTAAAGGCTTGGAAGTTTCGAGTTTCCAAGAACTCAACATAAAAAATAATCGTATTGCAAAATAAAAGTGTTTTTCGTGTTCAACATTGGTTGGCCTTATTTTCCTCACACTGCATATAGGCTACACTTTTTTGCTATACCGATTACGACGTTATTTCAAAATCAGTATGTAGATTTCCATAATAAATGACTTTCCGAAGAACTAAAAATTTCCTTTCATCAGAAACAAAAATTATCCAAAAACGATTTTTGGAACTAATAAAGTATAAAGGCCCCACAGTATGCCAGCATAAGTCAAACCTTGAAAAAATGAAATAATAACCGAAACGGATACACTCCAAACCGCCGCATTTGAATGGATATCTTCATAAAATTTAACCGTTCAAAGTTCACAGGCGGTTTTCAGGGAATGGTTTCATCCTTCTTATGCGGTTTTTTACTTGCTATCATTTATATTTATATTCCATTCTAATATACCTACATATACCCTGTGGGAAATTTTATTTATTAACATCCTCCTTCATTCGGGAAATGAATTGTCAATAAAAAAAACGAAATGGTAATGAAATAAAAATGAAAGGAACTCACATACACTGCATATTAATCAGGATATCGATTTTTTTTTTTTTAAATTTGATTGGAGTGATTTGATTAGGAAACTCCATTAATCTCAATTTAAACAAAAATTAAATGAAAGATATTTGTATTGACTCACATTTTTCTTGTTTTTCTTTGCAGGTAAGCCCACCGGTTGTTATGCCGTCGTATATTTTAAGTGAGTTCTTGGGGACACGATTAGGGATGGAAGGACAACCATTTGCCCATACACGTGGATGAACTTACAGTGAAGTATAATTTTATTCTGGGATAAAAATCTCATCTCGGAAGTAATGAATATTTACGAATATACTCTAGGGCTTTACGGAGACCAAAAATTGTTTTATAAAGTCAAACCTATTTGTCAAGGAAAACATCTAAAGTAATGGGCAGTCGTGTGTTTCACAGTGCAAATTGCACATAAAGAATAAAACTTTGTCGGCACTCCAGATGCTAGCGGTTTTTTTTTTTTTTTTGTTCAGCCATTTATTTTAGTTGTGGTTGTTCTCATTTGTTGTGTGGAATGTTGTGAGCTGAATTTTTATATTGTATCGTAGTTGTCCCTTGAATATTAGGATTAAACAGCTGTTTCGCAGAATCGTGGCAAGATATCTTTTTCCTTGGGACACACTTCATCAATGTGGCTGGTTGGGCGTTTCAACCTATAACGAATTGCTTATTTGATTTTAAACAGCTTAGCATTCTTGCAGGAACTTCTTTGTTTTTACAAGTTTAAGAATTCGTAACTTCTGTTAAAAATCATATAATAATCAAGCATTTAGAAATGTTAAGCCGGCTACATGCGTGTATGTTTTCACTGTCCGGTTTGCCTGTTCAGCAATTCATATTAGCTCCGGTAAATACGTGAGGCCAATCAGTTTGTGTGTTATTGTCGTTCGATAAACTTGGCATCTACTGATGACGCTCTTGCCATAGTAGGCTTATTATTAGCTAGAAATAGTTCTAAACAAAAAAAAATCGTAAATTGTGGTGTAAGGAGTGATTGAAAAAATGACAAAAGTTTTCGCTTGTGGATTTGTTAAACGAAATTAGGTTTGCCTCTAAAGACTGGCATAATTTTTTACGTATGGATGAGACATCGTATTTAAACCGTCTCCACACATGTAAATTTCACTTTAAACTGACGGTCTGAATGCCTGATGCTACAAACGCTCCAGTTTTTCTAATAACAGGCGGACTGAACAGCAAAACGATTGAATTTTTGATTTTTCTCCGACCGCCGCTCCTGCTCAAGCCTAAAAAACTGACAAATTAGTGATAACTGCGCATGCGGCCTGAACAGGCAAACCGGACAGTTAAAGCTGCGTGTGTGTAGCCGGCCTTAGTTCACATTTCGTCACCTAAATGCAAAAAGTGTATAACTTCACATTCCACACTTTTGAGAAATTGGGAAAAACAAACGTTTCCTTTTTTTTAAACGACGTTTTCGCAAAACATTCCCACATATCTAAAATATGACAGCAGATAAGGAAAATGCGTTTGCTGGTTATTGTACTAAATCACTATCTGAAAGACGACTAATCTCGTTTATTCCAGAAATTTGCACGGGATGTAGTGATTTATAAGTATGTTACAGTCGTCCATATCAGGCGTTTTCCAATAGTTACGAGTCGATGTTGACAATCTGTGGCGGGCCTGTCATATATTTTGCTTATTTTTTGATCATTGATGCCAAATCAAGGTTGCAAAGGGTGGCCATTTTAACGTACGTCAAAGGGACTATAGATCGGCGTAGAGCATTGCCGCTATGCTCGCAAATAAGCACAAGAAGTCGGCCTTTCGGAAACTTTATCTTTTGTGCACACTTTTTATGTCGGAACTTGGGCCTGCAACCATACCATATCAAACTGACCAAGGAGCTCAAAGTAATTGACCATTGACAACGCGATTTTTTTTCGCTGACTTTTTTTTTTTTTTTTTTTTTAATTTACACGTACTCAAGGGGTTATGAATACCCTTTTATATGTTGCCATAGTACGAGCGTTAGAGAAGGGGAAGAAAGAGAGAGAGGATAGGAAAGATTTTGGATGTAGTGGAGACTTAAACTCCATGGGTGGTGGCCGAACTAGCTTCGGGGAGTTACTTTTTCTTGTGTTCGTTAAATTTGAAGAAATTCAAGATGGTGTGCATACTTTTAGGTATTACACCGACCTTTTATTTCTTTTAAATAAAAGTGAAATGGATTTTGGTTGGGATTGAACGCGCAACCTTCCACTCAACAGACGAACACATTACCACTACACCGCGGACACCCATAATGGGATCCGAAGCGTTTGTATGATGACAAAGCAATTTCTTTTGACCCGATTTTATGAAATGTGGTTCCAGTGCCTCGTGCCACACAGCGAACCCCAGAATGGACATTCTGTACGAAACATTTGACGGTATGGGTTAACTCGCCCGGATGACGTAAATTGGCTACCAGGATCGTGCGATTTAAGCCCGTTAGACTTTTTCTTGTCCCGATCCAGAAAAAGGAGACCCTAAGGCTGCGAAAATCACAGAGGCCCTTATCAGTGTAGCTTAGACCAGGAAAGTCCTAAACCGATCAAATTTTCACACTCCGGCAGATCTTAGAAAAAACACTAGAAGTCCAAATCGATACCCACCTATTCATCGATTTTTAGGCAGCATAGTACACCATTTATAGAGACGTTCAATTTCGTCCGCTTGTTTAGGAGGACGATGGAGAGTTCTCGCTGCTCCATCAGGGTCGGAAACGACCTCACCGACACATTCGATACCAAAAAAGGATTTAGGCAAATCGATGCGCTGTCATGTAACTTCTTCAGTCTGATTATTGAGAGGATTGTGCAAAACTCACGAGCCAACACCAGAGGCACAATCTTCCAAAAATCGGTACAACTATTAGCTTACGCCGACGATATTGACATCATTGGTAGGACTCAACGTGATGTCTTAGCCATGTTTGCTAGTATAGAGAAGAAAGCGGCGAAAATGGGTTAGGCAGTAAATGAGGGCAAAACAATGTATATGCTGTCAACACGAAAGGACACACAACATCGACGAATCGGACAGAATGTCACCATTGACAGATATAACATTGAGATAGTACGGGACTTTATCTATCTCGGCTCCGCTATTAACTCTGACAACAACATCTCGTCACGCAGAAGGTCTAGGTTCGATTCCCAGCCGTAGCAACACCTAAATGATTTTTCACTGGCCCTCCTCTCGTGATGATTTGACAAACCAACCGAGTACTACGAATTGTCGAGAAAAACGAAAGTAGTTTTGCGGTAGATGGTTGTTTTTTAATATCTTATTGGCGGAGATGTTTGCTCTTCGTCGAGCGTTTGTCCACCAAGTGTTCGTAGCACTTAGGATATCGTCTGCAGCTTAAAACCGTCTTCCTCTCAAGCACTCATTAGACCCACCATAGGACTCCATACCTGCTTTGTTGCATTTAAAGAAATAAAAAAGCCTGAATTTTGAACAATCTATCGTACGCTTTCGCTTCCTTTCCTTCAGGGCATGAAGTTTTTCTTATTGCTAGAGCCTTAAATTTCTTTATTCGTCTATCCCCTTCATTTGGCTCTATGCCAACTCGAGTTGTCCATGTTTTGCCTTGCAGTGCCTTGGTACCATCCGCTTCCACCACCAGTTTATTTAATTTATTGTACATTCGATTTTTTTTTTTTGAAAAGCTAATTTATCTGTTGCTAATAACTTAATTATATTTTTAAGTGGCGCTACAGTGCGAAATGAACCTAAGCCTCTACCAACATTCCTCTAAAATTAGCCCAGTCTTCAGCAAGTTTTCTTTTCTTCTTCTTTGCCTACAAAGCTCAATCGCAGCACTTATCTTCGCCAGCCTTGTCTTGTAGAATACGCTTTTGACAGCGAGCATCTGCCGGCACTCTTTATCAAAACAAGGTTTTCCTGCTGGTGGATTTAAGAAACTAAGCATATCAGCTGCGGCTGGTCGAATAGCCGTTGGTCTTCGGCATTAGATGCCGGAGAAATGGTGTTAATCGAGAGTTTCAAGGTTACGCATTCTGCAAAGGACCTGTCGGTCTCTTGCGATTTCAGTCCTTTGACATATAATTGTGTCACAGTATATCACATTTGTTGTGGCGTAGTGGATGCATTCTTACCTTGTCTGCAGCGAGGTAGTGGTCCGAGTCGATGTTAGCCCCTCGGAATGTTCGGACATCCAAATATTGGGCGCATGCACCTTGTCTATCGCAATGTGCGTCATGGATATAGAGATGAAAAACGATGTGCTGGGGCTGGCTATGGTGGCAGTTAGTTCCGCAGTGTAGTTAAGGCTGTGTTTTCCGAAACTGCTAAAGATGTCATATTTTCTTACCTTTAAGTCAAAATCAAACGATTTTAACATCGTACTTTGGTAATCGCTCAAAAGTTTTGTCCAGAAGCTCGTAAAAACAGCCTTTTGCAATATCATCGCATTTGGCCCTTAGGCGAATTTTTACAATGCGTTCGGTTATGTCTTCAAAACATAAGACTACTTGTCTGAGTTTAGCACTTACAACAAATTTACATGACACTAACCATATTATATATCACAGTTCTCCATCCTCCTATTTTCCGCCCTATCCCGTTCTGTTTCCTTGATGGCAGTAATGTCAGGTTTGTAAGGCTTCGCTAGTTGTTCGGCTGCACCTCTTCATTCTACACTTCAATCGCACACTTCAATCGCACACTTCAGATGCAGGCACAAAGTCGTTGTCCCTTTATCGTTTTTTTCATGGTCTTTAACATTAAATACAATCCTTTCCGAGGCTGTTAGTTTCTTCGTTGCATCTATTTTTCGTCTGAGTGGTAAAGTTGGTCCAAAGCAGGCTGGTTTTTCCGTGCCAGTCATTCTGGCAAGGCTATTTATGGTTTTGCTCATTTTCATCTAGTTATCAACACTCGGACTTATAAGTTTAGCAAGTCAAATCTGGTTGGAAGAGACAAGTATCCGTCGGTTACCACTTGGAGGTAAAAATAAGCACAATTAATGAGTAGTCAAAGTTACAACGACTGGCAACCAAGTAACCGCCAATCAGGGTTCCTCCTCGTGATACGGCACCCAACTAACCAACAATCATAATGCCCACAAAAGCGCATTTAAATATTGTAAGGATTTTAACGGGCAGGCTTTTGCCAACGATAACATTTTCGTGTTAATTATTATTTTTTATTTAATTTTATTGAATCGCAGGCATTTTTCAATTGTTTACTAAAAATACAAAATCTTAACTAAAAAGAGTTTCTGGCTTCATGCAAGGTGACAGGCCGAGCAATTAATAATTTAATATTTAATTATGATTATTATTTTTTGAAGGTGTTTTTTATTTGTTTTTGTTGACACAAAATCGAGCGCCACCATAAAATAAATTGGGTACTGAGTTGTTATAGTAATTGGATTGCAGAAACAGGAAGAGATGACACGGGTTTCTGTTTTTTTTTTAATTTGAAAGCACTTATGGCTATCACTTTGTAAACAGGACACAATAATGAACAAATGAGTCCCATTGTTATTTATTTTTATTGGAATTGCATAAATGGGCATGTAAGCCTGTGCCGTATGCAGATAGCCGAGTACTTAAATGGAAACTGATTAATTGTATTCTACAGATACAATACATATATTTACTAATTTATGAAAGTAATTTATGAGGATAATAAATGGCTTCATTCCCGATGCGAGGAGTTTTTTAAATTGCAAATTGGGATTTTTTTTGTTAGTGCAATTTAGTAGAGGAAATTTCTTGTTTGATCTCATCGCTAGTTATGTATCTTGAACCAAGTATAGTAAAACTCGCAAACTCAGAGTACTATAGTCTTCAAAAGTATCATTAGTTTGCAGTAGAAATAGAGTGGTTGAAAGAATTAATACCTGCTTGTGGCATTCCAGCATTTAAAAAGAATTCGTCTGAGAAGCTATCCACCATAGCTTGTAAAGATAGATCTATAGGCAAGTTTTCCATCAAGCGACAAAGTGTTTTAAGTATTCGGAATTTTGTCAATAGGTAACATAGGTAACATTTCCTTCGATAATCTCGATTTTATTTTATTTTTCCATTCTTATGAAAGTATGATCCTGTGGGACGATTATTATGCAATTTAAAGCTGCGACCACAGACTCAGACTTTTCAATAATTTCCAAACGTCATTTTTTTCCGTGGGCTGGTGGAAATCTCAAAAGTGCCCAAAGTAGTGTGGGACATTAACCCTTACTAAAACCACCACCTTTTTGTATTTGTATTGCAACTAAGTATGCGACTTATCTAGCAATTTTTTTATTACGAGTAATGAATGTTTGGCGGGTAACTTACCTTTGAGCGTTCCTGTTTTTTACGCAATTTATGGAGCGGTTTGTTATTTTCGGGCCAAATCTGTGGGCTTAGTTCACCCCAATAAATTTGTTTCGTCAAGAATTTGGAGGACCGTTGTGTTGACGTGTCCCAATAAACGTTTTTTATGTTTGCGTGCCAATTTGTTCCTTTCATCTCTTACCGCGGGAATACCCAGATCTCTACGTAGATCTTCATTCCTTATATACCACGGCGCATTAATGAATGATCTTAGCATTTTGGTTTTCAAAAGTTTGTAAAATATTTAGATTCGTTTCACTGGTACAACCCCATAGTCGTATACCGGCTTTAGCACTTGCTTGTATAATAGCAGCTTGTTATCAAGGTTCAGCTTCGAATATTTTCCGAGTAACCAGTACAGTTCTCTGTATTTATTTTTAGGTTCTTCGCATTTCTTTTTTACATGCGACTTCCATTTTATTTTGGCATCGAGTGTCATTCCGAGATATTTCGCTTCATTTGCAAAAGGGACTCGAACCGTATTGAGAAATACATACTAGCAAATTGTTCGTCCGCTTATACGAAAAATCTAAATGAATTGATTTGCTCTCGTTAAGTGCAATCCGCCAGGACTTTGTCCATTCATTAACCTCATTAAGAGCGTTTTGTAATTTCATATTTGTTTCCTCTATTGTTGTGCCAACTGCTAGTATAGCTGTATCGTCAGCAACTATTGTATCGTTTGTTTGTGGGATATCACGTGTAGATAGGAGGTACAAGAGTGGGCCAAGGACGCTTCCTTGGGGTACTACTGCCAATATTTCTTTGAACTCCGAATATTCGTTTCCAAGTTTCACACGGATTTTACATAATTTTTCAGGCAGAACTTTTTTTAATTTGTATTGAAGACCTCTATGCCAAACTTTGTCAAAAGCTTGCTACACGTCAAGAAACACGGCTGAGCAAATTTTCTTTTCTTCGAAAGCTTTCTCAATTACATCAGTAATTTGATGAACTTTATCCACAGTCGAATGTTAACATCTAAACCCAAACTGATGGTCAGGTAAAAGGCGTTTCTGATCAAAATTGGGGTGTAAGCGACCGAGTAATATCCTTTCAAAAACTTTTGAAATTATTTGAAGAAGTCAAATTGGTCTGTAAGATTTTATTTCATTCGGTGATTTTCCTGGTTTGAGCACCATAATCCCTTCTGCGATTTTCCACTGTCTTGGTATGTGTTCTAAACTAATTGCTGCATTTATAATGTATAGGAATTTAGTTAATACTTTTACGGCAACATTTTAAGAAGTTCTCCTGTAATTAGGTCATAACCCGGAGCTTTTTTAGGCTTTAATTTCTGTATTTCCCGTTTAAGCTCGGCAATACTTGCATATCCAACTAGTTTACAATTGGTTATAGTCACGAATAAATTAATGTTTTCTGGACCATCAAATGGTTAAAATGTTTCCACAATATGTGCGGCAAAAACGTCTGCTTTTTCTTAAACGAATTTTGCCCAAACGTCTTGAGTTACCCTAATTGGTGGCACAGCGTTTTTTGGACGTTTTATGAATTTAATTGCTTTCAAAAGTGGGTATTTCGATTCTTTTCCAGCGGTTAGTGCTTGCAGATAAGTTTCAACTGCGTGGTTCTTAAAGTTTTCAATCGAATTTGATAGCATTTTACAACATCACCATGATATAAATCTAAATCTTCATTAACGTTTTACCATTGACATATTATAAAAAAAAACTTTAAGGATGTTTTCATATTAAACATTTCCTTTCAATAAAAACCCCGATTACAAGTCTCTTTAACAAAATGTTTAAAGTGACACCACGGTTAAGCCTAATCAACAGATCGTTGAGCTAACAATCTTGGAGCCTTAAAACAGGTAATATTCAAAAAACTACAATCCTTTTGTGGATTCTCAATAAGATTAAATTGAAAAATCAATCAACTTGTTGCCTTTTGAAAAAAACGCAGTTCCCCATCCCCATCCATCAGATGAAGTTCCAATGACGTACGCACGTACACACTCACATCACAAGCAGCAATTGCACAGCAATACTTCGAAAAGTTTCGTAATTTGTTCACAGTTTGTTGTGTGCTCTGTGGAATTTCTTGTGGAATTCTAAATAAACTGCCAGTGGAATAAATCTACAATCCAACCGAAGGAAAGCAACATAAAAAAAAACCGATAGCGGTGTATGCAATCGAGTGTGCGGCAGTGCTTAACCCCGAGCGCAATGGGAGATGAATGCACATCTACGCGCATCTGGTGGCGGATTCGAGGTGCCTTCAAGCCAGCCCGACTGTAGCACACCAGTACCACTGCTTCATATACACAGAATCTATGGCAACTTGTCATTTTCATTTTAAACTGCGATATCTATTTGAGGTTGACACGTGACTGGAATTCGAAAAACGGACAACCGGCCATTTGTTTATTGACTTCGCACCGCGTGCACGCACCAAACGCAGCAAGAAAGAGCAATTTTATATATGAACCCGGTGCGGACGCCGGCCGCCAGCGTGGATGCAACAACTTTGGACACACCAATTCTAGAGACTGGACCCTCGTTAAAGCGTCCAATCCACATCACAGATGTGGAACATGGAAATAAATTACCAACATGTCAGTTACAAGTGAAATTTGTTACCACAGATACAGATACCTGAACAAAATCGAAATACAAAAACCGCTAATGCAGGGACTGCGGAAATCCACTGGGATTCGGTTGAACTCCAGTTTCGGTTTTGTGTGTCAAAATAATGATAAATCTACGTATGGTAGCGCATGAAGTATTCACACATTTCGATGCATCGGAGCGTTTGTTGTTGTAATCGTAGAGATACTTTTCCATGCTAGACTTACGATAGATAGTGATGATGATGACGATGATAAGCGCACCAGTAGTGGCAGCACCGACGACAAACAGCAACATTAGTCGCATTGCGATATATAACAGGGACAGCTGGGGCAGCGACAACCCAACAGTAACGAATGGATCCAGTGAGTAGGTACTTGTAAAAGATGGAAATGGTGGTGGGAATATCAGTAGTGTAGACTGTTTCCCCCGGAAGCACATCATTGCAAGTGGACAGAATAATATAGCATGCTACATAATGATGGATGAGTAGATAAATGAAACTCTCGGATGGATGGATAGATGTGGAGATGTATGGCAACTGTTGGAACGCAATTTATGCAGGATGACTTTCTTAATTTTTGTTCGAGTTGGTATCGCACGGTATTCAGTTGCGTGATTATTTATTCAATTTCGTTTATTGTTCAGATGAATTGTACGTTTTGCTTCCTTACTTAATTTAAAATCTGGTCCGGCGAATGCGAGGTGTGGAAATGTATTCTGCAATCAGCCGTTTTTACGATCAGAATTGGACATCCAAACCATGAGATTTAACGCCATTGGATTTTATTCCTTGAGATGTTTACTATCTAAAACCACCACCTTTTTTGTATTTGTATTGCAACTATGCGACTTATCTAACAATTTGTTTTATCACGAGTAATGAATGTTTGGCAGGCAACTTTCCTTTGAGAGTTCCTGCTTTGGCCGGTTTGTTATTATCGGGCCAAATCCAAGGGTTTAGTTCTTAGAAGACGAAGTTATAAATTTGTTTCGTCAAAATTTTGTAGGACCGTTGTGTTGATGTGTCCCAATAAACGATTTTTATGTTTGTGTGAAACAAATTTTCGTTTCATCTTAACCGCGGGAATACCCAGATCTTAGATCTTCGTTCCTTATATACTACGGCACATTGACGAATGATTTTAACATTTTGTATTCAAAAGCTTGTAAAATGTTTAGATTCGTTTCACTGTTGTATGGAATACAATATCAGGTAAATGTCCGCCTCTGTTAGTCTCACAAATGCGAGCCCTTTTAAGCACATTTTTCATTACATTCTCACACATTTCATTAATTTCATCACGAAGATTGTGTTTGAGTTGCTCAAGCGTTTCTGGTTTGTTTGCATAAACCTTGCTTTTCAGATAGCCCCACAAAAAGAAGTCATTACCATTTCTTGAAAAAAACTTGTTGTGGAAAGAGGTCTCGGAGTAATTCCATTGTAATCCTGGCTGTATGCGAGTGGCACCGTCTTGTTGATACCAAATGTTAATCAAGCCCAAAGCATGCAGTTGTGACGTTAAAATGTTGTCAATCATATTACGATATTGCTCCCCATTCACAGTTACCGTTACGCGGTTTTCATTTTCAAAGAAGTAAGGTCCAATGATTCCTCCTGACCAAATTGCACACCAGACTGTAACATTTAATGGATGCAAAGGTGATTGATGAATAATTTGTTTATTCACATATCTATTCAAATGAAAATGTGCCTCGTTACTCATTATGATTTTTTCATGAAAATCGGGGTTGTCATGGGCTAGCTGTAACGTCCTATTGGCACATGTACGGCGGCTTAAATGGTCTTGAGAAAGAAGCTCTTGTGTCAACTGAATCTTAAATGGAAACAAATGCAAATCCTTGTGCAAAATTGTGGCCAAAGTTGTTCTTTGAAGACCAAGCTCCTGAGCACGGCGTCGAATTAAGGTTGATGAAGTGTTTTGAACATTTCCTTGAGCAGCAGTAATGTTTTCAGCCGGTCTTGCAGAACGTTTTGGTCCATGCTTAGGCTTATCACTTACAGACACTCTTTCTTCGAAATCATTCACTACACGATAAATAGTGCGTTTTGTGGGCACGTTGTTTCTCCTAAAAATGTCTAAAAAAGACTAATGTTTACCAAAATGGTGGCAAAACAAAGAAGTATACCTTCCCGGCGGACACCCTGTATAAAAGCAGTTTGTTATCTCCGTTAAGCTTCGATCATTTTCCGAGTAACCAGTACAGTTTTCTGTATTTATTTTTATGTTTTCCTCATTTTTTTACAGTCTATCAGTCTGTATATGGCTTTTTTGAAGTTTGGTTCAAAACGGAAATGTCTGTGTTGTACGTGAAAATACATATGAATTTCATTACATTTTGGGTTGTCATATATTGACAATTTTGAAAAGATTTGCACAGCGGATTGCAACCTTCTCATATGTTTTATTTTTTAAATAAAAACCAAAATGTTTACCGGGTCACGTTGTTAGTTCATGATGAATTCAACTACATATTTGCCTTTTCGTCTGTATATTTCTTTCGTACCTATCTTTGGCGAAATAATGCTATGCGCCATAAGGAATGTTATAATATTTATAAATCCAAGGTTAGGTTTCATATGTCTGAACGTGAAATGGAATGAATACTATTACCACGACTACTTTAAGACCTGGTTTGGTATATTCATTTTTATTTTAATTCCTCTTAAAACTAACTTACATGCTAGACAAAAATTCATGAAAAAACTAGCCTACTTATCAACTACTTAACTAACTTGCTGGCCCTATGCGGGCGTCCTAGATTAAATGATAATAACTTATTTGTAATGCCTTTCGGCCTATTATCTTTTTAGTAAATCTAATAGTAATATAATGATGTCTAACGAGAAACATTTGAGAAAAACTTGGTTTCTTGTCTTTTTTTTATATAATTTAAACTTACATGCTAATTAAAACTACTTATCGACTAACTTCAACTTCTTAAAACTACTTACATCTACCTAAATATAACTTAAGAACTAGAACAGCCACAGCAAGCATTTTTATTTTCATTTATTTTTTTATATTTTTTTTTATTTTAACATAAACCTAAAAAACCAAGGGAAGTCGGCCATATACTTTCAAGAGTCAACTCACTATAACTATGTTAACCACCACAACAGGTTCTCCTGTTACAACCTACTCCGGCGGACCCAATCGGACACACTCCTGCTGAACCGCAGGCGCTCTCCTCCGCCCTGAGCGACGACGTCTCGGTCGTACAGGAGCCGCCTATCCACAGTCCGTCGGAAGACGTGGTAGATTAGCGGAACCGCCGATCTATCCTGTATTAGCCCTCGACTATCCAAATATAGGAAAGCTTCGGGTGGAATAAAGCCGCTTAAGCGCGCACTTTCAAAATATTCATCATTGTATTAGAAGGCCCCAAAGATGAGACTATTGTTCGAAGCCATTGCTCTTGCAGCGTGAAACCGAATGAGTTTCACCAGAAAATTGTCTATTCTGTTTGTGTTGGCCCCTTTGTATAGGACCTGGTTGGAATAGAATTTTGTGTAGTCAGATACTGGTGTTCTGTGAAGTCCAAGGCAGCTCCTCAGACACTGCCTCTCAAACACCCGTATCTTTTCCATTTGAGATGGGGCAACGTTGAACCACACCGGGCACCCATAGGCAACCATCGGCCTAATAAGGGCTATGTAGCAAATCACCTTCACCCTGCTGTCAAGACGACTGCTATAAAACAATCGTCTTGTCAGGGCAAATGCTCCCCTAGCTCTCGCCAGAGCAGCATCTACATGTCTTCCGAAATATAGATACTGATCTAACCCTACTGATGATGCCAAGGGACTTTACTACACATTTACTCGCCAGTGGCTGTCTGTTTGGTCCAACGTTCACCAGCTTTCGCCAGTTCTTTCTCGTATCCCTAGAGGCCCTAGACAACGGTGTCCTAAAGAGGATAGTTTCTGATTTCTGCAAGTTGATGTTCAACTTCCAGTCATCACAATATCTCTGGATCTTGTCGAAGTCCCGCTGCAAAAGAGTTCGAATGACTCCGACAGTAGGGGCTGTTCTGTACGCGATAAGATCGTCCGCATACGCAATTGCCTGAGTAAGACTACCTATCATATCACTGGTGTAAATGCTGAAGAGAATCGGCGAGCTTACCGCTCCCTGTTGCAGACCATTCTTAATGAAAAATTCTGTGGTAGAAGTTTCATCGCCACTTATGACAACCAACGTTCTACCAGTCAGCATGTCATGAAGCATATATAGCAGTGGCTTACTTATGCCAAGTCTGGTCAGCTTTATATAGAGGCCCTCTAACCATACGGTGTCAAAAGCTTTCTCTAAATCAACCAGACATGCACCCGTGAACTATTTTTTGGCTTTGTTCCATTGTATGTCAGAGACGAGTTTGGAGGCAGCATGAATACAGTCATGTCCGGCCTTTAAACCAAACTGGTTCTCTGGTATACTATTGTTGTTCTCAGACCACTTGAACAGAGCTCGATTGAGAATCTTTTCGAAAACCTTGCTGATACTCGGAAGAAGACTTATCGACCGGAAATTCGCCGGATTTTAGTTGTCCTTTCCCTTTTTCGGGAGAGGATGAACCACCGCCGTCTTCAAACGCACTAGATAATATGCATTATTCAGCGTGTTGTTGAACGGCGTGGCGTAAATGTCTACAGCTTCAGGGGGTAAGTGTCGCAGTACAATGTTGGATATACCATCGACTCCCGCTGACTTCTTTTTCTTTATGGAATCGAAGATGATCTGGAGTTCCGCCTTCGATATTAACAGGGGACTAGACGCACTTCGTTCGGCGACTATGGCGTTTGGCAAGTTTTCGTCATCAAACCGGATGAAACCACGGTTCTCAGATTGTCATTGCGTAATGTCTTTTCTGACATAGAAAAAATGGACCAGGGCATTGTTTTCCAGGACGCGGTTCGGGCGAATGCTAACATTCACCTTATACACTTCCTGAATGACAGCCCCCACTGCCTCCACTTTCTCCTGAGGATCTTCAATAACATAGAAATCGTCATCGAAGACGCCTTCCCCCGGATCAATTCCTGCTACTTTGAGGACCTCAAGGATCTAGGATAAACGACTTATTTAGTTGACTATGTTTTATTCCATGCAGAAGAAAAACATTTGACTCGACATAAAGCTCCAACGCTGTTTAAGGATTATACACCCCCATTAATTATATACTTAGTACGTTCACTGCATATAAGCCGTTGATAGGTATATCTCCCATAAAAAAATGTCACAATATCTATAAAAGGAAACAAAATAAAAACATTCCCAAAGGAATAAATCTAAATGATACATTTAACTTTTTTTGCGTAAATCATTTCCGCCTTTATTGTTCCTTTATCAACTTTTCAGTTGTAGTTTTTCTCCTCTTTTCAACCACTGGCCGCACTAACTTGGCCATTTCCTTGATTAAATTAAAGGATTCCGTCTCGACTATAAGGGCTGCAAAAAAGAAGGAAAGTTGAGTTATTCGTGTTCGCCAGAGCCAACCAAAGATGTAGAAAAAGTCTATAACAGGATTAATCTCAAAGTGATTCCATTTATATATTTTTTGTGTTCTTTTTATTTTTCGTTTTGTACTTCATGTCGATGAAGATGATTCACTACTGGCTGCTTCTGGCTATGGCGTTCGTTATCGTACTTTTAACTTGTATTCAGCTTCCTACTGTTGATGTTAACTTGTTTAAGGTCGCATCATCAGGATTTACGTTCGTTAAACACAAAAATCCACACGCACACAACAATGAAAAATTGAAACGAGATAAATCTATAGAATGAGAGAAAAAGCAAAAACTTCCTCCTTACTGCCATTTATATTCCACAGACAAATTTCTCTATTGCCACGGGGAATTGTATCAAAATGTCGGTACAGACGAAATAGCTTAATTCGTAACAGGACGATGGAATGAGGTAACATCAACCTTATACTTTCGAAGTGGCTCTCTCTCGATCGATTGGCGCACACTTTGACAGTTTTTAATTGAGTCTCCAAAGTTCAACGGTTTTTCGTCGTCCTCCTCCTCCTGGCTCTTAATTAGTCGGTAAAAGTTTATGGCGCTGCTATTTGAGTTTCTGTGGTGTTTCGCGTTTGGCTAATTACCTATTGTAGTTGTCTATCGAGCGATGAACGACTACCATCGACCGTCGCGACGCGACTCGAGTTGACACACCCATCGAATCCACGACATCTACTCCCTCGTTTGTTATCCATCGATTAATCAGGAAACTTTCCAACTCACAGCTCATTAACTTTGCTCGTTAGAGACACGACGACGACTAGGACGACCGTGACGACGATGGCGGTGATACGGTGAATCGACGACTCTTTGGCAATAGTTTGGTACTTACTGTTATTTACTGCTCGGTAGATGTGACACTCCATTCATCAGCACTCCATTGGCATGGATTGCTAAATGCACTCTCAACAAAGGTAACCGAATATGTCTTTTAGCGCGTAACG
This sequence comes from Rhingia rostrata, assembly GCA_949824845.1. Lineage (NCBI taxonomy): Eukaryota > Metazoa > Arthropoda > Insecta > Diptera > Syrphidae > Rhingia > Rhingia rostrata. The sequence goes on from OX463756.1 coordinate 47,053,440, forward strand.
CAAATAAAACTTTTATTTCGATTTCACGGAAGAGTACTCCTCCGGTGTCGATGGAACAAAACTTCTTTGTACAAGGTACACGCTGCTTTTAATGGAACTAATGTCACGATGTGGGTTAGGTTAGGGATGCTTTGGGGTTGAAAACATTTTTAATGATGATAAAACATACGACACCTATTGTCGAGAGTTTTAGTCGAGTGTTACCTCTTTTGTGTCATTGTCATCACGAGTGCGCTGTCATTTTGACACAAGTGTCTCAAAATTCTCTGCTTTTGGCAAACTAACAAAATTTGTTCTCATCACAAAAATAAAGTCTAGCTCTCGAGAAGAAAACTTTTTAATTACATTTTGTCATCCTTGTTATGGAAAGCATGGGTACTTGTAGTATGGCAATATCCTTTCGCTTGAATAGCCTATGGTTGCCATGTCTACGTAGTGCACGTGATGTGCTTCTAATGTGCGTTTTAAAATACGTGCTGGTGAAATTTCTCAGGTGTTACTTTTGTGCAGGTAAAGTTTGTCTTTATAATGGAAGGAGTTGCTTATGTGCTAAGTGGGTTTCCGTGATATTTTATTTAAAAAAAATCACCCCAGAATTTGACGCAAAACCTTGGTAAAATAAATATGAGCATTTCATCTATAGATCGTTTTAACCCACGTCTCCTTTTTGGGGCCGTTTTCTTATAAAAACGATTTGTTTGCCCTTCTCCACAGCTATTTTATCGATCTACAAAAGAGATCACCCTATTGGAAGATTCTCTTATTTTTGAAAATGGCCGCCAATGTCATGTCTGTTTTGACATTCACAACAATTCGTCTGTAGTGTTGGCGCAGCGCGAATTCCGTCGCCGACTCCCCGGCCGTTTTGCCGCCAGCCTTGAAGAGTATGGGACCATACGAGACGTTGCCCAGAGTGTCCGGCCCCGGAGCGCACGTTGTGCCGAGAATATCGCCGCTGTTTCCGAGGATGTCGAGCTGTCGCCGGAAACATCGACCTGACGCCGTGCCTCGAAATTAGCCATCAGCCGTTCGTCCCTAAGGCGAATTTTGGTCAAAGACTTGCGCATGTTCCCGTACAAAGTCCAGTCCGTGCATCAGCTGCTGCTTGTCGACCGCCAAAACGCGTGTAACCTACGCCCAAGCCATCCTCAATCTCGAGGACGAAATGGACTGTTTTTCGACCAAAATCATAATGAGCGATGAGGCTCATTCAGCGGGTAACGTGAACAAGCAAAACAATCGCTTCTGGGGCACCGAAAACCCACGAGTAATGCACGAGGAGCCATTACACCCGCTCAAAGTTACTACCTAGTGCGCTGTTTACGCTGGAGGAGTCATCAGGCCATTTTTTTTTTTCCAGAATGCCGCTGGTCAAACGATAACAGTGGATGGTGCGCGCTATAGGGCCATGTTAACAGAGTTTTTTGTACCGCAATTGGACGAATTACGACTGGAGGACATGTGGTTCCAACAGGACGGAACAACGACGCACACTGAGCAAGCCACAAGCGATATTAATGAGAGCCAAACAAAATATTCGATCTTTTTTATCTAAAGGTATAGTTTGTCTTTATAATGGAAGGAGTTGCCTATGTGTTAAATGGGATTCTGTGATAAAGAAAACCCCCTAGAATTTAATTTGTTTATTTATGTACTGTAGGTGTCAAAAGCGAATAAACATCCTGCAATTTTTCTAATAAAAACTAAACATACTACATAGGTATATCACGTTTCAAAAGTAAGTAAACATACATAAGTGGGTGCAGTGCCCAATGGTTAGTGCGATGGACTACTAAGAGCGGAGTTTCTAGCTTAAATTTCGAAGAAAAACAACCCCTCCAGCAGGGTGGAGGTTCAAAATTGAAATCGAAGAAACGATATAAACAAGTGCATAAGTGTTTATGGCATTTTTGGGTGTAAAAAAGTCACAGGTGAAATTCGAAACAGGACTTTTTGATCATTACAGCAGACGACAATCATTGGCACCGAAGTATGCTTGGACTAGAGTTCGTGAAGTACCTTATGATGCTTCTCTGACATTCATATGTTGCACAAATATTCTTTACGTGGCAAGTGCCTTCTCATGTGCCTTGACCATGTTGTTTGACGCCAAATTATATTTCCTGCACCCTCGCTTTGATTAATTTTCTACACTCATTAACATTGTCTGAGCGTATCTTCACATATTGCACTTTTTTGGATCTTGGTCCCTAGATTCCGCAGTGTCACCGTCAGGCGTCACTGCAGCTAATTGACATCGTTGTCTTGGAACGAACAAACTAACCTGGCTACATAGCAAAGTCAGTCGGTTAAGTTGACGATCGTTGGGTATGAGTGAGTCATCGTTGCATGTTTCGCCCATTCCATCCGATTTTTCATAGGCAGCTTGCTAACTAACTTTTTAGCAATGTGCTGCTGTCATTGACAGACAGACAAGTTTCTCACCTTTGTGGAGAATGAAACGAGACGAGCCATGATGTATTCGTTGACTGGCTGTATCACATGAACATGAATCAGCTGGCTGCTGATTAGCTATTCTGGGAGACCAAAGCGAAAACATAATTTTTCCATCACACTTCCCACATTTTCTGAGTAAATCAAGAGAGATTTGAAGGCATCTTCTCCTTCACCTTGTAAGCATTTTTGATCACCAAATCCTTTTTGTTGAAGGCGTCGGCTGTTTGCAATAACGTGTTGTAAAACATATTGAGATACTGGACCTTGCTTAGCGTTAAATAGTTGTGTACCCTAAGAAGCAGAACTAGACTTTAATTTGTTGGATCTCCTCACATTTTCGATGATTCACTCATGTGCACAGGTGGTTAATTTTGACGTTTCCTTAAAAAAGTTCTTCATTTACATATCATCATGCGAAGTATGGAAATTACTCAGTATGGAAACAACTCAGCTGATAGAGCCATCGGAAGAAATTCTTTAAGTGAATCGTAAGTGGAACTCGTGTAAATATAACAGACACTGGAATAAAGTCTACGAATTTTTACAGATTGTTGCAGTGCTTGAAGATTGTGTAGAACAGTGTGAAAAAATATTTTAAGAATATGTCGAGTATAAAATATCAGAACGGGGTTTGAGAATCTCTGAATATTGGTATATTTATTTATTTCATCTATAAGTACATTTTACTTTCTTAGACTAGAATGATATAGTAATATGATATATAAAATTAAGTAATACATAATCTTTATTATTTAATTGCTTCGAAAATCTTAATCTTAAAAGCATTTCTGCTCAAATTAAGGTCGATTGCATTTGCATATTGGTTAAAATAAAGACATGCGTTTGTGACAGGTTCATTACGACCATAATTTGTTTCATGTCTTGGTATGGCAAAATAACACTGCAGCCTAGGTCTAAGTGGACGTGCTGGAACATAAACATTAAACAAAGATAGTAAGTGTTTGAGATCGTGTAATCAAAGATAATAGGACAATGACACCTTGTGAACGTAAGGACAGAACACTTAGATATATTAAATGGCAATTTGTTTATATCACACCAATTTGATAAGTTACTATTATCTTTTTGTAGGGCGATACAATCCGACAAGGAATTTACCATTTTATATATTTTAACATCGTCGGCAAACATTAGACACTTTGAAGAAGTTATTTGTGAGGGTAAGTCATTTATAAAAATAAGAAATAAGAGAGGTCCCAGGTGGCTACCTTGAGGTACACCGGAAAAATTAAATATTTTGCTAGATTTGCTTGACCCAATTTTAACAAACTGAACTATATTTGTTAAGTACCATTCAATCCACTTTAATAAATTAGAATGAAAACCTAGCATTTTAAGTTTTTGAACTAAAATTGAGTGGTTTACTCTGTCAAAAGCTTTTGAAAAATCCGTAAATATAACATCTACTTGTTTAATATTTTCCATGCTATTAGTGCAAAAATTTGTCAACAGGGATAGATTTGTGGAAGTGGATCTTCCACTCATAAACCCATGCTGAAATATTGAAATGTGATTTCGAACCATAATATATAATCTTTTTTTGACAAGTGATTCAAAGACCTTTGGGATCAATTGTAGTTTGGCAATGGGTCTGTAGTTTTCTATACATTGCTTGGATCCTGATTTATGTATGGGCGTTATGAATGAAAACTTCCAACAATCTAAAAATATCCCAGAATCAAGAGACGCATTAAAAATTTGTTCAAGAGGTTTTAATAGATTAAACCTACACATTTTTACGAACATTGCTGGAATGTTATCCAGTGCAATGCTAAGATTGGTGTCTACGTTACCTAGTTCATTGAGAATTTCATCTTTTGTTAATCTTATTGAACCAATGTCAACAATTTTAGAGACATTCAATGCATTTATCGACTTTAAAGAATCCAAAGTAAAGTTTGATTGAAAGAACGATGCAAACATGTTACATATATTAGAAAGATCGCTACTAACTTTAGTTTTATACGACATATTAGCAGGAATCCCAAATGATTTCCTTTTAACATTTATATGCTGCCAAAAGGCCTTTGCATCATTTTTAATTATAGATTCCAATGACCATAGATATTGCTTATGCGTAAAGTTTTTTAAATATACATATTCTTTTCGTAAACGACAATATTCACTACGATAAGTTGAATCAACCTTGCTCTTACCACCTAATCTGGTCATTGCAGTTTTTAAGCGCGATAGACCTTTGGTGAACCAAACTGGTTTGTTATTTTGCTTTACCCGCATCAAGGGAACATATTTTGAAAATATGTCTTCTATTTTGCTTTTAAATGTGGGTCATATTCCTAAGATGTCTTTATATTATGCTGCACATGTTCTGGGTAATATAGGGAAGAGTTTACAGCATTCATTAGGCTGATAATTTCACTTAAGTGACAGCATTATGTCGTTAGCCAAGCTGCAATTATATCCTTTGTATTTAACACGTACAATTTGGTCATACAATTTGAACATATTAAATTGTGGCGCAATGGTTGGTGCGATGAACTGCCAGGGTCGGGGTTCGATTCTCAGCCGTAGCAACACCTAAATGATTTTTCACTGACCCTCCTCTCGTGATGATCTGACAAAACATCTGAGTAGTATCAATTGTTAAGAAAAGCTTATCTCAACTTAGCCGTTCGGATTCGGCATAAATTAGGATGTCCCTCCATGAATGGTTGTGAGAAAGATCGGCCCTGGGTACTAACGAGCCTAATGCGCCAAAAATTTGTATTTTTTTTTTAAATTTGGTGATACCGTTTTATTTGAAAACTTAGTAGGTATACAGTTTTATTAAACTTATCAACATGACCTGGAAACCTGAAAACATAAACTTTTTCCAAAATTTAATCATCGAATCTTTGCATCATTACAATACTTCCCTTCACTATATATGTTGTAGAAGTAAAAATATTTATTTATGTATGAACATGAAAGGATATGAAGGCACGAACATATAAATACCAAAAGATTTATCATGATTGGGTTTTATGTCAAAATAAACAGATCTCTCGTATAGGCATAGTGCCAGTGAAGCCATTAGCAGTTAATCAAATAACTTCGTTTTTTTTTTTTTTTTCAAGGTTTGAAATATCGAAAAAAGTTTGATTGATTATTGGCATTTTGTTTCTTACATTACAACGTCAACTTTAATGAATTCAGATCAATACACGTTGTCGAATAGCCTAGGTAAGGGACGGTGCGGTGGAGGCATTCCTACACATTCCCATAAAACTGTGAGCGGGTTTAAACGACCGACTTTGTCGGGAGAGATTAAATATGAAATATGAATTTCGCATAGACGTCGAGGGCGTTTTAATAACGTTAAACGACTGCACTGGATTTGGACATTTAATTGATTAGTTTTTAGACGGTAGACAGACAGGCAGTTGAACACGCCGCTCAGGCCTGTGCGTGTTTCAATTTATCTAATAACATGAATCGATGTGATTGCATGGTATTTTGATTGATAGCTGTCTGTGACCAATAGATTTTTGTTCTAGTATATGTGTGAATGGAATTAGAAGAAAACACTGAAGTGGTGTAGGTCAATAATTTGAGTAAGGGCCAATGAATCGTGTACTATAACTTTACGGGAAGCGTACGAATGGTCGACAAAAAATATATATAAATTTAATCCACTGTTATAATGTCGACTGAAGTTTGATCGACAGAAAAAAAGTTGAAAGTTTAAAATTGAAATTTCGATCAGTCGGTATTTTTACCAATCGACTTTCGTTGTTTTTTTTTTCGAATAGAGATAAAACTGACATTTTGTGGTCAAATCGGGCAACTCTAATGTCATTTATGTTCAGTTTGGTTTGCCATTTTACTATGAACAGGTTGACAAATAAACAACGCTTGCAAATTGTGCAAATTTATTTAGAAAATAATGGTTCAGTTCGCGAAGTTTACCACAAGCTCTGTCCATTTTATAGTCGACATAATCGTCCATCAGAGATATTAATTAGGTTAACCATGGATCGTTTTCGCACTACGTTTACTTTATGTGATAATACGCATCCGCAGAGACGTCAAACATTGCGCACCGAAGAAACAATTGCCGCTGTAGAGCAAAGTGTTGATGAGGACCCAAATGAATCGATTCGCCACCGTGCACAGCAATTGGAGCTTTGTCCATAAACTTTAAGGAAGATTTTGCGCAAATATCTTGGCTTACGACCTAACAAGATCCAGCTTGTGAAAAAATTAAAGCCCCGAGACCATGCAATCCGTCGTAATTTTGGTGTATGGGCCGAAAATGAGATTGTTGTCAATGCTGATTTTCATCGCAAATTTGTTCAGTGATGAGGTTCATTTTTGGTTGAGTGTATACGTCAACAAGCTCAATTGCAGCATTTGGAGTGAAGAGAATCCACATGAGACACTTGAGACGCCATTACATCCACAAAAACAGACTGTTTGGTGTGCCCATTGGGCTGATGGAATCATTGGGCCATACTTCTTCCGAAATTATGCTAAAGAGTCAGTTACCGTTAATGGAGACCGGTATAGAGCCATGATCACCGACTATTTTGTTCCCGAATTGGATGGCTTGAATGTTGATGAGATGTGGTTCCAACATGACGATGCTACATGCCACACATGGCACGTCACAATCGATTTATTGAAGGAAACATTCGATGATCACATTATTTCGCGGAATGGAATGGACCTGCGATGAATGGTTAGTGCGATGAACTGCCGTGCAGAAGGTCTAGGTTAAATTCCCAGCCGTAGCAACACCAAAATGATTTTTCACTGGCCCTCCTCTTGTGATGATCTGACAAATCATCCGAGTAGTACCAATTGTCATGAAAAAGTTATCTCAACTTAGACGTTCGGGTTCCTGCCATCGTGCTAAGAAGTACACACGCACCTATGAATGGTTGTGAGAAAAAAGCTATGCACTGGGTACTAACGAGCCTGTTGCGCCATAAATTTATTTTTTTTTTGACCTGTCAATTGGCCACCACGATCGTGTGATTTGACACCATTGGATTATTTTCTTTGGGGATATGTGAAGTCGCTCGTCTACGCCAACAAACCAGAAACGTTAGGGGACTTGAAAACCAAAATTTGTGGCGTTATTGCCGACATACGGCCCCCAATGCTCGTAAAAGTGGTTGAAAATTGGACTCTACACTTGGCTTTATTCATCATCATATTCATAATCATATTTAAACATTAATGGCATAAAATTATCCTTCCAACAAAGCCAAATTGATAGACATTTAAACGGTTTTCTTGTGTTTTATTTCAATTTGGAGTTCTACACCTCTAAAAAAAACACCCTTATATTTATGTAAAATCTTGGCTTACCATTTGAATAGCGACAGATTGTTATCAATAAAATGGTTCTAAAAATTTTTTTTTTAATTTGTTTACGAATGGCAATTTGTCTATCTCAATTATGTATGTCAAATTTCAACAATGTGTTTCTATCGGAACGTACAAATAATAAATATAAATAACTGTCTCCATAAAAAAGGCTTTTCTGAGCCTTTCTTCTACTCATCAGGAAAACCATTACCCTTCGAAGCCAACTCAATAAATGTATGATGACAATAAGATGGTCTCAGTGGCACGGATGGTAGTGCAATGAACTGCCGCTTAAGGTCTGTGCTCGAGTCACAACACCATACCAATATCTCTTAAACTGAATCTTCTCTCGCGATAATCTGACACATCATCAGAGTAATATCAACTGTCAAAAAATTAGGCTTGGTGGTTGTCAGAAAAAGATAGGTCTTGGGTGCTAACTACACCTTTTTGCGCGAGAAATTTGTATGTTTTATACATCTGTAAATTTTTGACCTGCAGAGTTACCAGCCTTGCGGCATTGCTTAAGAGCGTTACCTATATTCGAGAAGTTTGTACATCGGGCACCTTAAATCGTTCTGGTTCCACGTCACATCGCGGTTTAAAACCGTAGGTAGAGTTCCTTATATTATTTAAGCTGTTTTTTGTTTGAAATAAGCAATGAACCGGCGAAGATTTTCTCGGAAACATGACTTGAGCTGTGATCACATGTCATTTCCATTGAGATAATATAAACGGTTCTGTTGTCAACTCTATACTTGCTGCTTCGTCTGTTCTTGTCTCGTCACACAATACTCAATATCTATCTTCGCACTTAGCCTGTCCTTAGAAAGCAATGTTAAGCGTTGCTGGTTCAGGAAGCTTTTTTTTTAAATGAGTGTAAGTACTAGGAAACAATTACAGTTGTGGAAGACATAGGTTGTAGAAGGAGCTATCAACAAACTCCGAAGAGTGCTGCCAGCGCACGTAGCCGTGCTCAATGAGCTCCTCTTGGGCCAGCCAACGAAGTGTGGATCATTGATTAAAAAGTATGTTTGATTCTCACTGATGTGCAGTTCAGCGATTCCCTTCAATGAAGCATCTTTATCGCCACCCATCATCACCGCTCCGCCGCCATCCTAGAAATACTTTTTCAAAACATTTGCGTACTTCTTAGGGTCCTCGCATTGCTGCACATGCAAAATCTTGCATTCGCTCGAGCCAAAAAATACCACTAGTTTGTCTCCAATGACTATCAGTGTCTTTCGGATTTCCAGTATCGAGGGAACTACAGAGTCTCTACCACCCATCCACTTGTCTTCTATCCACGAACATGCCGTTTGGAGTGTTCGATAAGCACATCCCCAACCCGCGTCATTGTGCCCATCGCAGTTGTAATTTAAGTACTTGAACTTACCACGTGTAACAAACGTCCGACCATTGGACGTTGGAGGCTGCTGGTGAAGGTGCACATTCTCAAATAGAGGGTAGTATTTGCAGCCCGAGACGGCTTCACACGAAACCTCTTTGTCGATGGCGGTTTTTTTCTTTGTTGACATTTGACAAAAAAAATAAGGAATACATAAGGAATTCTCGCTGCTACATCAAAGATAGTCAATCCCCGATTTTTTAATAGTTACGCACTATCATGTGATTAAAATCATGCAGTCTTCCATAACTGTGCAACTACTACTTACCCCAATTATACTGAAATCATTGATCGGACTTTAGAGATATCAATGCTACGTTTGCTTGTTTTTAAGGGTAGCAATTGAGGCCACCGCCTTATATACACTGTCAGGTAGGGACACACAACATCGGCGTATCGGACAGAACTTAACGAAAGACAGCTTCAACTTTAAGAACTTTCCCTAAAGTGTCAATTTTGTATTAGGGTCCTTACTTAAACTACTAAGCAAATACTATGTAAGACCATTATCATCGCTGAAGTTGCTTGTTGTTGTTTTTTAACTAAAAACCTTCGGTCCCGTTTGTGTGATGGACTATGAAGGCAAATATTTGACTACGAACGTTATTAGCTACACAACGCTTTAAAAACTCATAATTGGCCGGTTGAGATGTTTTGGACATGTAGAGCAAAAGGACCACAATGCTCCAGGCCAAAGAGTATTCGATTTTTAGGTCTAGGGTCTAACAATGAAGCTTTTCAAAATACCTTGCGATGATTTCAACATCAGTTATCCAAAACTCTCCCCAAAAAGAATGTTAGTTTTTTTTCAGGACAACAACTTAACTACGACATCCTTAAAATAAAATATTCCGTTGTTGCAACAATAATAATTTATAAACTAAATTCATTCGTTTTATGAAAATCTAGCATCTTACAAAATTCTTTTTCTTTTTCGCAGGCGGATCTGATAGCAACAAAGGGAAAAGTAAAAAATGGCGAAAAATTTTACAATTTCCGCACATATCGCAATGTATACACCTAAAAGACAAATTAGGTAAGCAAACCAACCCCGACCTCGGATAAAACATCGACCTATAAAAATTCCTCTTTCTCTAATTGCAGATATAAGTTATGGTTACGTCATAGATCAACAGCCCATCGGACGAATACTCTTTCGACAATTTTGTGAGAATAAACGTCCCATCTACTATAGATATATATCGTTCCTCGACCAGGTGCAAAGGTGAGTCATTTTAAAGCCTCGCTCAAATAAAAATGTGATACCTCCAAAATGCACTGCCTAGTTCATTAGTGATGATTGAGTGAAGAAATCATATTATTTCCAGATACGAAGTCGAATACGATGAGAAGCGTATCGATATTGCCAAAGAGATCGGTCGGCGATTTCTAGTGATCGATGTCAGTTCCACGGACACAATCGATGGAACAACCACAACGGTATCGCCCACATCTCAAGATGATGAACCACCACCCCAAACAGAGACTGATAGCAATCATCATAAGAACCAAAAACACCGCATCGATGCAGCAGACACTCGCAACCACAATGGCGAGGAACACAATGGTGTCACCACAGATGATGGCGGAGGCTGTGATACTGGTGGCGGCGGAGGCGACGACGGAGGTGGAGATACTGGGAAAAACATCTCATATTGGGAGAGCAACAAGGAGAACTATCGTGATAGCCGAAATAACGTGATGATGTCAAACACCAAAGGTGGCTTCCGCTATGGCAACGATGATCATGTCCTCGATGTGCTCAACGATGATCTCATTGCAAGGGTACGGGATAAGATTACAAGTATGTTTGTGACTCTTTGTTGGCAAGAGTAAATATTAAAGTCTTTGACATTTCAGGTGGCAGTAAGGAGTTGTTTGAGCCTTGCGTCACTGCGGTGAAATCGTTTTTGGCTGGTGAACCATTTCGGGAATTCGAGACATCCATGTACTTTCATCGGTAAGTGAGTGTGCGATGGATAACCGTCATCTATCAAAAGGTTAACCCTACTCAAGGATGGGTGTATACTTGAGCTTTTCTCGAAAATGTGATTTCTACCCCCATAGCGGGGACTTTCATGAAGGTACTCCATTGTTCCTTAATGATGGTGTATTCTTACCATGTTTACGGTTACAAGACCAAATTAATATCGACAATATGTCAGATGTTTGGATAATTACATCGGAGTGACATGGATAAGCATTTCTTTTGTCGTAAATATCAAAAAATAAGACGGGAGAAAAAACAAATTGTTTAAGGTCGGAATGGGATTAGAGGAGGAGCAGATATAAGGACTTTAATGCGCTGTTGCTCTGTGAATATAAATGAGTGAACATTGTGACAAACATGTTTTTACTTTTAACGGGGGATAGCCAGAGCTGACAAATATCCATTTGGAAACTGTAAAATTAGGATATTCGCATGGGTAGCTTAATTTGTTTTTAAAATGTCATGCTCATGCTTTTCATGGGTAATGAAGGGACTAAATTTAAAAAAAGAAAATTATGAGCTGTCATTGGGTACGGTAGCTGAAATTTTAATCTCTCCTTCCATTCCTTAAATCTTCTTTAATGTAAATAATTAAGTGTCGCTACAGTCTGAGGTAAACCTGGTTCTTAACAACGTAGCTTTCTGGTCCTTAGCTAACTGTCACCAGTTAAACATTTCGTTTTGATTAAGGTAGGTTTTTTTATTTTAATTTTACCCCTGTTACGATTTGCGTTTACCATAGGATAGTTAAAAGTTTCTAGGAACGAACCGTATTAAGACATGACTGGTTTACCACTCCTCTCATACGTCTGTCCATCGTCAATCCCCGGAATTTTCATAATGATGCATTATCATGCGATTTAAATCATGCTTGACAGGATTGTGCTCCCGAGCTAAAATCAATACCACATTCTTTCATAACTCTGTGCAACCAGTTCTTACCCCAATGACATTGACATCATTGTTCGGAGTTGCGAAATCTCACTGCTACGTTTGCTAGTTATTGAAGGTAGAAATTGAGACTAATGTCTAATATACGCTGTTAAAAAGTAGTGACACACAACATCGGTGTATCGGACAGAACTTAACAATGACCACTTCAACTTTAAGGAATTTCGCTGTGGAAATTTGGAGTCCTTACTATTTAAGAGGATTAGCCTCCCCGTCTACAATTGAATGATCAGTGTCTTACGTAGGTTCTCCTAAAAAGTTCGTGTAAGAGATTTTTAAAGAGATATCATCGTCAGAATTAATGTGGAAGCCGGGTGGACACAAAGTCTTATTATTTCAGAGTTATAGCCGATGATTGTGACGTTCTGTCCAGCATGTTGCCTGAAGCGTGTATTGTGTCTCGCCCTTGTCTTTAGCGCTGGTGCAACATCACTACCGGTCAATCAAATTGATCACATTGCGATAGACAAGAGGCACGCATCCAGTATTTTGGATTCCGAGGGGCAAAGATAGACTTGAGCGACAACCTTGTTGCAGCCAAGGTAAGAATATGGATATCCCCCATGCCACAACAAATCAGAAAATGTCAGAAATGTCAAAATTTTTAATGTCGAAACACTGCAATCGCAAGCTACCACCAATGCCTTCATAGAACTCGTATCGCTTTTCCTTTCGATTAACACCAACCACAAGCAACTAATGTCACAGAACACTGGCAACGATGTCAACAAGTCATTACAATCAGCCAAAAGTAATGTGCTACGTTTCTCGCGTCCAACAACAAGAAACTCTTGGTTTGATGAGGAATGCCGACAGATGCTCGCAGCCAAGAACAAGGCCTACAAGGCTAAGCAGCAGGTGAAGATGAGAGCTGCAATTGAACTGGAAACAACACTGGCTTTGCAGAAGAAAAAAAAGAGCAAGAAAATCGTGCGATTAACAATATAATGTGGTACCACTCCAGGAATGATGTTCACAAGTATTACCAAAGTGAAAAACGCAAAAGCCAGGGATACAAAGCTCAAATAGAATCCTGTCGACAACGACAATAAAATGTCGTAGTTGAGACATAATCGATGCTGAGGATATAGAAGAACCACTTCTGTAGAATGTAAAACGGCGATGAAGAATAATATTTCGCTGTCAGGCAGAACGAACCACTTCTCTAGACTGTTAAACGGCGATGAAGAACAATATTCCGCTATCAGGTATAACGAACCATTCAATGCGACAACGAAAATTAGCTACCACACTGAAGTGAAGTTAGGAAATGACCGGAAATGACGACTTGGTAAGTAGCCAACTTACCACCAACTCGTAAGCCAAATCCGGTCGGATAAAAGTAAGCCTTGGGAATGGAACCTCAGCATCGTTTTCCCGATTCACAAAAAAGAAGACCCTCTGATCTGCGCGATCCGTAAAATGTAAACGTCTGAAACTGTTCACCAACAACCTAATCGGCCCTTATCAGTGTGGTTTTAGGCCCTGGAAAGTCCACAACTTATCAAATCTTCACACTTTGGCGGATCCTGTAAAGAAAACCCAAATAGGTCAAATCGATACCTAGCACCTATTCATAGATTTCAAGCTGCATACGAAAGCACCTATGGAGACGAGCTATACAGAGCCATATTTAGTTTTGGTATACCGCCTAAATTCGTCCGTCTATGCAGGATGCCGATGGAGAATTTTCGTTGCTCCATCAGCTCAGAAACGACCTCATCGACCCATTCGATACCAGAAAAAGGTTTAAGGCAAAACTATGCACTGTCATGTGACTTTTTTTAATTTGTTTCTTGAGAGGATTTTGCAAAACTCTAGAGCAAACTCTGGTGTTTGCAATCTTCCATAAATCGGTGTAACTACTATCATACGCCGGCGATATTGATATCGTTTGTCATATCAACCTGATGTCATATTCACGCTTTTTAGCATAGATGATCTTGGCAGTAAATGAGCGTAAGACCAAGCATATGCTGTCATCACGAAAGGACACACAACATAGACAAATTGGACAGAACGTCACAATTGACAGATATAACTTTGAGGTAGTACGGGACTTTGTCTACCTCGGCTGCGCTATTAACTCTGACAACATCATCCGGTCAGAAATTAAACGTAGAATTACTCCTGTCTACCGCTATTTCTTCGAGATAAGAAGGCAATTCAGTAGTAAAGCCCTCACTCGGACTACTAAGGAGATTCTGTATAACATTCCTGCTCTACGGCTCTGAAGCATGGACCGTGGTGGAGCATAAACAAGGGTGGATGAAAAGTACTTGGTCGAATTGAACGAAAAATTCTTAGAAAAATCTTCGGTCCCGTTTATGTTGACGGGCTATGGAGACGAAAATTCAACCAAGAACTATACGTCCTGTACAGCAACATGGACCTAGTAAAAAACGAATTGGACGTTTTAGATGGCTAGAACATGTAGAACGAATGGGCACCAATATTCAACACTCGCAGAGTCATCGATTCCCAGCCAGACGTCTGGCGCTGTGAAGGAGGACCTTGCCTTAAAAGACGCGCTCAAGTTGAAACCGACTTAAAGTGCTAAGGCCCAGTCTTTTCGATTTAGATATTTGGCAGATTTCCGGTTTGTGATATTTATTTGAGCCAGAGATTCCACATCCACATCAACACAATAATGCTCTGTCAAACACATTTTCAACTCAAGTCAATACTCAGTGTGATGGAAAGATACGATGGCGGATGGCCCAACGGCCAGTGAAGCATCCTCAAATTGTGTCACTGACGCAAGTGTACTCGACCTGCTATCCAGGACATAATTTTTTTCCAAAATGACTACAGTATCGTATACGCTATATTATAGAATCGTCGTCTAAACCCACTATTCGGCAGCTCCTCCAACACGGTATACACTTATTCATGTACGCTTTGAAAGTGAACGTCAAAAACCAAACTTCAGCGTTTCCTGTAAATAAACAAAAGAAGTCCCAAATATTCGACGATTTTGAAACTGTATACTGTAGGGAAGAACTGTACACACTTAGCCTCGTTAGTCTGTGCAGAATGAAGATGGAGAAATTACGCATTACCCTTATGATAAAGAAAAATATTACCGAAACATTCGAAACCAACAAAATTTCATCACCATTGTCCTTGGAGAATTGTGCAAAATTTTACTCTGAGAACCTAGTCATCAAAAACCGGATTACTCAACCTTAGGGCTAAAAAGTAATATAACCCCCATGAGATCTAACTACCAAGAGGACCATTTAATGTCTTGATCTTCCCAGTTCTATTCTACGGCAATGAAGAATCGACCGTATTGAAATGGGATTCAGAAACCCTTGGTCGTATTGAGCGATAAATGTTCGAAAATTCTCCAGTTTTGTTCAAAGATTTTGAAGACGAAAATTCAACTTTAGAGTAATACAGCGAGTTAGACCTCGTCACAAACTTCGGTTTGCAGATATAGGATTGATTTGGAAATTAATCAATACTTCAGCTTTCATTCGTCGATTCCTAGCCAGTTGGTGGCTTGCTAATTACGATTAATTCGATTTTGCTAAATTTTTTGTAGAGCTTCTATAATTGAATAACTTAATTTATAAAAAAAATTCTTCTATCGCAGGTACTTACAATGGAAATGGTTGGAAGCACAACCGATTACGTATAAAACATTTCGGATGTATCGTGTCCTAGGCAAAGGTGGATTCGGTGAAGTCTGTGCATGTCAGGTCAGTAAATGAAAACAAAAAAAAATTATTATGTTCCATATCCTGAGTTCCTGGATTTTGTTATTTCATGGTTTTAATTGTTTTTTTTTTTTTAGGTACGTGCAACAGGCAAGATGTATGCATGCAAAAAGCTGGAAAAGAAACGCATAAAGAAGCGAAAAGGTGAATCTATGGTGCTGATAGAGAAACAAATTTTACAAAAAATCAATTCCCGTTTTGTTGTTAATCTGGCGTACGCATATGAAACAAAGGATGCTTTGTGTTTGGTTCTAACAATAATGAATGGTATGTACATATAAAAAAAGATTGCTTACCATAACACATTTGTATAGCAAAAAAAGAGACCGTAGAGTGCTACGAGGTTGAAGTGAAACTTAATGCATCGACGTTTCTCAAATAACAGAAGTTGTTCCTCATCAAAAGAACTGTTGACTTTTTTCGCATGTTGCTGTTCTTCGCACATTTGTCCGCTCATGCCACCCTATCCATTACTTTTTCAGATATGCAGGTTTTTTTTTATTTCATTTTAATTTTAAATACTCTTAAATCGAACTTACATGCTAGACAAAAATTCATGAAAAAACTCGCCTACTTATCAACTTCTTAACTAACTTACTTGCCCTATAAGGGCGCCCTAAATTAAACGCAAACAACTTTAATCTACTGCTTTTCGGCCTATTATCTAATATATAATTTAAAACAATGTACATATCTTTACTTATTTTACCAAGAAAAGTTTGTTTTTAAAAAAACTTGGTATCTTTTTTTTTTATTTTATTGAAACTTACATCCTGAATAAAACTACTTATAAACTAATTAAAAACTAAGTAAGACTACTTAAAAATAACTTAAAACTAGAACAGCCACAGCAAGTTTGTTTATTTTATTATTATTTTTTTTTTGCCACCCTGACCTAGACCTAACCTAGACCTTTAAATCATAAAACCTTTAACTATGGAAGTCGGCCATACAATTTTTAAGTCAACTATCTGTCTGTACTTTACCCACCATAACAGGTTTTCCTGTTGCAACCTACACCGTCGGTCCCAATCGAACACACTCTTGCTGAACTGCAGTCGCTCTCCTCCGCCCTGAGTGACGACGTTTCGGTCGTATAGGAGCCGCCTGCCCACAGTTCGTCGGAAGACGTGGTAGATTAGCGGAACCGCCGATCTATCCTGTATCAGCCCTCGACTATCCAAGTATAGGAAAGCTTCGGGTGGAATAAAGTCGCTTAAGCGCGCACTTTTAAAATATTCATGATTGGGATGGAAGGCCCCAAAGATGAGACTATTGTTCGAAGCCATTGCTCTTGCAGCGTGAAACCGAATGAGTTTCACCAGAAAATTATCTATTCTGTTTATGTTGGCCCCGTTGTATAGGACCTGGTTGGAATAGTATTTTGTGTAGTCAGATACTGGTGTTCTGTGAAGTCCAAAGCAGCTCCTCAGACACTGCCTCTCAAACACCCGTATCTTTTCCATTTGAGATGGGGCAACGTTAAACCACACCGGGCAACCATAGGCAATAATCGGCCTAATGAGGGCCATGTAGCAAATCACCTTCACCCTGCTGTCAAGACGACTGCTATAAAACAATCGTCTTGTCAGGGCAAATGATTCCCTAGCTCTCGCCAGAGCAGCATCTACATGTCTTCCGAAATATAGATACTGATCTAACCAGATGCCAAAGTACTTTACTATACTTTTACTCGCCAGTGGCTGTCCGTTTGGTCCAACGATCACCAGCTTTCGCCAGTTCTTTCTCGTATCCCTAGAGCCCCAAACAACAAGTCCTAAAGTGGATAGTTTCTGATTTCTGAAAGTTGATTTTCAACTTCCAGTCATCACAATGTCTCTGGATCTTGTCGAAGTAACGCTGCAAAAGAGTTCAATTGACTCCGAAAGTTGGGGCTGTTCTGTACGCGATAAGATCGTCCGCATACGCAATTGCCTGAGTTAGACTACCTATCACATCACTGGTGTAAATGCTGAAGAGAATCGGCGAGCTTACCGCTCCCTGTCGCAGACCATTCTTAATGCAAAATTCTGTGGTAGAAGTTACATTGCCACTTTTGACAACAAACGTTCTACCAGTCAGCATGTCATGAAGCATATATAGCAGTGGTTTACTTATGCCAAGTCTCGTCAGCTTTAGATAGAGGCCCTCTAACCATACGGTGTCAAAAGCCTCCTCTAAATCAACCAGACATGCACCCGTGCACTGTTTTTTTGGCTTTGTTCCATTGTATATCAGAAACGAGTTTGGAGGCAGCATGAATACAGTCATGTCCGGCCTTGAAACCAAACTGGTTCTCCGGTATAATATTATTGTCCTCAGAACACTTGAACAGAGCTCGATTGCGAATCTTTTCGAAAACTTTGCTGATACTCGACCGGAAATTCGCCGGATTGGAGTTGTCCTTTTTCGGGAGAGGATGAACGACCGCCATCTTCCAACGCATTGGATAATATGCATTATTCAGGGAGTTGTTGAACAGCGTGGCGTAGATGTCCACAGCTTCAAGGGGTAAGTGTCGCAGTACAATGTTGAGTATACCATCGACTTCCGCTGACTTATTTTTTTCTTTATGGAATCGAAAATGATCTGGAGTTCAACCTTCGAGATTAACAGGGGACCCATTTTAGACCCACTTCGCTCACCACGGTTCTCAGATCTCCATTGCGTTATGTAGTTTCAGAGATAGAAATGATGGAGCAGGACATGGTTTTCCAGAACCCGGTTAGGGCGAAAGCTTTCATTACCTTATACACTTCCTGAAAGACAGTCCCCACTGCCTCCACTTTCTCCTAATGATCTTGAATTACATAGAAATCGTCGTTCTCCTTGATCAATTGGTTGATTTTTTTTTACAGATGCCTTCAGTGTACTAATCTCCGGGTTACGTAGGTTTGTCAGTGGTCTGTACAGTCTTCAGATGCCTTCAGTGTACTAATCTTCGGGTTACGTAGGTTTGTCAGTCGTCTGTAAGTCTTGTCAGAAGTCCGCTTTTTTGTCTGTGTATGTTCTTCGTATTTCGGTATCGTCCTGTTCATTGCTGCTTCATCTTCTGCAAAGTAAGATGAACTACAAGAATAAGCCGTTCAAATATTTGAAGAGATTGATTAATTAATTGGAAATCAGCTTTTACTTCAAGAACGTCTCATACACGAAAAATAAATGTTTTTTTAGAAGAACGAAAGTAAAAGTTTACTGAAAATGGTTGAATTTTCAAAAGGGGACGACAATTAACTAGTATCTTGTAAAAACCGGATAGATATTTCACTTAAATTTAAATCATATTCATATATGCTTCCTAGATGACAGCTTTATCGTTTTGTGATTTATTCAACGAAGCTGAACGCTCACGATAATCGATCTCAAAAAAGCTTCGTTCAATTGCTATAAAGACTACGATTACGGTTTCCAATAAAAATCGTCTCATGTAGAGTAACAGCGTCTAGCTGAACCACCAGAACGATGCCTAGTCGATATGCCCACCCAGAACAAT
This sequence comes from Rhingia rostrata, assembly GCA_949824845.1. Classification (NCBI taxonomy): domain Eukaryota; kingdom Metazoa; phylum Arthropoda; class Insecta; order Diptera; family Syrphidae; genus Rhingia; species Rhingia rostrata. Next base: position 47,072,801 of record OX463756.1, read on the forward strand.
CGTTGTGTAACGTTTTCCATATTTTCTTTCTTTGAAATAATGGGTTTAATTACTTATAAATATTTATCTTCTGTTTATTTATGGTCTTTGTCTTTTCATATATTTGCTCTTGACCAAGCAATCCGCTCCCTTCTCTATGGTTCTCTGTACTCAATGATGTCGAAGAAAATAAGCAGAACCTGCCTATATCGCTAGACCTTATGGATTTTGTAAAAATTGTTTCAATGGCATACGATTTGAATTAGGATATCTGGTATTAACGGCTCTCTCTTACTTATTCCTTCATTTGTATGTGCGGAGTTATTAATCTTGAGAGGACCTCCTGTCTAACGCCAAGCGCACGTTATTTCAGAAAATTTTCAAAAGCAGACATTTAGAAAATCCCGATACTCTATCATATCTACGTAATCCAGACATATCGTATGATGCTATTAAACGCGACATTTCGCCTTCTTTTGCTTGCGGAATCACAATGTGAATAAATCTCGCAACGATATATTATATATGATCAAGGTTTTCGCCAATAAGATCCGCACCTTTATGGGAATAAAAGATTGTGTCGACCACACTGTGCGGAGGATGCCATAGGTCTTCCCAACAACAGTATTGATATGACTGATCCAGCTAAGCGTACGATTGAACACCATTCCAAGATTTATGGCGGTTTCCACATATGCGACTTATATAATACACTATAGCATCACAAATGGAAAGTATGACAGGTCCACCTTTTCTTTTCGATATCACAATAGATTTTGACTTTTTTTTGGGTTCAGAAGGAGTCCATATTGTTGGGACCAACATCCAATATCTTCGAAATCTTCAAGATCTTCGTTTATACAGCTCAATCAAACCGAGAGGGCAACTCAAAAGCATTTGCACGTCATCAGCGTGCATGTGAATTGAACAGTGTTTAGCAACAGATGGAAGTTCATGCACATAGAGAGAGAGAGAGAACAAAAGAGGACCCAGAATTGAGTCTTATTTATTTATTTCATTCATCTATCGAGTTACCTCTTACAGATTGCTAAGCTTAACCTATATTACATTTTCAATTAATAATACTTTAAATATATTTCTTTCAAGACTTATATCTAAACTAAATTTAAGTTCATTAAATATTTTCATACACCTTGAGAATGGTTCATTTGAACCGTAATTATACCTGTGCAACGGAATATAAAACAATTGTCTGCCACGAATATTTCTTCTTGGAAAATAAATATTTAAAAAATGAAATAACTCTTGGCATTTAATATGGTAAGACAGTATATCGTAAGCAAACATAAAACAATTTACAAGCCGATGATTTTGCAGAGAATTTAGGCCAATTAAAGCGCATCTTGCAAAGTATCGCGGTGTTTCGGACAAATTCCAATTTAATCGTTTATTTAAAAACCTTGTAAAAGACTTTTGAATTTTTTCGATTCGATTTTTTGTGCGTATGTATTGAGGGTCCCATACCACTGAAGCATATACCAGATGGGGGCGGACAAGTGAAGTGTAGACAGCTTTAATTGCATAAGGATTGGAAAATTCTGAACAATTTCTTTTAAGAAAACCTAACATTGAGTTTGCTTTTGCAACCATAAAATCGATATGCAAGGAGAAATTCAACTTTTCGTAGAATAATATTCCGAGATCTTTAACTTCCGTTAGTCTATTTAAAGTAGTATTAGAATAACTATATTGCAGGTGGCCATGGCTCAGAGGAATGCGTAGTTGACTGCTAAGCCAAACGTTGCGGGTTCAAGCCCCAGCTTCGGCAGCATTTGTTTTCTACGAAAATCGCCAGCTTATCTGAGGCCACCTGTGCGATAATATGAGACAATATTAATCTATGTCTCCTCCTCTGTGCCACGTAGGTGTATGTTATATGTCTTTCCTTCTTTGTATCTATCTTTCTCTCTCTGTTGTATTAATGTCTTGATCTGTCCCAGCCGATGGCCTCAGTCGCCAGTGCTGTTACGTGTCTGTAGTTCGTTGCATTCATGTGCGAAGTACTGTGATGTCCAATGTCCAAAAACTATATTCATGTAGAACAACAAGTTGAGATCGATGACAGGTAAAGATATTACATTTCTTTATGTTAAGTGAAAGGAAATTATTTTTACACCAATCAACTATTGAAATTATGTCAGGCAATCATTCTTGCTTTTCACTGTTGAAAATATTTTAAAATCATCTGCAAATAATAAACCAGTTGAATTTTTCAGTATTAATGATAGTTCATTTAAGTATATTAAAAGCAGTAATGGGCCAAGATGGCTTCCTTGAGGAACACCAGATGGAACAAATATTACTTTTGCTGACTTGCAGTTAAAAATTTGTACAACTTGTTTTCTATTCATTAAATAACTGGACATCCATTTTAGAAGAGCGGATTGAATTCCAACATTTTTAAGTTTTTTAACAAGCAATTGTATACAAATACCTACTATCAAAACCTTTTTGAAAATCGGTGTAAATTACATCCACCTGATATCCTAACTCTAAAACATCAGATACAGGTTTTGTAAAAAGGGATAAATTTGTAGTTGTAGACCTACCACTTACAAACCCATGTTGACATGGAGAAATACATTCTTTTATATAAAAATAAACTTTCTGTTTAACTAAAATCTCCAAAAGTTTTGGTATAGCACAAAGAAATTGGACAATAATTTTCAATTTGAAGTTTTTGACCAGCTAGACAGGAGTTATAAAAGAAAGTTTGCATTCATTTAAGAAAATTCCTGTTGAAAGTGACATATGGATGGAACACCATCTGCGCCAGACACTAAACTTGATTTAAGATTTTAAATTCCTTCAAATAAATCATCAATGAAAATAAAAAGATGTCCCAAATTTACATTAGGGACAGAATTTGAGTAATTATCATTCTCTGGAATTACTGCAGTAGAATGATCCACGTAACCACTCTCAAAAAATGATGCAAATAAATTACAAGTACTTTCTAATTCCGAAGATACTTGATTACTATATTCCATATTAGAAAAAATGCCCGAGTTTTTTAGAATTTAGACAAGCCCAAAAGTATTTCGGGTTTCTTGAAATTTGTGATTGGATATTCATCATATACCAAAATCGATTTAAAAATTCCTACTCACAACGCAACTGACAATAACGACTTCTCACAATTTCAGATTTAGTTTTTTTTAAATATTTTAAGGCCCTTGTTTTTAACATTTTTAATATTTTTAAGTTTTTCATTTGCCCAAGGTCGTTTGATTTAAGATTCTTAACAGTTTTTGGAATAAATTTAGAAAAACGTAAAACAAAATATTTAAAATGTTACTATCGATAGTTTCAAAATTTGTTCCAGAAACAAGTACCGGCCAGTTTAAAGACAAAAAATAATCCTTCAACATAACATAATTACCTTTAGAAAAGTTAGAATCTATGTTTTTAATTTGAGTGATAGTAAAGGGTGATCCATTTCGAGGTTCCCTACTTTTTTAAAGAAAAATACACAGAAAATTCAAATTTAATGGAGAATGTTTATTATCATTTGAAAGAACATTCTTTGGCATTTATTTTTTGAAGATTATGTCTATCAAATGTTGGCCGTTGCTACGTCGCAGATGGTCCATCCGTTGAGTCCAATTTTCGATCACTCGTTCGAGCATTTCGACTGGTAACTGGTGAATGACACGCGTGATGTTTTCCTCAAAGGCCTGAATCGAAGCGGGTTTGTCGGCATAAGCTTTTGACTTTACATATTCCCACAGGAAAAAGTCTAACGGTGTGATATCACACGATCTAAGTTGCCAATCGACCGGCCCAAAACGTGAAATTATGTTCTCACCGAAATGTTCTCTCAATAAGTCCATTGATTGATGCGATGTGTGGGAAGTGGCGCCGTCTTGCTGAAACCAAATGTCGCCGAGATCAGGAGCTTCAATTTCAGGCATCAAATAGTCGGTTATCATGGCACGATAACGGTCGCCATTGACGGTTACATTCGCACCGGCATAATTTTTAAAGAAATATGGACCGATGATTCCACCGGCCCACTAACCACACCAAACCGTTGTTTTTTTCTGGATGAAGTGGCAGTTCTTCAATCTCTTCAGGTTGCTCTTCGTCCCAAATGCGGCAATTTTGTTTGTTTACATACCCATTGAGCCAGAAATGGGCCTCATCGCTAAACAAAATTTGCCTCGAAAACGTCGGATCTTCTTGGAACTTTTCAAGAGCCCATAGAGCGAAGCGATGTCGCTTGGAAAGGTCGAGCGGCTTCAGTTGTTGCACAAGATGTATTTTGTACGCTTTCAATTTAAGATCTTGATGTAAAATGCGCCAAGTCGTTCCATACGTCAGTCCGAGTTGCTGCGAACGGCGCCGAATCGACTCTCTACGGTCTTCGTGTACACTCTCAGCTACGGCCGCTATATTTTCTTCACAGCGTGCTGGACGTGGTCTATTCGGTCGAATATTATCCAATAATGAATGCTGGGTCGCAAAATGGGTGATGGTGTTGCGAATAGTACGCTCAGTAGGCCGATTATGTTGACCATAAGTTGAGCGAAGTGCACGAAACACATTCCTCACAGAACGTGAATTTTCATAATAAATTTGAACAATTTGTAAACGTTGTTCACGCGTAAGTCTTTCCATTATGAAATGCCAAACAATACTAAACAAAAATAACATGACAGCATGACACGACTCACACGTGATCTGTCAAAAAAGGCTATTGAAAAAAGTATCTCTACTTGGATCACCCGTTATTAGAAACAGGATTAATTTAAATTTGGAAATTTAAACAAATGGCTCTTTGATAAATGAAGTTTTTAACTATAAGAAAAATTGATTCCATTATATCAAAAGCTAAATTATTATAAGAAAAGATTAAATCAAGATATCCTTGCACAGAATTTGATATTATATTTATTTGAATAAGATTAAGTGAAAGCAATGAATCAACAAATAACATTTCATAATCTTTTTTAACATTATATTGAATGAAACATCTCTCATTATCTGAATAATTCCAATGAACATCACATAAATTGAAATCGCCCAGTATGCAAGGCAATTGATAATTAAAAAGATTTTCTACTAAGAATTCTATTTTGCTAACATGCAATTCACAGATGAATGTAGGACTTCTAGGTGGTATATAACTATCTACAAAAACAATTTCATTATGTAGTCCAAAGTCTTTACCTAAACTTACAATTACACACAACTGTTCTATTTGTTTATCATTAATTCGAATTTCACCCAGCTGACTTGAGAATTTTGAATGAACTGCAATAAGCACTCCACCTCCACCTCCACGTTGAGTCGAACGTTGACATCGATCAGAACGGTAAACAGTGTACGTTTTATCAAAGAGTTCAGCTGATTGTATATGATCATGAAGCCATGTTTCTGTGAAAATGATGACGTCTTATTCATGCAATGATGCGGCTAAAAATACTTTTTTTGTTTTTGTTCTGATTCCACCAGCATTCTGATAGTAAACAGAGAGCGAGTTCTGACGATAACGCTCAGCTTGCGATGATAATGATGGTAACGAAGAAGAAGATGATAAAGGAATTGAAGACGAAAAGCAAGAGGGAAAATCGAGATCTTGATGAGCGAGAGTGATGACTTGTTGATTTTGACAAGAATTTACTTGATGGTGTCGGCCAGAGATGGTGGCAATGCTACAGCTGTTTTAACTGCGATGTAAATTTTCACCCCTTTCTGTGATGGTTGTTGGTGCGGTCGGCGAGGTAGCGGGGGAAAATCGAAAAATTTTGAGCCAAAAATGTGGGGAATAACTTATCTCACACATACTTGTTTATAAATGTGATAGTGTGTGTAAGATACGTAATTATGGGTGAATTTAGCTTGTAGGCAAACCGAGAAGATTGGTATCTCTTTACTTCCCTTATCTCTGGTGTCGGCTATTATCGCATTCTCTCTTTTTTTGGAAATAAACGGAACATTTTCACACTTACGCACTGAGGCCAGTTTTCTCACTCCAATGCATTATCAAATGCTGTTGATGGCATACCAAGTGGAAAGTTTATATGTTTCAATGCAGTAACATCAGTATTTTGTTTACACAACGGGAAACAAGAAAGAGTTTTTGCAAGAATTTTCAATTTATTTGATGCCGATTATGTGCAAATTGTGTTGCTTCTTGTTTTGGTGTTTTTGCGCGTCAGGGGGGGTTTATTCTAGTGAGCAAATGAAGCAATATTTTCACTATATCCTTGGTCAATGAACTCCAAATCATTTTGGTAAACGTTTACAACAGTGGAATTTTGAGCGACATCCCTTTTCTCATTGCTAACACTTTGATTTGCTTTATGATTTATATTCACTTCATATGTTTCTGAATTATTTTTAACAGTTTCATTGTTTTCAATTTTACTTTGCAATTTACTTAATTCACTTGCCATTTTTTTTATTTAAATCATTTATTTTTGATACGAAAGCAAGAGCAGAGTTGCTGGCACATGCATTGCACTTCCAAAAACAGTTTATAGGTACTTGACTTCACAATTTTTAGAATGTTTTCTGGCAAAAATGTACAATTGTCGTGAAATTTAAGCGAACACATTCCACCACAAATTACGAAGTTTTTGGTTACCGTTTCTTCGCATTTGGCACATTTATCAACCATTGTTAAAAGTAAACGATTAACTTTGTAGAGAAGAAACTAAACACGTCCGTCTTGTATGAGATACAATTCGTCAAGGAATTGTATCTCATCTTGTGGAACACCCCGTGATGTTGGTAGCGGTTCTGATAAATCATTGTTTACTTGCACGGGCTGCATTCGATCTTTAAGATAGGAAAATAGAGGTTTTACGACACTCGACGAGAAATTAAAGTTTTGATAGAGTTTTTGACATAAAACATTTTGGTCGACCATACCGAAAGCTTTTGAGAAATCTTACAAATTTAGGAAATTAATTTGATCTTTGTCAAGCGCTTGTCTCATGTCTTCTGTGACTTTTAATAAGGCTGTCATACAACTATGTCCTTTTCGAAAACTAGATTGCTTCGATGTTAATAAGTTAGAAGAACTCAGATGAATGGTCATTTGGTTTTGTAAAATTGTTTGACAAGAAAGGTAAAATTGCTATAGGTCGGAATTGATCACCTTTGGAGTTTTTTGGTACGGGTACTATCTTTGCTAGTTTCCATTGCCTTGGATATATACTTGTTGTTAAAATGCTATTCAAAATATAAGTTATTATTGGCGAAACGATTGGTAGAAGTAACATAAGAAGTTTAGGATGCATGTCATCGAGCCCAACTGCATTTCATTTTATCGAAAGTAGACTTGCAACCACTTCTGTGCTATCAACTGCACGGAAGGAAAAATTTGATAAAAATTGAATTTTGGGTATCACTACTGATAATGGCCTCGGTATTGTTTGAAACGTTTAATGGGATTGACGGTAGATATACGAATTTCCTATTAAGCTCGTTACTATTAATTTCGTCAATATGACTATTATTGGATTTGGCAACTCCAACTTGACGAAGATTTTTCCAGAGATCTTGTCCGCTGAGCGATGGATTGCACAGAATATATTCGACGTTTTGCATTGCGTATAGCCATTACGACTTCGTTGCGAAGTAAGCGGTACTAGCGGTGATGTTCTTGTAAGCGAAAACGATTTCATCGGTTAAATGCTTGATCGCGTCTTAACATAAGCGGGCGAATACGGTTTTCCGGCTGGTGTACAACTTCTTACTCTATGCGGTACGTGTTACTAAAAAAGTTTACAGACATTTTCATTAAAAAGTTGAATTTGATCTGAAGGGTTTCTGATCCTGGATATTCAATCCTGGTGAATTACTAGACTGGTGAGTTGTGACTACATCAGAAATGACTATCGATTGATAGACTTGGCAGACAATTGTAAAAAAAAAAGTTCTTAGTAGGAAGGAAACCCCAAGTTCCCAACGTCCAAATAGCCATTACCTATTTCAGCGAATTCGTTTGAATAATGCCTACATCAGAAATGACTATCGATTGATAGACTTGGCAGACAATTGTAAAAAAAAAGTTCTTAGTAGGAAGGAAACCCCAAGTTCCCAACGTCCAAATAGCCATTACCTATTTCAGCGAATTCGTTTGAATAATGCCTTAATCCCACAAATCTACAAATTCAAATTTTTGACGCAAACGGCTCGATAGTGCCCAAGGCCCAGCTTTCTAACAACCATTTTTTTTTTATAATTCATTTTTTACTTTAACTTAAAACTAACTTCAATGCTAGACTATAATTAATGAAAACTAGCCTTCTTATCAACTACTTAACTAATTACTGGCCCTAATTAAACTATAACAACTTAATTCTAATGCCCTTCGGACTATTATCTAATAATTTCTCACAACTATTCATATATGCGTGTATACTTCTTGCAAGACAGCGGGACCTCATGTTTCATGCCGACTCCGAACGTCTAAGTTTAAATAAGCTTTCTTGATAATTGCTACTACTCGGATGATTTGTAAGAACATCACTAGAGGGCAGTCCATTTTTAGGAGTTGCTTGGGATGGCATCGAACCCAGACCTTCTGCGCGGCAGTTCATCGCAATAGCCATTGCGCCACTGAGCCCGTCCCACAAATCTAGTTAAATGATGCCTTGTTTCGCGTTAATCGTGATTCCTTTATATTTCATTTAAGGCTCTTCCTTAAATTTGGGATCCTGCCTAATGGTTACTGGTACACCGAACTTGTTTAATATTTTTTACTCCCTCCATTTATATAACATGGTTCCACTGCCTGCTCTGTGGACCAATAATACAATTTGAGTAATAAATATGTTAGCCTGGATTTTTTACGGTAACTATCAGACGAAGACGATTTTTTTTATAAATATTGAATCTACAAACACACATTGGGCTTAGAGTAATAGCCCTTGTGAAGATTTTATCCTCTGCAGGGAACACACATTGGGCCTAGAGTAATAGACGTTGTAAAGATTTTATCTGTATTTTTTGTTTATTCAAAGTATTAATAACGCAGTTATTTATTTATTCATAACTATCATTATAAGAATTTAACCTTGGGCCTTCTTCTTGTTTTTGTATTTAAGGTTACTGATTTTGACCTTCTTCTTTACCGGTGTCGTTGTTGACGAAGGGGTTGTAGTTGTCGGCGTTGTGGTTGTCGGAGTTGTCGGAGTTGTCGGAGTTGTTGGAGTTACAGTTGTCGGCGTACAAGGTGTTATTGCTACTCCAGTGTCATCATCTATACAATCACCATTGGCATCTGCAGCCTCGACAGTGTTCCATAGGGCAAATAAGCCAAATAAAGCAAACAACCAAATAGTAATGTTCATGTCTGCAGTGCACTTAGTCTCCTTTCTAGTTAGATGAATTGGAACTTATGTCTTTTACTGGTGGCAATACTTGCTTTTATATTGAAAACTTTATTTGCATTGTCGCCATATACACGAAATGTTTTGCAAAAGTACGTCAATCTTTTCCATTTGAACAAATAAACAATTTTCGTTGGGAAATTTGGCAGTTGGAGCTTAGCATCGAATAAACCGCAAACATTTGAACAAACAAATAAAAGCCGTTTGCAAGTTGAGGATTACGATTTCTTTTTATTTAAACTTATTCTCACATTAATGAAGCAACAGTGATACCAAAAATTTCTTGGCATCATGTCGTCCAATGAGTTCGATGATACGATTTTGCTAATGTGACGGAATTTAAGAAAAAATACAAAAAATAAAAGGAAAATAACTATTTGGTTCACCTTCCATTAAGCTGGATGCTGCTTCATGCAAAATATTCGCAAATATTGATACTACGACGCTATATATACCGCTTTTCAATATTTGCTATGTATCGCAACATTTTTCGTTCAACCGATCTTGAGTTGCTTTAATGTGAGGCGTCTTATTTGATTCAATGCCAAATAATTGTTAGCTATAATCTCGCATGTTTCCTATTGCCAGTTAATTGTTGTCTCAGTGGGAGAGCCGCCTAAGCAACACTTGCGAGAATATTTTTTCAACTAACCATGACAGTTGAGTTAGTTTTTTAGTTCTTATGCGGTAACTAGCGTGATCTGTGTCTGATATGACATCGGAAGTTGCATATTGTTGCAATGATATCAGCTGGAAATTATGTTTCTTGTTGCTGCAAAAGGGTCATCAACATGATGCAGAAACAGAGTGGAGAGAAAATTGAGTCTGATGATCTTACCCTATAGAGACTAAAAGACAGTAAATAATGGTTTGACTCCGTTAAGTGATGGTTTAGTTTGAAGTGATCCTGAAACCAACTATCCGCCTCCAGTTTCGAACATCAAGTGAATAAATTTGGCAAGAATTTCTATAATATGTCTACTATTGGCCGAGAATGTCGCAGTTTCGATATAAACAAATCATGGCTTGATATCCGCACCCTGAAAGATCACATACTTTGCCAAATCGGCATTTAGTACAATGGACGACTGGTCCAAGTAAATAGCTAAAACGACTCGCTAAACTCGATATTAATTATCAACTCTATTCAATGTTTGATAAAGAACTGGAAGCAGATAAAACCATTATCAGACAACGCCAAGGCTCACATCATCGAAGGAAGTTCCTTCTTCGATATAACATACTGTTTTAGGGACACAAAAGTCACCTCAACATCGCTTACAAGAATCAGTCTGTCGTAATATGTGAATTTCAAAACCCTTCACCAAGAACTTGATGATATATTTCAACCAACTGTAAGTCTGTGAAACCTGAGCCGTGAACTTGGCTTTTAAGTTGAATTATAATAACTTACTTACTAACTTATATAAGTGGCGCTACAGTCCGGAATGAACCTGGGCCTCAACCAACATGCCTCTTCAATTTGCCCGGTCCTTAGCTAACTGCCTCCAGTTGCGCACTCCAAGTTGGTTGAGGTCGGTTTCTACTTGTGCGCGCCGCTTAAGACGAGGTCTTCCTCTACTGCCTCCGAAGTCTGGCTGGGATACGAAGACGCTGCGAGCCGGGGTATTGATCTCCATTCGTTCTACAAGTCCTAGCCATCTTAAATGAGCAATGCGGAGTTTGTTTGACCAGGGGCATGTCGCTGTACAGCTCGTATAGTTCTTGGTTGAATCTTCGTCTCCATAGCCCGTCAACGCAAACGGAACCGAAGATTTTATGAAGAATTTTCCTCTCAAATCGACCAAGGATTTCTTCATCCGCTTTTGATACGGTTCGTGCCACAGCCGCGTAGAGCAGTTTGCGTACTAGCAAACGTGGCTATGATGTAGTTGTACCGATTTTTGGAAACTTTAGCCTCTGGTGTTGGCTCGTGAGTTTTGCACAATCTTCTCAAGAATAAAATTGAAGAAGTCACATGATAGCGCATCGCCTTGCCTAAATCCTTTTTTGTTATCGAATGTGTCGGTGAGGTCGTTTCCGACCCTGATGGAGCAGCGTGAATTCTCCATCGTCATCCTACACAAACGGACGAGCTTGGGCGGTATACCAAAACTAGACATGGCTCTGTATAGTTCGTCTCTATAAATAGTGTCGTATGCGGCTTTGAAATCGATGAATAGGTGGTGGGTATCGATTTGGACATATTGGTTTTTTTCCAGGATCTGCCGTAGTGTGATCGGTTGTGGACTTTCCTGGCCTAAAACCACACTGAAAAGGGCCGGTCAGGCTGTTGGTACACGGTTTCAGGCATTCACATATTACGGCAGATAGGATCTTGTAGGCGATGTTGAGAAGACTTATTCCTATGTAGTTGGCGCAGTTTAGAAGGTCTCCTTTTTTGTGGATCGGGCAAACGATGCTGAGGTTCCATTTTTCAGGCGTGGTGGTTCGTTCTGCCTGACAGCCATTTAGCAGTCTGCAGAAGTGGTTCTTCCATATCCTCAGCATCGACTGTGTCTCAACTACGGTATTTCCTTGTTCATATCGACAGGATTCTATTCGCACCTTGTATCCTTGGCTTGGACGTTTAACACTTTGTAAAACTTGCGAACATCGGTCCTGGAGTGGCACCTCTCTTAATCGTCGATCGCGCGCTTTTCCTGCTCTTTTTTCTTCTTTCTGCCTAAAGACCTCAACGTCAGCTCTCGTCTTCACCTGCAGCTCAGCCTTGTAGGCCTTGTGCTTGGCGGCGAGCTGGTGGGCGCGAGAAACCTAGCAGATCAGTTGCGGCTGAGGTAATGGACTGAACTATAATAAGCAAGTCCTTATTTGTTGAATAAACTTTTCGACATCTTTGCTAATTTGTATAAGGATATTGGCATCTGCGAGACTTGTTTCTAAGAGATTAATAATGTGGAACAGACACTGAATGGTGATAAAGTTAAGCTTGGTGGCACTTCAGTTTTTTTTTAATGTTTCAAAAGATACCCCACCCACCACCACTCAATGAGACATGTCTATGAGATAACTTTTCATGCACCTAAATGATACAAATTCTTGGCAGAACAGTTTCGTTACGATCAAGGGTCTTTTTCCTAAAGTAATTGCTTACTTGTTTTTACATCCGATGAGCCGTTTTCGAGTAAGATAAGGTTTGTGTAATTAATTCTGGAGTAAGATAAATAGTTTTCAACACTTTATTCCACTTTGACATTTAATTTTCAGAAAATTTTTGAAACCCAAGGACCCAAGGTACAAATAACCAGTAGCTATTTAAGCAAATTCATTTGAAGGATTTCTTTACGATTATCCAATCGGCAATTATTTTAAATAGAGAAAAATATCTCGAGGGGCTGCGTATGTTAAAAGTCCACCAAGAGTGACTCTCACCAACTGATTTATTTACCTATCTAGGCATTTTCTAGTTAAATTAAGGCAGACAAACAATGGTTAATTTAATCAATGCATGTGCTGAGTTGACTTTGAGTTAACCTAGAGTCAACTAATCCTGGATTGAGATTTACAATACAGGGTTATGATTGATTTTAAACAGATCAGTTATCAGGTGTGTGGTTTCCTTTTGCCCAAACAAATAAAATGATTTTGTCACGATCTTTCAAAAATGTTTCTGCTTAAAACGCAGTTAAACTTAATATTTTAAACGATTTTTAGTCTCTGAGAACTAAATCTGAATATATCGTACATGTTCATGTTCTTAAAAATTTAATAAAATGGTCACATAAGTACAATTAACAAAAATTGTTCGGATGCTATTTATTGTATTATATGTCAAAACATCTGATAATATAATCTGGGGTTAACTCACCAAACTTGCTTATTTAATTCATTGTTAACTTTGGTTTAAAATTTAATGAAAAACAAGTTTCTCCAATGAACTCGAGTTTAATCCCGATCATAACGCACTGAAAAACCGGGCCTAAGTGCTTCAGTCTGATTGAAACGGTTTCTAATGTTTGATAATGATTCCAAATATTGATAGATCCTTAGCTAAAAAATCCTGAAGCCCATTTCTTCGAAGGGTCGATAATTTTGAGGCCCTTCCTACTCGTCTATTCATAAACGTCATCTCATAAATCAATGCCTTATCCCGGAGGTATAGAATAAAGATATAGGAAATAACAAATCACCGATTTGCAAACGACAGACATTTGTTTGCTCAGATGTTTCCGTATTATTCAAAACTAAGCTGCAGCTGCTGAATTCGGAAACGAAAAGAGTTTATATGTTCAGATGTCTTAGATTGACCTAGTTTTGAAAACCTCACTTCGCAGTTTTTGATATAAAAACAACTCGTATTGCCAGTAAATGACAAAAGTTCCCATTCAGCTAACTAAGAAGGAGACTAAGTACATTGCAGACATGAACATTACTTTTTGGTTGTTCGCTTTATTCGGCTTATTTGCCCTATGGAACACTGCCAATGCTGCCGATGCCAATGGTGATTGTATAGATGATGATACTGGAGCAGCAATAACACCTTGTACGCCGACAACTACAACTCCAGCAACTACAACCAATACAACGACGTCAACCGCGACTTCAGTAAAGAAGAAGGTGAAAATCAGTAACCTAAAATACAAAAACAAGAAGAAGGTCCAAGGCTGAATTGTTACGACAAATATTAATAAATAAATAAATCCCTTATTATCCTATAAATAAAGAAAATATAGACAAAAACTACACAACATCTATTAGTTTTGACCAAAAACATCGTTTTTCTGAAAAGTAGGCGGATTTTAACATTTTGTAGACTTGTTCTGCCTCTAAGCCAAATTGCTTCTCTGTAAAAATAATTTCATAGCTTTTAATATCTGAATCCACCCATTGAATTAAATTCAGGACCTATGTCCCATTGAAACGGTTTTTTTTTAACAAAAAAACTAAGGCGTCTGCCTGACGACATTAAATACCCTGAGTGGAGCAACGATGTTGCGTGAGCGTGGACTTTCCCATAAAAAGAGTTAAAATCCTTTGTTCCCTTTGTTGACTTAGGCGCCCTCCTGACATAAGTACTCTTAACATACTTTTACAGTCTTGTAACCACTGTATTGTGTAGTTTTTGTTTCTCGAACTAAAAACTGAAATGTTGTGTCATTTCTGTCTACAAATTATAAAAAAAACAGTTGTTTCATTTATTTGTAAACAACCAAGTTTTGACGGTTTATTTAATTTGCATGGATTTTTTATCTTATTTACTCATAAAGATAAATAAAATATAAAATATTTAATATTGTTTAATTTTTTTTCAGCACTTGCGTCCCATTTTCAACAATAAAAACTCGGGACTAATATCCCACTTTAGTGAGACATTAGTCCTAAACTCAGTTAGACATATTCCCGAACTCAGTTCAGGACTTATTTCCCACTAAAGTGGGACATTAGTCCTGAAAAATCAATTCGGGACCTATGTCCCTTCGCCGATATTTGTTGGATAATATTTAACACTAAATAGTTGCCACAATGTTTGTATGAATAGCTTGTTGAATGTAATTATGTGAATATATATGTACCTTACTTTGTATGGGAAGTGGCCGGCCAACTTTTTCCACCACGTCCATTTTTTACATAACTACTCATCTAAGCAATTCATAGCAGCATAACTAGTTTCAAAACTGAAGCTACATAGTAGGTACTCCAGATTTTTTTTTGTATGGGACAGGCCAAAGGGTTCCAATGATGTGATCCCGCCCTGTAAGTCCATAAAAACTATAACCAATATACTTGCACACAGTTAAAAGTCTCCGGAAATTTAAAAATAGAACTGGAATTTGATGATAAAAGTTTTCCATGTACGGGAGGTGCCCGCTCTTTCGACTCCGCATATATTAATGGCTTATGAACTCACGCAAAGTTTCAAGACGCTCACTAGCCATCTGTCAAGCCACCTAATATAGGCCTCAAATACGCAAACATACACTCCATTTTTATATATAAAATAATACTGGGTAAGCCATATTGTAAATTAATCGGTTTGGTAACATTGGATAACTTTAACATTTATCAACCGATTAACTTGAGGAGATATGTTTTTAAAAATTCAATTTTAGCTATGAATTGCTTCACACCGACGCAAAGTGCCAAAGGAATTACGTTTTACATTGAAAATAGTGGTTAGCTTATCGTGCAAATTTTCGACAATATCCTAGATAAATATTTTGTTAAACAAAAGTTTCAAGTAAATCTATTTAGTTTTTTTTTCTTTGTTAAATAGCAACTTTTATCATTCCCGCTATCGCCGTTTTGTGCAAACTTGATATGGAGATATGTTTCTATTAACCCTACAATTTTGCTTAATATTCTGCAACTCCATCTTGCAGGAATTACCGGTTTTGGGAAAACTGAGTAGAAATATCTTTACAGTCCGAAATGAACCGAAGCCTTAACCAACTAAACGTAGTTGGTTAAGGCTTCGAGAGTAATTTTTTGTTTAATTACCGAGAAGGTGTTGTTGTTTGAGTTAAAAACGTTACTGAGGTAGACATAGTCCATAAGTACCTCAATGTTATATCTGTCAATGGTTACATACTGTCCAATTCGTCGTTGTTGTGTATCCTTTCGTGTTGACTGCATAACTTGGTCTAACCCACATTTACTGATAAATCCGTTTTTGCGGCTTCTACCAAACTACCTACTACCAAACGTGGCTATGACATCATCTTTAGTTCGACCAATGATGTCAATATCATCGGTGTATGCTAGTATCAATTTATGGAAGACTGTTCCTTTTAGGTGTCGGCTCGGGAGTTTTGCAAAATCCTCTCATGATGATATGTCACCTGAATGCAATAAGTGTATATCTAGTTTTTTTTTTCATTTTTGAGATATCTACGTTTTCGAACCAACGAACTCATTTTCCTGATCTACTGCTACCAATTGGGAATTGGAAAAAAATTACTGCAAAAAATGTATAACTGATTTGTTTTATAATTTTAATAATTATTTCCCAACAAAATATTGTATATCTTGTAGCTATGTCATAAAATACAAAAAAAAATAGGTCGGGAACAGGTTTTCAAAAAGTCGTTTAGAAAAGAAGCAACATTTTTTGGCCGATTTCGCAAAAGTGTGTAAAGTGAAGTTCCCACTTACTGCATTCAGGACGATATTAATGAGCTAACATGACAGTACTTCGTCGCCTTGCCTCAATCCTTTTTTGGTATCAAATGTTGCAGTCATTCGCTTCTATAAATGCTGTTGTATGCGGCTTTGAAAAGGTGGTGGGTATCCGTTTAGACTTCTTGGGTTTATTCCATTATGTGCCGAAGTGTGAAGATTTGATCAGTTGTGGACTTCCTGCCCTAAACCCACACTGATAAGGGCCTATCAGGTTGTTGGTACACGGTTTCAGGCGATTACTTACCAAATCATCTTTGGGGGGTTTTTAAAGCTCGGCGGGAAGTCCATCATTTCCGATAGCCTTATTAAGCTTTTTAAAAACTATAAAAAACTAAAATATGGGTTTTGCAAACTTCTATAGTGAATTTGAAGGGGCAACTAAGCTTCAGTAAGTCAGAAGACTTTCGGTAATTTTTGTGGAAAATAAAATGCTCACTTTGGAGCGGTGATGACTTCATCCTCTTGTCTCAGCTCTTTATCACATTTTTCACAGTTCAATTTTGGGATTATTTTGAAGGCAACATAACCCACAAAATGTCTAATCGATACTAACTCCAAGTTTATATTGACAGAATTTTCGAAATCATCCAAAAATAAAAAAAAACAAAATTCTGGTCATCTAGTGAAATACAGAAGAGGTCATGTGTTGAATCGATTGGGGTCATTTGCATTGGGGAATCTGTATCTGCTTCTTCACAATTGCTATTGTTACTTGACTAAACTATCTTCCACGTCATTATTTTTGCAGGCGTACTGTTAAGCTCGGTGACAGATGGATTAGTGTTATTTCCGCCTTTCTGTCTTAAAACTTCAAAAACTTTTCCAGCTTATCTTGTTTAAATCGCTTTGTCAAAAGAAAAAACTTCTCAGATTTGTATGGTAAAATTTGATCAGCAAACAGAAGCGCCGATAAATGTAATACTGTTCCCGCCTTGTATCCCGGGCTTTGACGTCTAACACTTTGGTACAACTTGCGAACATCAACCCTAGCTTTATCTTCGATCAAGCGCTGTTTAGCTCTTTTTTCTCTCTCAAAAGCCGGGGTTCTTCACTCCTTTGCCTATAGAGCTCAGTGGCAGCTCTCATCTTCACCTGTTAGCCTTGTAGGTCTCGTTCATAAATCCGACAATCTTTCGGTACTCTTTATCAAACCAAGGGTTTGCTGGTAGGCGCGAGAATCCTAGCACATCAGTTGCGGCTTATCTAATGGCTTTTTGAAATCCCTGCTATTGTTCTTTAACATTAGATGCTGGTGGTGTCATGATGATTTATAGGTTAACGGATACCTGTTGTTTATTGAAGTTCTAAGAGTTTTTCCCAAAGCCACCGAAAACTGGTATACCCCAAATTTTAGTCAAATCGGTTCATTACATCGGTGTCCCATATCAATAATAAAGCACAGCCTCTAAAATATGGACGCAGACATAAAACTGGGAAAGTAAAAATGTGGTTGTCGAAATTGGCATTATATGTTATCTGTTAATGTTAGTAATCATTCAATTGGGAACTATACGAATTGGATGCTAAATCTGTAGCACTTTAGAATGTTCTCATCAAGCTGATACATATTTTGTACCAAACCGTGTCGCGAGATTAAAGTCCAAATGCGAACCATTTCGCCATGGAATCTCACATTTCAAAACATGCAGTTTAAAATTTAAATATATTTTTGTATTGACGAACACATTATGCAATTCGAAATTTATGGGATAAACTGTAAGTTTGCAAAAATAGTGGATTTATAATTTTGTTTTATATGAGACGCCCCTTATAGAGCATGTATAAGTTTCGTGAAAAAAATCAAAATAAAGATATTAATAAACCTAACTTTACCAATAGTAATTCAGAACAATTGAATTCAAAATAAATTTTCCAAAATCCTGCCTTTTCTCTGTTTACTGTACTCATAATCTAATAGGAATTAAAAAAATTTCATTTGATATTTGTGATTCAACACGAAAATTCACTTATGGAATGTTAATCAGTCTCAAAGTTCCATAAAAATATGCATTTAATCCATTTTTTGCCGTAGAATGTTTCTAAAACTAAAATGTGGACATTTTGCAATTTAAATATCCCTAGCATTGTATAAATTAATAGCTAACTCTCTAAATGCACCTTCTCTGTTCAAGGTGGCGATTTAAAATTTCACATCTATAACATGGGTGGTGACCCGGGATTCGAGCTCCAGAGAGCTAGATTCTATGCAGCCGAAGTTGTTTGCGGACTGGAGCATCTCCATCAGCAGGGCATTGTCTATAGGGATTGCAAGCCAGAAAATATACTCCTCGACGACCATGGTCATGTGAGAATATCCGATTTGGGCTTGGCGGTAGAAATACCCGAGGGTGAAATGGTTCGCGGACGCGTCGGAACTGTGGGTAAGTGATATCTTTTCTAAAGGCATACTTTAAAGTTTTCTTTTATGTTGCACGCCTGTTGGTGTGTGATTTCCTTTTCAATTTTTACTGCAAATTGAATTGACTTAACGTGTAGTGTGTGGGTTTTGATTTGATTTCGAAATGAATGGAAAATTATATCAAAAGTTCTGTTTACTAAAGGTTTTCAATTGACAATTGTTTTTTTTCGTTTGCTTTGTTTCCATTCGACAATAACCAGGATATATGGCACCCGAGGTCATCGATAATGATAAATACTCATTCTCGCCGGATTGGTTTAGCTTTGGATGTTTACTGTACGAGATGATTGAAGGACAGGCACCTTTTCGAATGCGAAAGGAAAAGGTCAAACGGGAGGAGGTCGACCGGCGAGTTAAGGTAAGGATGTTTTGTATTGTGGATGGGTAGTTGTGTGAATGTGTTTTTTAATAAGATTTTAATTCTTCAATAAAAAAAAATTGTTCAAGGTGTACCAGTAATAAAAGGGTTTGCACAAGCTTCTATTATACGATTTATTACCTGCCGTCTCAAAAATAGTAGTCATCCGAGTGTCATCTATGGTCACTGGTGAGTGTGTCACCGCCAGATGGCATACAGTTACACAGATGACGTGTACAACCAGTTGCAAGTCGCATGTCATTTTTGTCCAAACTAAAATGGATGAACGCTATTACACGCGGTGATCAATTTTGGGGTTTAAAAGCGAATGTTGGTTTTATTCGTGCCCAACAGCTTTATTAAATGAGTGAATGGGGTTATATCGCAAAATTCATTTACATATGCACGATAATTTGTGTTGCTTTGTTGCATCAGGTGTTTTAACATTAACAAATTAAGCCGCCTTCACACACGCAGTTTTAACTGTCCGGTTTTCCTGTTCGTACCGCCTGCACAGTTATAACTGAACGTGTGTATGATAAAGTTGTCAGTTTTTTTTGGCCTGAGCAAGCGGTCGGAGAAAAATCGTAAATTCAATCGTTTTGCCTGTTAAGTCCACCTGTTAGCATCAGGCCGTTACTTTATAGTGAAATTTACTTGTGTGGAGACGGTATATGCCATGTTTATCGAACGATAAAAACACACAAACTGACTGGCCTCACATATTTGCCGGAGCGTGTGAATGCGCTATGACGGTCCGGTAAAACTGAATAGGCGGCCTGAACAGGCAAACCGGACAGTTAAAACTGCGTGTGTGTAGCCGGCTTTTATGTGATGGAGTTCGTGTAAAAGAGTCGCGTCTTAAAATATGGTCGGGACAGATCTTGATTTTTCTTGTACTTTACTGCATTACAGTCGGTTGATAGATCTATCAATATGTCGCAGGATACCACAGCACCATAGTAGAAAAAGTGTGTCTATGAATGTTCAATTTATTCATTTAAGCAGGGATCGGTGATTTACAATCTATCATGACAACGGTCACGAAAATAAACCGTTTTTTGGAACTAAAATGCAACAAAATTTTATATTTCATTTTCTTGTGTTTAGGCAGAGACGGCCACAGATGTGAGCCTTCAGGGTGCGGGTTAATTTTATGTCGAAACCGCGATATTCTCAGCCAATAGCAGACAAAGTGGCGTGCACAAGCTGAAACCAAATTAATGCAACTGATGTTCTCAGCCAATAGTGGACAAGTAAAAAAATCCTAACCATAAGTGGCGCGAACAAGATGAAACCAAATTTATGCAATTGGTATTCGAAACTGGAGGCAGTTAATTGGTTCAGTTCCAGGCTCCAAACTAATATGTCACTTAACGGATTCAAACTACCAATCACTGTCTTTTTGTCTCTATAGGGGGAGATCATCAGATTCAATTTTCTCTCCACTCTTTTTCTACATTATGCTGCTGGTGAAGATTCCTTTGCAACAACAAGCAAAATATTTTCTATCTGACATCATTGCATATCAGTTACCGTTTCGGAATTGAAAACCTAACTCAACTAACAACGCATTTTCTGGTGGATTTTCTGCAGCTTACCATGGTTAGTTTAATAAATATTTTCGCAAGTTTCCCTTAGGCGGTTCTCTCGCCAGCAACATTTTTCGTTCAACTTATATTGAGTTGCTTTAATGTGAGACCTCTTATTTGATTCAATGTAAAATAGGTGTTAGCGATATCTAATATCGCATGTTTCCTATTGCCAGTTGGTTGTTACTTGTTGCCTCACTGAGAGAGACTCCTTAAAATTGCGTATTGCTTATTGCATTGCAAACATCATTGTGCTATAAAAGAAGAAGATGCCAATGGTGATTGTATAGATGATGATACTGGAGCAGCAATAACACCCTGTACGCCGACAACTGTAACTCCAACAACTCCAACCACTCCGACAACCACAACGCCGACAACTACAACCCCTTCGTCAACAACGACACCGGTAAAGAAGAAGGTTAAAATCAGTAACCTTAAATACAAAAACAAGAAGAAGGCCCAAGGCTAAAATGTTGGAGTCACTTAATCATGGTAGTTATAAATAAATAAATAACTGTGTTATTAATCTTTTGAATCAACAAAATACGGACAAAATCTATACAATGTCTATTATTCTAGTCACAATGTGTGTTACTTGGAAATACCTACGCGAGAGGCATCCTTTGCGGTTTCAATAATCATAAGGAAACAATCGCTAAGATATTTATGCCTCAAATTGGATTATTGGTCCACGGAGCAGGCAATGGAATCATATTATATAAGCCTCATATTAGGAATCCCGATTAACGCGACACAAGGCTTAGTGAAGCTATGGTTAGTGCAATGAACTGCCACGCTGAAAGTCTGTGTTCATATCCGTTCGAAGCAACTCCTAAATGATTTTGCACTGGCCCTCCTCTCGAGATGTTCTTACAAATAATTCGAGTAAATTCAATCAATTGTCAAGAAAACCTAATTTTAACATAGCGCTTCGTATATTTAGCATCGTGCAAGAAGTACACACGCACACATGAATGGTTGTGAGAAAGCTAGGCCCTGGGTACTAACGAGCCTGTTGCGCCAAAAAATGTAATTTGTAGGCGTGTGGGACTAAGAATCTTTCGAATGAATTTGCTACGGGCTATTTGGACCTTGGGTTGTCATTCCAACTAAAATTGTCTGTCAAAATGCAATAAAGGAGGAAAACTAATCAACTCGAAAATGGCCCATCGGACGTAAAACAAGTAAGAAACTTATTTATGCTATCAGGCATTCAACTACGTTGCCTTGAAGGTAAGAAATGCTTATAACATCTCATCTCTAAAAACATCCTATCAGCCGATGGGCATTGGTGATCCAGTCACAATTCATCAGCCTAGTAACTCACCAGGATTGAAATCAAGAAATGGATATCCCATAAGCAAAGGATAAAATTGTGGTTCTAATGGCCAAGTCGGAATGAAGGGGGAAGCTAGTTTTCAGCCGATAATACTAGATATCTCAATTCAAATATGGATATCTTGGGGCGATCCGGTTCTTGGTGATATGGGACGTGGCGTTTTCCAATAATTGGTTCATCTGCTTCCGGTTATTTTTCAAGCCCTGACTTGTGTTGCAAATTTTCATTGTCTTTAGCTGTTAATAAGTTGGATTAGCTATTGTAAGTTATGTACTATCCTGACTAGCAACGACTCATTCGGTTCAATCCAAACACTTAGAGTACAGTATATTTCTACTAAAAAAATTGATTGATTTGGAATTGAAGAAGCTATGCTGAAGGAATTGTTTTCGACCAGTCGTCCATGGTACTAAATTCCGACCTGTCTTATATAATGTTTATGAAGAAATACTAAATACTTAAAAAGAATTTATTTTATTAGGAGCAAACCACGATGGTTGGGTGTTGTAGGGTAGACTCTGATTGCCTTTAACTTGGCGATTCCCAAAGGTTGTAACTCTGACTCTGACTCTGGCTGAATTGTTGGAGTCACTTTTTAGTTATATATTAATAAAAAAAATACCCTTTAAAATAAATTAAAAACCTAAGTCTATTACTCTAAAGACTAGTTTGCTTGATGGTTGATGAAATCACATGACAATACGTTATGTATTTTATTTAAATTCTTCTTTAGTATCGAATGTCTACGGACTATACTCGTTTAAATTCACACTAATTTTTTTCAAAAACTAGAAAACATTAAACCATCTTGTTTTCATCAAGTTTTGATGCAAATACTTTGGAAATAATGTAATATGTATCCCGTCTATACAGTTAGTCCCAAAAATAAGTATTCACTACAGGTATACACTATATCCCAAAAGTAAGTATACACCTTATAAACTTGTTTCACTTTTAATGTGTTATGACCTTTAAGGGCCACTTTGTAGTGTACCCTTTGGCCTGTAGTTTACCCTTTGTACCCTCAATAACCCCTTTAAGCCTAGCTTCCTGCCACTTTTATGTAATTTATTTTTAAAAATATTTAAATAACCATACTAGTTAATCATACAGTCAATTCAGACCAACAGCAGATACTACCATGTTTCACTGTGCCTGCTATGATTGTTGGATCGAGCTCGGTATTTTGTTTTATCAATACTTTTCCAAGACTATCAGACCCAAAGATGTTGAATTTACTTTCATCGCTATATATTGCATTATATAATGTTTCTGAAATAGGAAAAAGTATTTTTATGATATTCGTAAGTATTGGCAAAGTGACGACGACAAAGTGACGTCTTTCTTATATTCCTTCCATGATACCCAGCGTCAAAAAGATCTGCGGATTGTAAAGGGTGGTTTTAAGGGCCGATGTTGATTATGAATAAAACACAATTTTTTTAGGAAATTAGTGTCATTTCTTTTTGTTATGGTAATATTGGTATGGTTCAATGATGTATGGAATAAAATATCGGCCAAATGGCCGCCGTGACTTAGGCGACACACCTCTATCCGATGGTCCAAATTTTCGATGACGCTGAGGCATATTTGAGGTTATATGCCATTAATGTGCCGAATTATCTCATTAGCTCTTTAATTGTTGCTGGCTTATCGACGTACACCTTTTCTTTCAAATAACCCCAAAGAAAGAAGACCAATGGTGTCAAATCACATAATCTTGGCGGCCAATTTACATAGCAACACGGCCATTGAATTTGTCGCGCAAAATAACAATTGTTTCGTTAGCTGTTAAAACCACATATCTTCCACATCCATATCTTCCAATTCGGGCCATAAAAAGTTCGTTATCATCTCACGATTCAAAGTAACTGCCTGACCGGCCTTATTGTGAAAAAAATACGGCCCGATGATGCCGCCAGACCATAAACCGCACCAAACATTCACTCTTTGTGGGGGTGCATTGTTGTTTTTCGACAATCACTCTTGGATTATCATTCGCCCAAATGCGGCAATTCCACTTATTAACGAATCCACTGAGGTGAAAATGTGCCTCATCACTGAAGATGATTTTCTTTGAAAAAATCCACTGTTGTCATTTCTTGCCACCATTCTGACCATTGACGACGCTTGAAATTGTCAAGAGGCTTTAGTTCTTGAGTCAATTGCGCCTTGCAATGCAAGTCTTTATTCATAATGTTTATCAACGACGAGCGTAGGAGGCGCAATTGTTTTAGATACGACGACGAGTTGAGTTGGACGTCTATTAAGCCAAACTATCGCGAACCACTGGTGTTTTCACATCTCCTACTCCAATTTTTGCACGAGTACGATAAGCTTGGCGCCTAAAATTGATAGGTAATGGTTTTTAGTAGAGGGGTCAAAAACAAGAATATTTTGCTATGGGAGGAAGGGGGTCTATCCCACCCCCTTTAGGAGTTAGAAGCAATTTTAGAAAAAAAAAGAGTTAAAATGAAAAAAATTATATTAAAAAAATTAAAAAATAAAAGTAATACTTACAACTAAGCAGTACATCTTTCATTTAAGCCAATACTTTGTTCTATTAGCTATTTTTTAAATAAAAAAAACCTGTGCATAGTTTTAGAAAAAACTGGGTTTCAACTCATAATTTAGGAAAAAAATATTTAAAAAATAAATTGTAAGTGCAATTTTTCAAAACTGTAAAATCAATTTCATTTTTTTTCTTGAGTTCGTTGCTTTAATAAATTCTTAATCAAAAACTGAAAACTCGATGGTTTAATGTACTACCATACTATACCATGTTTCACTGTGCCTGCTATGATTGTTGGATCGAGCTCGGTATTTTGTTTTATCAATACTTTTCCAAGACTATCAGACCCAAAGATGTTGAATTTACTTTCATCGCTATATATTGCATTATATAATGTTTCTGAAATAGGAAAAAGTATTTTTATGATATTCGTAAGTATTGGCAAAGTGACGACGACAAAGTGACGTCTTTCTTATATTCCTTCCATGATACCCAGCGTCAAAAAGATCTGCGGATTGTAAAGGGTGGTTTTAAGGGCCGATGTTGATTATGAATAAAACACAATTTTTTTAGGAAATTAGTGTCATTTCTTTTTGTTATGGTAATATTGGTATGGTTCAATGATGTATGGAATAAAATATCGGCCAAATGGCCGCCGTGACTTAGGCGACACACCTCTATCCGATGGTCCAAATTTTCGATGACGCTGAGGCATATTTGAGGTTATATGCCATTAATGTGCCGAATTATCTCATTAGCTCTTTAATTGTTGCTGGCTTATCGACGTACACCTTTTCTTTCAAATAACCCCAAAGAAAGAAGACCAATGGTGTCAAATCACATAATCTTGGCGGCCAATTTACATAGCAACACGGCCATTGAATTTGTCGCGCAAAATAACAATTGTTTCGTTAGCTGTTAAAACCACATATCTTCCACATCCATATCTTCCAATTCGGGCCATAAAAAGTTCGTTATCATCTCACGATTCAAAGTAACTGCCTGACCGGCCTTATTGTGAAAAAAATACGGCCCGATGATGCCGCCAGACCATAAACCGCACCAAACATTCACTCTTTGTGGGGGTGCATTGTTGTTTTTCGACAATCACTCTTGGATTATCATTCGCCCAAATGCGGCAATTCCACTTATTAACGAATCCACTGAGGTGAAAATGTGCCTCATCACTGAAGATGATTTTCTTTGAAAAAATCCACTGTTGTCATTTCTTGCCACCATTCTGACCATTGACGACGCTTGAAATTGTCAAGAGGCTTTAGTTCTTGAGTCAATTGCGCCTTGCAATGCAAGTCTTTATTCATAATGTTTATCAACGACGAGCGTAGGAGGCGCAATTGTTTTAGATACGACGACGAGTTGAGTTGGACGTCTATTAAGCCAAACTATCGCGAACCACTGGTGTTTTCACATCTCCTACTCCAATTTTTGCACGAGTACGATAAGCTTGGCGCCTAAAATTGATAGGTAATGGTTTTTAGTAGAGGGGTCAAAAACAAGAATATTTTGCTATGGGAGGAAGGGGGTCTATCCCACCCCCTTTAGGAGTTAGAAGCAATTTTAGAAAAAAAAAGAGTTAAAATGAAAAAAATTATATTAAAAAAATTAAAAAATAAAAGTAATACTTACAACTAAGCAGTACATCTTTCATTTAAGCCAATACTTTGTTCTATTAGCTATTTTTTAAATAAAAAAAACCTGTGCATAGTTTTAGAAAAAACTGGGTTTCAACTCATAATTTAGGAAAAAAATATTTAAAAAATAAATTGTAAGTGCAATTTTTCAAAACTGTAAAATCAATTTCATTTTTTTTCTTGAGTTCGTTGCTTTAATAAATTCTTAATCAAAAACTGAAAACTCGATGGTTTAATGTCTTACTAAAATGAATTCGGTGTCTAAGCAGTGAGATGCCAATGATACCCCTTTGTCCCTGTAATCCCCCTGATTGGGCTCTCTGTAGGACTTGGAATGCTTACGAGGTTTTTTTTCTGTGTTGTTGTAAAATGTAATGCACTTGATTAGCTGTAATTTACTTGCAAATATGAACATTAATCTTCTAAGTGAGATACAAAAAAAAAACAAAAATCATACAAAAATAGTTTTAGTAATCTTTGATTTCCTCAATAACTGACGACATAAAACTATTCGGTTTTTTGTTTTCGATTCAGAATTGATATAAGCATTGACCACAAAAAGCCAATTAGCAGTTCATTTGGCAATTTTGAGAAAAAAATGGTCTAAACTTTTTTTTTTTGTCTTTTTTTTTTTAGTTTGCATCGAATTTTTTGAAAAACGTTGACATAAATAATTAAATTTTTAATTGAGGATTAAGAAACTTTTTTTCTGGCTTTCAAAAACTTTTTCCGTTGATTTTTAATATTTTGTTTTTTTTTTTTTTCATTTTAAGTTTTTTTTTTTCTAAAATTGCCCCTACTTCCTAAAAGGGGCGAGGTAGACCCCCTCCAATAGTATAAAATGCTTGTTTTTGACCGCTCTACTAAAAACCGTTATCAAGTTTTGGCGACAAACTTATCGGAC
Organism: Rhingia rostrata; assembly: GCA_949824845.1. Classification (NCBI taxonomy): domain Eukaryota; kingdom Metazoa; phylum Arthropoda; class Insecta; order Diptera; family Syrphidae; genus Rhingia; species Rhingia rostrata. Next base: position 47,100,067 of record OX463756.1, read on the forward strand.
TCCCAACTCACAAATTGCAGGTGTACACTTAGTTTTAGGACGACGGCTCCCTTGAATTGTTTTCTTCTCTCCCATAATTTTTAATATTAAGCGTTATATGCATTTGCTTTTGGGTGAATACTCAATTTCGTGAGGAAAAAAAAATCTACAGCTGTGTAGAAATATTTAAATATAAATATTAGGATCTTTCAATTTTTTTACATTGTTTGTGAAGTTGATGAAGTGTATACTGACTTTTGATACTCACAGTATACTATTTGTATACCCTACGTCCCTATCATATGCAATTGAAAAACTTTTTTTTTTGTCGAACAATAAAATATTTTGATAAACTGTCTCAACAATGGGTTGTGCTTGTGAAAAAGTTATTTTATAATTTTATCCCCATACATTTTTTCGCCATGCCCACTTTTTGTGGATATAAGTTTTAAAGATGGGATCGATTAAACGATTCGCTCCGCGGGTTATGGGTTTCTCATGTTTATTTTTTCCAATTAGTTGCGTTTATATCCCTTTATACATTCAACCTACACCAATTTATGATTCCAAAATCAAATTCTATTCCACAGGAGGATCCTGAGAAGTATTCCATTAAATTCAACGATGAAGCCAAATCCCTGTGCCAACAGCTTCTCGCTAAGTCGATAAAACTTCGACTTGGCTGCCGAAACGGCCGTCATGGTGCTCGAGAAGTCAAGTTACATCCATTCTTCAATTGTATAAATTGGAAACGTCTTGAAGCTGGAATGGTAGAACCGCCATTTGTGCCCGACGTAAGTATACCTAGTTGTAGCCATTAAAGGAATAATTCGATTTTAAGCTTCTACTTCTCGAATTACAGCCCCACGCAGTGTATGCCAAAGATGTCTTAGACATTGAACAATTCTCCACCGTCAAAGGTGTAAATATTGACGAATCCGATTCGAATTTCTACACGAAGTTTAACACCGGTTCGGTGTCGATATCATGGCAAACCGAAATGATCGAGACGGAATGTTTTTGTGAGTTGAACGTCTTCGGCGTGGATGAATGTCGTACCCCTGATTTGCTAATAAATGCCACCCCAGTTATTGAAAAGGCCGGATGCTTTCCCTTCAGAAGAAAGGTTTGTACAGATCACTTAAATAATTTCTTTTATAGACTGGTGATTATTTATTTCTTTCAGAAGAAGCAGCCAGCTAGAACTCAGCCCATACCTATTCCTGAACATTTACTTACAACTAGTCACAGTGTATCCTCAGCGACTGTTGAAAGCTGATAGAACACAAAGAAGCCAACATTCATCTAGTATTTATACACAAATACATCTGCGCACATGCATAAAACGAAACAAGTTGTTGGACATTTATGAAAACCCAATCGCCCGACAAGGACGAAAACGACGATGACGATGAGACGGAAACAAAAGACTTTTGCTGCGAAGGAAAAGAGGGTAAGGACGACGACAAAAACAGAGTAGGCGATTAAAACACAAAAAAAACGGAAAAAATACCGCGCAAACAAAAAAATGTGTTCCACAAGCTTATTTATATATATATATAAATAAATATATATTTATATTAACTTTATATATAAACAAAAAAATAAAAACAAACAAAACATAGCAATTAATTTCTAAGAAACAAAAATCAACAAACTCAAAACTTTCTATGTGTTAAGATTTAAGTAAAAAAAAACATAAAAGAAAGAAAACATTCATTACCGTTAACCAAGCATAATTAGATACTATAAGATGAAAAAGGTAACAAAACACACACACACCTAATATAAACAAACCCATACGCATAAACTAAAAATCATAATTTTTAAGTGAAACCAAGAAAGCGCAAATTTAAATTTTAACTGTACAAAGGGACATTATTATATATAGCAAGCAACAACTAAAAACCTAGTAATTACATATAATAAAAATAGCAACAGAAAATATTGTAAAAAATGAAAAGTTGGATTATTTAGTGAATTAGTTTTTTTTTTAATAGGTTTAACAATTTAATTTTATATTTTTTTTAACGGAGAGATGATGTGTTTTGTTTTTACATTAAAAATGTTTTTTTATTTGTAATTAAATATGTTCGTTATTTCTTTGTTTAAATTAAGTTGACTATTAATATAATTTTTTTTATAAATGTATACCCCTTTGCTGGATGGATGTTTTTTTTTATTTGCTTTTGTTGTCTGTGTAATTTATTTTTTTTTTACTTATTCGGGAGGTAAATTTTTATTTTAAATTTAAATTGTTTATGTTTAATGAAAAACTAGTAAGAATCGAAAAAGAGAATTTGAATTAGATATACTCGTATATGTTTTAATGAAATTTTGTGTGGATAGTAGTTGACATGAGGCGAATGAATTAAACAACTTAGTAAATGGATAATCTATTTTGAAGTTATTTTGTTTTTTTTTTATTTGAGTATTTTCTTTTCCAATAGGGGTTATGCGACATATAGCGCGTGAGACGTGTTAAGACGCCATGTGATTCTTTATTCAGTATTCATTGACATTTCATCATGGATAGGCTTACACACCGAACAATGTTTGCGAATCGTCAATTATATTACGAAAATTCATGTTCTGTTAAGAATGTTGTTCGTGCGCCATACAATCAAGAAATCGGCGAAAAAATATTCACCATTTGATTACACTCGATGGAATAGACCGAGCACGTGGATTATCTTTATTAAATTAATGTTGAGAATAATTTTCTATATTAACAATAAAGATTTCACGTAATATTTGAATTTGTTGTGTTATTTCGTATTAAAACAAATACCTCTGGATTGATCACCCAAGTGGTATCACTGTTTGTGGAGGAACTGGCTCTCAAACAACGTGCCTCTCCAAATCGTTAAGTCTCTAGCTACTTGCATCCAATTGTGCACTTGTAGTTGGATGTGGTCAGTTTCTACCCAAGGCAACACAAACGAGACCGAACATTTTTCGAACTATTAATCACTCGGATCGACCAAGGATTTCTTCATCCGCTTTTGATATGGTCCATGCTTCAGAGCCGTTAAAAAGCATAGGGATTACCAGGGTTCTATAAAACATCTCCTTCGAAGCTTCTATTAGCTTTACATTTACGTATTAGCAAAGGGTACAGAAAGGGTGCATTCTTTATGTAGGAATGCATCACAGCTAAACATTTTGAAGTCGTTTCCGACGCGGGCAGTAAGTGCGAAGGGAAATTTCGTAGATCGCATGCTTCGGCAAGGCTGTTGTTTGATGCTGGGGTATCAATATCAGTACCCTGCTCTATGAAGTTCTTTACTATTTGATATTAGCTATCTGAAACGGGACCGAAGAATTTTTCTCTCGAAGAATGTCCTCATGCACTTTCGATATGGTCATGCTTCAGCGTCGTAGAGCAGGACTGGAATGGTCAAGGTCTTATATGGGATTTTCTTAGCAGTTCGACTGAGGAATTTATTACTTTATTGCACTCCTAGTTGAAGAAATAGCGGTGGGCCAGAGTAAATTCTGACGAGATGTCGTTGTTAAAGTTAATAGCGGGATAGCAAGATAGACATCGATTGAGGCCTTCTGTCCAATTAGTCTCTCTCGGAGGCATATGTGGGAAAGATGACCTTTCCCTACAGTAATAGACGTTGCATCGTTTTTTTCTGTATTTTTTTATTTAAAAAAAAGCATAATAATTCACTTTTATAACTATTTGAATTACAACAGTTCAGCCCTTAACCTTCTTCTTGTTTTTGTATTTAAGATTACTGATTTTGACCTTCTTCTTTACAGGAGTTGTGGTTGACGTAGTTGAATTGGTCGGAGTTGTAGTTGTGGTTGTCGGAGTACAAGGTGTTATTGCTGCTCCAGTGTCATCATCTATACAATCCCCATTGGCGTCAGCAGCGTTGACAGTGTTCCATAAGGCAAATAAGCCAAATAATGCGAACAACCAAATAGCAATGTTCATGTCTGCAATATACTTGTTCCCTTCCTAGTCAGCTGAATATGAACTTCTGTCATTTACCGGCGATCAGATTCGCATTTATATCGGGAACTTTATTTACATTGAACCTCTATTCGCAAAATGTTTTTTTTTTTCAAATGTAGGTCAACTAAAACAATTGAACACATAAACTATTTTCTGCTCTGAATTCCGCACTTGGATAAATTATTTCCGAAATAATTATTTGTTTGCTTAAGTAAGCTACATCCTTTCTACGTATTTTGTTTTGTTTCATAAACAAAAGGCAGGTCGGCATTTAATACCATGGACGATTGGTCAAAGTTAATGGCATATCGTGGTCCATAATGGCCCTGTCTTAGGCATAGCTTCTTTGATTCCAAACCATTATATACTTACAATCTTAAACCGATTCCGAACTATCTCTAACTATGTATCTAGGAATGAACTTGAGTGCAACCACGTAACTTGATACAATCCAGTATTTTTTCGAAGAATTATCCTCCCAAATCGACCAAGGATTTCTTCATCCGCTTTTGATACGGTCCATGCTTCAGCGCTGTAGAGCAGGACTGAGATCAGTGTCTTTTATAGGATCTCTTTAGTAGTTCGAGTGAGGGCTTTACTACTAAATTGCCTTCTTAGCCGGAAGAAACAGCACTTGGAAAGAGTAATTCTTCGTTTAATTTCTGACGAGGTGTTGTTGTCGGAGTTAATGGCGGAGCCGAGATAGATAAGGTCCCCCTCAAAGTTATATCTGATGACGCCCTGTCCAATTCGTCGATGTTGTGTGTCCTTCCGTGTTGACAGCATATACTTTGTCTTGTCCTCATTTACTGCTAAACCCTTTTTTGCCGCTTCCTTCTCTATACTAGCAAACGTGGCTATGACGACACGTTGAGTTTTACCAATGATGTCAACATCGTCGACGTATGCTAGTAGTTGCACCGAGTTTTGGAAAATTGTTCCTCTGGTGTTGGCTCTGTAGTCTTGCACAATCCCCTCAAGAACAAAATTGAAGAAGTCACATGATAGTGCATCGCATTGCCTTATTCCTTTTTTGGTATCGAATGTGTCGATGAGGTCGTTTCCGACCCTGATGGAGTAGCGAGAATTCTCCATCGTCATGCTACACAAACGAACGAGTTTGGGCAGTATACCACGACAAGACATGGCTCTATATAGTTCGTCTCTATAAATGCTGTCTTGCTTTGAAATCGATTTGTACTTCTTGGGGTTTTCTTTTGCAGGATCTGCCAAAGTGTGAAAATTTGATCGGTTGTGGACTTTGCTGACCTAAAACCACACTGATTATGGCCGATCAGGTTGTTGGTAAACGGTTTCAGACGTTCAAATATTACGGTAGATAGGATCTTGTAGGCGATGTTTAGGAGATTCATATTTTTTTTTAAATGTACGTGTCAGTCTTTACAATTATGTATGTGCTCCGACAGTATCCAAAAAAATTGCCAGAATTCATTAAAAGTAAGTCAAAGCTATATGTCCGCAGTGTAGTGGTAATGTGTTCGCCTGTTGAGTGGAAGGTTGCGCGTTCAATCCCAGCCAAAATCCATTTAACTTTTATTCAAAAGAAATAAAAAAGTTCGGTTGCTATACTCAAAAGGTATGCACCATCTTGAAATTTCTTCAAATTTAACGAACACAAGAAGCAGTGACTTCACAGTGACTCTACATCCAAAATATTTCCTATCACTCTCTTTCTTCTCGGGTTTTTCAATAAGAGCGCTACAAAAGTTTTTTTTTAAATAAATCAAAAACGGTTTTGGATATCAATGAAATTCTTTATTTATTCCTGTGAAAGTAGCGGCGAAAGCTGACAGTGTAGGCGAAGATCGCGATGAATCTTTACGGCGCTGTTTTTAACAATGGAACAATATTGGCGATTCTACGCAAAGATCTTGGTTTGAAGGCATACAATGTCCAGCTGAAGCAAGAATTAAAGCCGGCTGACCCTCCGTTGCGTCATCGTTTCAGTGTATGAGGTCTCGAGAGACTGGCTGAAGATCCACTGTTTTCGATCAACAGCAATGAGGCCCATTTCTGCCTTAATATATACGTCAATAAGCAAATCTGTCCCGAGAGACTTGCTGAAGATCCACTGTTTTCGACCAACTGCGATGAGGCCAATTTCTGCCTCAATATATACGTCAATAAGCAAAATTGCCCTATATGGCTCAAGAACAACCGCAAGATGTTCAAGAGCTGCAGTTAAATCCAGTCAACACAACCGTGTGATATGGTTTATGTTTATCACCGGCCCGTATTTCTTCAAGTGAGGCTGGCGCTGTGATATTGGACTATTTATTGCCTGAAATTGAAGCTTAAAAACCTAGACAACTACTTGCCATACAGCCCGTGCAACAATGCACATATTGAGAGACCGCTTCGGTAAACATTTTATTTCACGCTTCGGATCAGTGAATTTGCCAGCAAGATCATTCGATATCACAGCGTTAGAATATTTCCTTGGGGGCTACGTGAAGTCTAAGGTGTTTGTCGATAAGCCAGCTTCGATTGAAGGCCAACATTACCCGTCTTATTTGCGAGATACCGGCGAATATGATCGAAAATTGGAACTTCGTCGTGGACGAACTGCGGCGCATTGGCGACCAACATTTGAAAGGGATTATCTTTATTAAATTAATGTTGAGAATAATTTTCTATATTAACAATAAAGATTTTACGTAATATTTGAATTTGTTGTGTTATTTCGTATTAAAACAAATACCTCTGGATTGATCACCCAAGTGGTATCACTGTTTGTGGAGGAACTGGCTCTCAAACAACGTGCCTCTCCAAATCGTTAAGTCTCTAGCTACTTGCATCCAATTGTGCACTTGTAGTTGGATGTGGTCAGTTTCTACCCAAGGCAACACAAACGAGACCGAACATTTTTCGAACGATTAATCACTCGGATCGACCAAGGATTTCTTCATCCGCTTTTGATATGGTCCATGCTTCAGAGCCGTTAAAAAGCATAGGGATTACCAGGGTTCTATAAAACATCTCCTTCGAAGCTGCTATTAGCTTTACATTTACGTATTAGCAAAGGGTACAGAAAGGGTGCATTCTTTATGTAGGAATGCATCACAGCTAAACAGTTTGAAGTCGTTTCCGACGCGGGCAGTAAGTGCGAAGGGAAATTTCGTAGATCGCATGCTTCGGCAAGGCTGTTGTTTGATGCTGGGGTATCAATATCAGTACCCTGTTCTATGAAGTTCTTTACTATTTGATATTAGCTATCTGAAACGGGACCGAAGAATTTTTCTCTCGAAGAATGTCCTCATGCACTTTCGATACGGTCATGCTTCAGAGTCGTAGAGCAGGACGAATGGTCAAGGTCTTATATGGGATTTTCTTAGCAGTTCGACTGAGGAATTTATTACTTAATTGCACTCCTAGTTGAAGAAATAGCGGTGGGCCAGAGTAAATTCTGACGAAATGTCGTTGTTAAAGTTAATAGCGGGATAGCAAGATAGACATCGATTGAGGCCTTCTGTCCAATTAGTCTCTCTCGGAGGCATATGTGGGAAAGATGACCTTTCCCTACAGTAATAGACGTTGCATCGTTTTTTCTGTATTTTTTTATTTAAAAAAAAGCATAATAATTCACTTTTATAACTATTGGAACTACAACAGTTCAGCCCTTAACCTTCTTCTTGTTTTTGTATTTAAGATTACTGATTTTGACCTTCTTCTTTACAGGAGTTGTGGTTGACGTAGTTGAATTGGTCGGAGTTGTAGTTGTGGTTGTCGGAGTACAAGGTGTTATTGCTGCTCCAGTGTCATCATCTATACAATCCCCATTGGCGTCAGCAGCGTTGACAGTGTTCCATAAGGCAAATAAGCCAAATAATGCGAACAACCAAATAGCAATGTTCATGTCTGCAATATACTTGTTCCCTTCCTAGTCAGCTGAATATGAACTTCTGTCATTTACCGGCGATCAGATTCGCATTTATATCGGGAACTTTATTTACATTGAACCTCTATTCGCAAAATGTTTTTTTTTTTCAAATGTAGGTCAACTAAAACAATTGAACACATAAACTATTTTCTGCTCTGAATTCCGATAAATTATTTCCGAAATAATTATTTGTTTGCTTAAGTAAGCTACATCCTTTCTACGTATTTTGTTTTGTTTCGTAAACAAAAGGCAGGTCGGCATTTAATACCATGGACGATTGGTCAAAGTTAATGGCATATCGTGGTCCATAATGGCCCTATCTTAGGCATAGCTTCTTTGATTCCAAACCATTATATACTTACAATCTTAAACCGATTCCGAACTATCTCTAACTATGTATCTAGGAATGAACTTGAGTGCAACCACGTAACTTGATACAATCCAGTTTTATCGAAACAATCGGCAGTGGTTCAATCGACTATCCTCAATTGTACCGTCAGATTTTGTAGCACACAATGTACAATACACCGTTTGAAACAAAAAGCACTCCTTTACAGGAATTTTATTGGAAAAAAAATCGAACCTAAACATAATATGTCCTTCAACAATAAACGAATTGAAATTTTGACCAGCACCACCATACGAACTGTTGATTGCTATAATCTCTTTACTTACTTACTTAAGTGTCGCTACAATCTGGAATGAACCTGAGCCACAACCAGCATGCCTGTAAAATTGGACCGATCCTTAGCTAACTGCCTCGAGTTGCGCATTCCAAGTTGATTGAGGTCGGTTTTTACTTGTGCGTGCCACCTAAGACGAGGTCTTCCTCTACTTCGTCCGACGTTCTACATGTCCTAGCCATCTTAAACGTCCAATGCGGAGCTTTTTGACCAAGGGCATGTCGCTACACAGCTCGTATAGTTCTTGGTTAAATATTAATCTTGATAGCCCGTCAACGCAACGGGACCGAATTTTTTTCGAAGAATTATCCTCCCAAATCGACCAAGGATTTCTTCATCCGCTTTTGATACGGTCCATGCTTCAGCGCTGTAGAGCAGGACTGAGATCAGTGTCTTTTATAGGATCTCTTTAGTAGTTCGAGTGCGGGCTTAACTACTAAATTGCCTTTTGAGCCGGAAGAAACAGCGCTTGGCAAGAGTAATTCTTCGTTTAATTTCGGACGAGGTGTTGTTGTCGGAGTTAATGGCGGAGCCGAGATAGATAAGGTCCCCCTCAAAGTTATATCTGGTGACGCCCTGTCCAATTCGTCGATGCTGTGTGTCCTTCCGTGTTGACAGCATATACTTTGTCTTGCCCTCATTTACTGCTAAACCCATTTTTGCCGCTTCCTTCTCTATACTAGCAAACGTGGCTATGACGACACTTTGAGTTTTACCAATGATGTCAACATCGTCGGCGTATGCTAGTAGTTGCACCGAGTTTTGGAAAATTGTTCCTCTGGTGTTGGCTTGGGAGTTTTTTACAATCCCCTCAAGAATAAAATTGAAGAAGTCACACGATAGCGCATCGCCTTGCCTAAAGTTATATCTAGGAGATTTATACCTCTGTAGTTGGCGCAGTTCAGAGGCTCTCCTTTTTGTGGATCGTTCAAACGATGTTTAGGTTCCGGTCTACAGGAATACTTTCTTCCGACCAGATTTGGCTTATGAGTTTATGGATTTTACTTAGCAAGTCTTCTCCGCCGGCTTTTAAAAGCTCGGAGGACAGGCCGTCATTTCCGGCAGCCTTATTAATCTTGAGTCAAGATATTGTTATCTTCACTTCATTCAGGTCGGGTGGTTGGCATTTTTCGCTGTTGTTGTCAATATTGAATGGTGCGTTCTGCCTGACAGCGGAATGTTGTTCGTCATCGCCGTTTAACAGTCTGCAGAAGTAATTCTTCCACATCCTTAGCATCGACTGTGTCTCATCTACGATATTTTCTAATAAATCGCGACATGCTTCGGTTTGAACTTATATCCCTGGCTTTGACGTTTTACAGTTTGGTAAAACTTGCGAACATCGTTCCTGAAGCGCTCTTTCTCGCTCTTTTTAAAGCCGGCCTATACATAAGAATTTTTTTTTAAATGTACGTGTCAGTCTTTACAATTGTGTATGCGCTCCGACAGTAGGTATCCAAAAAAATTGCCAGAATTCATTAAAAGTAAGTCAAAGCTATATGGCCGCGGTGTAGTGGTAATGTGTTCGCCTGTTGAGTCAAAATCCATTTAACTTTTATTCAAAAGAAATAAAAAAGTTCGGTTGCTATACTTAAAAGGTATGCACCATATTGAAATTTCTTCAAATTTAATGAACACAAGAAACAGTGACTCCCCGAAGTTAGTTCGGACACCACCCATTGAGTAAGTCTTTACTACATCCAAAATCTTTCCTATCACTATCTTTCTTCTCGGGTTTTTCAATAAGAGCGCTACAAACGTTTTTTTTTTTAAATAAATCAAAAACGGTTGGAATAGACCATAGACTTGACGTAGCCCTACAGGAAATAGTCTAACGGCGTCAAATCGCACGACCGAGGCGGCCAAGCGACTGGACCATTTCGTGAGATAACACGTTCTCCAAACTTGGTTTCCAATAAATTGATTGTGCCATTTGCTGTGTGGCTTGTGGCTTCGTCCTGTTGGAACCACATGTCCTCCAAGTCCATATTATCCAATTGGGGCCAAAAATATTCGGTTATCATTGAACGGTAGCGATTGCCATTCACAGTAACGTGCCGGTCTTGATCATCACGGAAGAAGTACGGCCCAATGACGCCGTCGGCCCATAAACCACACCAAACCGTAATTTTCCCGGGATGCAATGATGACTCATGGAGTACGTGTGGATTGCTGCCTGACCAATACCGCATTTTTTGTTTATTGACGAAGCCATTCAGCCAGAAATGAGCCTCATCGCTGAAGATGATTTTTCGGTGAAAATCCGAATCATTTTCAAGTTGTTGCTCAGCCCAATTCACGAACAGAAGACGCTTCTGGTGGTCAAGCGGCTTCAGTTCTTGCGTCAATTTAAACTTGTAAGGATGTAGGACAAGATCTTTTCGCAAAATTCGCCACAACGACGTCACGGAGATGCCCAACGCTTGAGAACGACGTGTGAGAGACACATTTGGGCTTTCTTCAACTGAAGCCTCAGCGGCAGCAATATTCTCAACATTACGGGCACGTCTTTGTCTCACTGGCACGTGAACCTTTTGTACTGTGCCTTGGACTCAAATTTTTCCACTACACGCTCAATTGTTGATCTGCTAGGACCATTATGACGACCATAAATTGGACGTAGCGCTCTTAACGTTGAGGCCACTGACTCCGAATTTCGGTTGTAAATTTTAATAATTTCGACTCGTTGTTGGATCGTATATCTTTCCATCATGAAATGGCAAACCTAACTGAAGAGAAATGTGAAACGAGCGGCAGGCAAGAAATATGGCGTCGTTTGCTTTCCCTGTCGCTTAACTTTTGTAGCGTCCCTGTTGAAAAACCCGAAAAACCCAAGGGTATTCATAACCGCTTGGGTGCGTGTAAATTATAAAAAAAAAACCCCAAAACGCATTGGTACATATAAGGAGTTTCGAGAGTCTTTTGATGTGAACAATATCTTAGGATTATCTTCCACTCGTTGCATTTCTATGGAAAGTGTAATAAATCAGCTTTTGCAGCAGTGGCAACCGTTGCAATATTATTTCAATTCGAAATCTTTGGAAAACCAAAATTCAACTAGGAAAATTGCCAGTTTTTGATGAAATCGAAAAAGTCGTTTTTGCATCAAAAATTTGTATTTTTATTGGTAAATGGCGAATATATTTATATGAATTCTCCAAAAGAAATGTGATTTTTTTTTTGTTTTATTTATTTTAGGAAATTTGTTTTTTTTTTATTGTGGAGTTCGTTTTTGAAGAAATTGTTACTTTTGCAGATTCTCTTGTTTTTTAAATAAAATGTATTTTAAATCTGTTGAATCTTTATTTTTGTATATGGCAAGATCTACTGCGGTATATTGCAATCTACAGCGTTTTTTTCTTATATATACTGAGCCCTATGTGCTATACTCAATACATTAGTAGCGACAACACTTTCGTAACCCCCACTGGCTAGGAATTTCAGTGTTGAACAAAGCTGTATTACTGCTGTTACTAATGTGCTTTTTATGTTCCTTGGAAAACTTAATTAGTTTAGTATCATCAGAAAACATTCTTTGCTGACCTAAACTGCTGCACAACGCTAAAAAAAATTATTTTGCAATTTTACGATGTTATTCTTTTTTGAACACTTACTCATTTTGACAGAATTCTAGTGGATTGCTATTATTTCTAAAACATCTCCTTCGAATTTGAATATTAGTTCCTTCTTCATCCTCACTTTCCGACTCAAGGAATATCATTTTTTTTAACTTGAAAAATGATTTATGATTTTAAAAATATGAATAAAAAATACCCACATTGCAGTTCGCAATGACATTTTTAAGTTCAAATCACAATCATGCTCGTTTCAAGTTACGTTCTGCTAAGAAACATTTGTTTCGAGTTGCAGAACTGACATCTGTTAATGCCAAAAAACAGTACTCCCGCGGTGAGTCCCGCCACTTCTCGTCATTAAAATACTCATTGTTTTTCTACATATAAACAACGAATTTGTAAGGGGAGGGTATACTTTGACGGATGACCTTTGAACGCCATTACTAACAAGTTTGTCTTCAACGAGATGTCGTCGCTGCGCTTGCAAATGGAAATTAAAGACTTTGGATCGGAATTTTTGTTTCCATTCGCTTTATATGTCTTAGCCAAATGCAGCGTTAAATAAGGAGTTTTTATGTGCAGGTTTATGCCATTGTGCCAGTTCAAACACATAACGGTTTTCAGGTTGGCAGCATTGGTTAGTAATGGCGAATACCGACCGAAATTGTCGAAAAAGTGGCTTAAATTGGACCTTCCGAAGGGACCATTTGAAACGGAGCAGCGGACAACCTCTTGGCAGAAGCCTATTTAAGGATTACAATAAAATTTTTGAATATTTTTTGCAAATTTGAGTGTTTTATTCGATTTAAAAAAAACTACTCTTAAAAAATCACCCGTTACTATCGGTGGCTCGTCGTTGCGTCATTACTTTTGCGAGTGCATGCTCAATGACTATCTTGTGATTTCTGATTTTTATAGATGATTCGATATATTTTATAAGCACTTCTTAGCTGCAGAGAAACGCGGAGGAATGGCTGATTGCTTAAATGAACTGTTTACTGTTTACTGTTTACAATTTTGGATAGAACTATATAGCTTTCCCCCTTCATCTAACCTTTACCAAAGATTATAAAGCCATGCAGATAACGCACTGCATGCAAGAAAAATCATTCTATGGCGGGTCGTACTGGCACAGCCCGCCATATATTTAAAATTCGTTTCTCATGTATGCACTCAGCTATTTCAGCTAATTAATTTAATTTTCTTTTTTTAAGGTGTTCTATTTTTGGAGGACTCCTTAACCGGAGACGTTTGCTAGGACTACTCGTTGGAACTGCAGTAATAAACGTTGTATAGTTTTTTTTTTCTTAATTTTCTTTATTTAAAAGAATAAGAACGAGTTTAATTATGTATAAATATTTATCGAAATGAAGTGCAAGTGACTACAACAATTCAGCCTTGAACCTTCTTCTTGTTTTTGTATTTTAGGTTACTGATTTTGACCTTCTTCTTTACCGAAGTCGTGGTTGACGCAGTTGTATTGGTTGTGGTTGCCGGAGTCGTAGTTGTTGTTGGCGTGCAAGGTGTTATTGCTGCTCCGGTATCATCATCTATACAATCACCATTGGCATCGGCCGCGTTGACAGTGCTCCATAAGGCAAAGAAGCCGAATATAGCGAACAACCAAATAGTAATGTTCATGTCTGCAATGACTTAGTCTCCTTCCTAGTTAGCTGAATGGGAACTTCTGTCTTTAACAGACGATGAGAATTGTTTTTATATCGAAAACCGCGAAGTAAGTTTTTCTAAACTAGGTCAATCCAAAACATCTGAACAAATTAACTCTTTTCGTTTCCGAATTCAGCAGCTGCATCTAAGTTTTGTATAATCCGGAAACATCTGAGCAAACAAATGTCTGTTGTTTGGAAATCGGTGATTTTTTATTTCCTATTTCTTTAATCTACCTCCGGGATAAGACATTGATTTATGAGATGATATTTATTATAGACGGATATGTCTATTCTCGTCAAATTTTATTGGTAGTCTAGGGAAGGGCCTCAAAATTATTGACCCATCGAAGAAATGGGCTTCGGGATGTTTTAGCTAAGGATCTTTCAATATTTGGAATCATCTGAATCATTACAGCAAAAAAAATACATTCGAATATAACCGTTTCAATCAGACTGAAGCACATAGGCCCGGTATTGCAGTGCGAGATCATCCTAGTATCATCCTAGTATCGGTTGAAATCGAGAAACATGTTTTTCAATCAGTTTTCATCGAAAGTTAACTATGAGTTAAACAAGTAATTTTGGTTAGTTAACATTAGATTAATTATATTAATTAATACAATAAATAGCAACCGAATAATTTTGTTCAATTCTACTTATGTGACCATTTTATTAAATTCTTAAGAATATGAACATGTACGATATATTCATATTTAGTTTAAATGCGTTTTAAATGCGTTTTAAGAAGAAAAATTCTTGTAAGATCGTGACTTAACCATTTTCTTTTGTTTGGGGAAAAGGAAACTACGCACTTGACAACTGAGCTGTTCAAAATCAAACATAATCCTGCAATGTGAATCTTAATCCAGGATTAGTTGACTCTAGGTTAATTCAAAGTCAACTCAGCACATGCATTAATTAAATTAACCATTGTTTGTCTGCCTTAATTTAACTAGAAAATGCCTAGATAGGTAAATAAATCAGTTGGTGAGAGTCACTCTTAGTGGACTTTTAACATACGTAGCCCCTCGAGATATTTGTCTCTATTTAAAATAATTGCCGATTGGATAATCGTAAAGAAATCCTTCAAATGAATTTGCTTAAATAGCTACTGGTTATTTGTACCTTGGGTCCTTGGGTTTCAAAAATTTTCTGAAAATTAAATGTCAAAGTGGAATAAAGTGTTGAAAACTATTTATCGTAATCCAGAATTGATTACACAAACCTTATCTTACTCGAAAACGGCTCATCGGATGTAAAAACAAGTAAGCAATTACTTTAGGAAAAAGGCCCTTGATCGTAACGAAACTGTTCTGCCAAGAATTTGTATCATTTAGGTGCATGAAAAGTTATCTCATAGACATGTCTCATTGAGTGGTGGTGGGTGGGGTATCTTTTGAAACATTAAAAAAAACTGAAGTGCCACCAAGCTTAACTGTATCCATATTCAGTGTCTGTTCCACATTATTAATCTCTTAGAAACAAGTCTCGCAGATGTCAATATCCTTATACAAATTAGCAAAGATGTCGAAAAGTTTATTCAACAAATAAGGACTTGCTTATTATAGTTTAGTCCATTACCTCAGCCGCAACTGATCTGCTAGGTTTCTCGCGCCCACCAGCAAGAAACCCCTGGTTTGATTAGGAATGCCGACAGATGCTCGCAGCCAAGAACAAGGCCTACAAGGCTGAGCTGCAGGTGAAGACGAGAGCTGACGTTGAGGTCTTTAGGCAGAAAGAAGAAAAAAGAGCAGGAAAAGCGCGCGATCGACGATTCAGAGAGGTGCCACTCCAGGACCGATGTTCGCAAGTTTTACAAAGTGTTAAACGTCAAAGCCAAGGATACAAGGTGCGAATAGAATCCTGTCGATATGAACAAGGAAATACCGTAGTTGAGACACAGTCGATGCTGAGGATATGGAAGAACCACTTCTGCAGACTGTTAAACGGCTGTCAGGCAGAACGAACCACCACGCCTGCTAAATGGAAAACTTACCATTGTCATTGTCATTGTCTGCCTTAATTTAACTAGAAAATGCCTAGATAGGTAAATATATCAGTTGGTGAGAGTCACTCTTAGTGGACTTTTTACATACGCAGCTCCTCGAGATATTTTTCTCTATGTAAAATAATTGTCACTTGGATAATGGTAGAATTTTCTCATCAACGTTGTTAGATGAAGTGTATCAGCTCTGTGTACTGGAACTGCCTGCACTATAAGTGTTGAAATGCAGCGTCAGCTGATTTCGCTAATCTGATCTAGCAAAGATTTTCTTAGAATGTGAGCTGAGGCAAAGGTTGGAAAACAGATTGTAGGGAAATTATTCGATAAGACTGATGGCTCGTTTTGGAGAAGAGTGTTTAAGTCAAATGGCATACATGAGTCTTAGATAAGAAGAAATTGGGCTGACGTAAGATATCTCTAAGCTCTCAAAAAATATATCTTGCTAAGTTGAGCTGCTGCAGATTCGCTAAAAGAGGTTACATGTTGTTGCCATGATATATTTCTGTGAGTCTATGACTCCGAGAAGATGCTTGGATTACTTTGTTTTGACAGATAAATTTCTATCTCTATTTGCTGAGGCGTGGACTTGAGAAAACTGAGAGCTGCGTTTTTATTGAATGAATGAACTTTCCCCCTTCTTTGCTAATTTGTATAAATATGGATATATGCTTTACTTGAAATACGATTGTCTGTTCTAAGATACGAATAATGTGAAAAACATTTTAATTAATGTTTTAAAAGACACTGCATCCACCACTACTTAATAAGACTTGTCCATGAGATAACTTTTCAAATTTGTGATACACCAGTTTTTTAATATTTTATATGTTTGTATAGCCTCTATAAATCATCATGTCTTGGTTCTACTGCCTGCTCTGACCAATAATATAATTTTAGGCATTAATATCCTAGCCAGAGTTTTTGCACTAGATCGACCAGACATAGACGATTTTTTCCCTATGATTATTGAACCCACAAAGGACGTTTCTCACGGAGGCATTTGCTGGAAAAACTGCTGCAGTAATAGACGCTAGTTTTTTTTCTGTATTTTCTTTATTTGAAAAGATAATGACGGGTTTAATCAATTAATTATGTATAAATATTTATCGAAATGAAGTGCAAGTGACTACAACAATTCAGCCTTGAACCTTCTTCTTGTTTTTGTATTTTAGGTTACTGATTTTGACCTTCTTCTTTACCGAAGTCGTGGTTGACGCAGTTGTATTGGTTGTGGTTGTCGGAGTCGTAGTTGTTGTTGGCGTGCAAGGTGTTATTGCTGCTCCAGTATCATCATCTATACAATCACCATTGGCATCGGCAGCATTGGCAGTGTTCCATAGGGCAAATAAGCCGAATAAAGCGAACAACCAAAAAGTAATGTTCATGTCTGCAATGTACTTAGTCTCCTTCTTAGTTAGCTGAATGGGAACTTCTGTCATTTACTGGCAATACGAGTTGTTTTTATATCGAAAACTGCGAAGTGAGGTTTTCAAAACTAGGTCAATCTACGACATCTGAACAAATTAACTCTTTTCGTTTCCGAATTCAGCAGCTGCAGCTTAGTTTTGTATAATCCGTAAACATCTGAACAAAAAAAATTCTATTGTTTGGAAATCGGTGATTTGTTATTTGTTACCTCCGGGGTAAGACAATGATGTATAACATGATGAGTCTTTACATCTTTTCTAATTTTATAAGAAAATAGACGTCAGCTAGGCTTGAAATACGATAGTCTGCTATTTATTAGATATGAATGAAGTTAAACAGAAACTGAACAGTCCGTAGGCTACAAATTTTCATAAAAATGTTGAAACATACGATTAGGGGCTTTTTTCATACAACCATTTATGTGTACTTTTTACGAACACTCAGCTAAAAGAACTGACTTATCAACATGGTGGTGCAGACAAGATATTAAATGGTTTGGTTTGACATTTCAAATGAATTTGACCGACTTTTACCCTTAAGCTTTCATTTGGAGGTACCTAAGTTAAACATTATATTATCTCTAAGCCCCACATGACTTATTTTTAACTAATAAATGTTGAGTTGCTTACTTTTCTTTTCAACGAGATTGTCAAACGCAATATATTTAATTGGTGGTTGGAAGTTTGCGCAACCGTTGCGAAGGTTTTGCACATACTTAAAAGCTACTTTCGAACATATATGCACCAATCAAGTGGTTTAAATTGGTCATATTCTGGATTTCATATTTAGTAAGATATCTTAGATGAAGCCTTGTTCTCATTTGCCTATGGAACGTTTTGACCAATGAGAACAGAGCTTCTTCTGAGATAACTTACTATATGTGAAATCCGGAAAATGGACAGTGAAAGCTCATTTAGTGTTACGAAAAAATGTGGTGCTCCGATCGAGTGCCAAATTTCAAGACGTGACGCCACATGTTGTACTATCAATCTTCAAGTATGTTTTTTAGAGGCAGAGATTTTTTTTTAAATTAAAATTTAAAAAAAAATTTTTTTTAGCTCACTAATTTTATGGCATTTAATGTTTAAAAATTATTTTTAGCATGGCCATCCTGTCGGTCAAAATTTTTCACCACTTTTTCAAGCACATCCGGTTTATAGTGCGTCGAATGTTGGATTCTAAGTGATCAATCGTTGCTAGCTTATCAGCATAAACCAGATTTGATAGAGCCCCACAAAAAGTAGTCAAAAGCTCAATTGATTGCATGATTGAACGCGCGTTATGGCATGTTGCGCTCGTTTGAACCATTTTCCTCCAAATGATTTTCAGTGACATGACGGTTAAAAAAAATAACGAATCATTTTTCTATAGCGTACGCCATTTACAAATCACCGGTTTCGGATTTAAAGACAAATTGGCCGATAACGCATTTATGTTGTAAACTGCATCAAACAGTGTTTTTTTTTTGCGGATATAGGTAATAGAGTCTGGAGCGTTCCATGAGGATTGTACTCACTCCAAAAACGACAATTCTGCTTGTTTCAATACCCGTCAAACCTCATCTCTGAAGATGAATTGATAAACATCTGGCTCAACTGCCAGTTATTTCTCAGCCTATTCACCAAACACATGACGTAATTTATGGTCGGCTGGCATTAATTCTTGCACCAATTTTATCTTACATGGATGTAGATCTTTCCTCAAACATTTCAAAAAAGTTCCTGAGAACAGCGTCTGATCGATAAATTCGGGTCCTCTGTCACACTCCGTTTACAGCGTCGATGGCTTCTTCTATAAGCACAGTACGGGCTCGATTTGTATGAATATTACCAAAAATTGTAAATGTGGACATGAATCGATCCATAGCATTGGGTATTAGCTGCTGTATGAACGATTGTGCATACTGTAAACTTGACAAAGGACTCTTTAAGTTTGGCGATCAGAGCGCGAGTTTTAAAAATAAATTTCCGGGATTTGTAAATGTTATTCTGGTGTAAGTCTGGTGGTGATTCGCAAAAGTATACTGACAAAAAAGTCAAATATACTTCATAAAATTCACCACATTCACCTACATAGTTTACGACGAATTTCATCAAAATGTGTATAGGGATCATTAATTACCACATGCGTTGAAGTGTTGTGGAGACGAAGATTCAATCAAGAAGTCCTAGCCACCTTAAAGGTCGCTATACTCCTTGATTGAATCTTCGTCTCCACAACCCTTCAACGCATGCGGTACCCAAAATTTTTCGAAGAGTTCTTCGCTTAAAACGGAATTCGAGGAAGTCAATATTGGTAAATTTTAGGTCTAGTATGAAAAGACGATGTTTTTCTTAATATGATGATCGTATAACAAAACAAGGAAAAAGGTTATGCAAACAAATACACATATAAACCACAAAACAAAAAACAAATCTCTCCAAAAACATGGTTGCACATTATTAAATGTATAGAACACCCTTTGAGGGTAGAATACTCTTAACGGTTTTTTTATGAACCATAATTGCTGAATTTAAAAAAAT
Source organism: Rhingia rostrata (assembly GCA_949824845.1). Classification (NCBI taxonomy): domain Eukaryota; kingdom Metazoa; phylum Arthropoda; class Insecta; order Diptera; family Syrphidae; genus Rhingia; species Rhingia rostrata. The sequence continues at coordinate 47,119,800 of OX463756.1, forward strand.
ATATGAAAGTAAAAATTGTATGACACAATTCACAAGATGAATCAAATAATAATTTGCTCGCATATGCTAGGTTTTTTTGATAATAAAATGTTTTGATACCTTACACATACCTTACAAAAAAATAATTTTGGACAAGACATTTTACAGAAAAAAATTATCAATATACATTAATAAAAATAATTAAAATATAAATACTAACATATAGTATTATGCCATAAAACAATTGTTACAAGCGCTATTTCCATAAATTAAAAACAGAAGTGACGTAAATTGATGCAATATTATTTAATTTCACAATGAATGTAGTTATTAGAAATTAACGGATACAAATATAAATACCGTAGTCATTGTAAGTAAAATGCATTTTAAAAAATAACAACAATTAAAAGAAAATTATTGGAATATTATTAATTTTGTAACGTAGAAGATCAAGCAGTAATAAATTAATCATATAAAAACAAAACTTATGAAAATATGAAAAGCATACATGTTTTTAAAATAAAAACAAATAAATAATTGATCATTGATCTTAAACATTTTTGCATTTTTTTTTTAAAGCAGGATGCAGTTGAGTTGAGGCATAGTTTGTAACATGCAGAAGTAATTTAAACAGATTTTTCGTAAAGTAAAGGGTCTCCCAATAGAGGTTTTCGAACTATGACAGTTCGTAGCGGCCATATTGTTGAAGTTGAGGCAAAAAATTATGCAATGTCCCAGAGGTAGTAAAAACTTTTTGTCATTTGTCAAAAATATTGAAAATTCGGCTTCATCATCAGATCCGACGCTCATTCACAATAGCATTCCAGCTGTCAGCTCTTTAGGCAAAGCACTGGATGGGCGTTTAACAACACATGCACATGAACAAATTATTTTAGAAACATGTGTGTTCTGCGCTTCGCATACCTTACGGTCGCCTTAATGTAATCGCCCTAACAAGGAACGCAAGATTGGACGAAAACATCGCGCTGTCCGTAAGAGTGTGCATGAGAATCCAAGTCAGCCCATTAGCGCGTCTTTTACCAGAACTGGGTCTTTCGCAAACCACAACTTGACGAATTTTGTTGTCGAACGCATCCCGAAAAAAACACAGTTGGTCGGTCCATATTTCTTTGAGAACACGTTGGCCAGGACATCACCGTAAACAGCGAGCCAATGACATGTGGTTTCAATAGGGCCTCTCTAGGTAACACTTAGCTCAATTCACATTGGAAATTGTGACGAGAACATGGTCATCTCACGTAGAGCTGATGGGAAATGGCCACCGATATCGTGCGATTTGTCCTCGTTAGACTTTTTCTTATGGTGTATTCAGAAGTCGCGGGTCGATGCGGATAAGCTACAAGCCACAGCGGCCCTCAAACCCAGCATAACCAATGCCATCGGTTAAATTAATCCTTATTTATGGGCCAGAGTCATGAAAAGTTGGACATTTCGGATGCGAGCCACTCAGAGAAGCCGCGGCCGACATTTGAAGTATGTTTTTCCATACATAATGGCATCGATATGCCTTTCAAATGAATAAAAAAATTTGTTTTTATCTCACATATACTTTGTTGTTGCTTAATGGAAGACCCTGTATATGGATCGAATACAAATCTTATATGGTCTAGCCAGTTCTTGGGCCTTAAATTTTGAACTAGACCGATAAAATTTATTACACGAACTATTTGTTGCTCCCAGTAAAATTAAATAAAATTTAAAAATCTGCCAACTGCCACAAAAGTGCCCTGAGCCGAATGAAGCACTTAAGTAAAGTAAGTCAGTGCCATCGTTCATAGCAGGTCTGTATCGCTGTTAAAGACATTCATAGGTGAATCATCGTTTGTATTTGATTATCCCGGCAACGCAAGTGGGATCGACTATGTTCTATTAAAAAACGACAAAGTATTTCATCTTCAGCTTTTAACTCAGTCCATCTTAGTAGTTCTAATTGGAGGGGTGATTAGATAAACCAACACTAAGACTTTTGTAAAAATCGTTTGTTTTAATTAATTGGTTTTATATGAAATAAATTTTATAGAAATTAGGTACGAAATATGACATCAGACTAGTGTCAATCTTTTGATCATCGATACAAACATTGGCTATATTTAGTGCGATTTCCATTACACCACGTTTGCAGGCTTCGTATTACTTTTATTAACGTACACTTTGTCTTTTTAAAAAACCCATACAAAAAAGTCAAGCACAGTTTAATCTGCTGAAAGAAGTGCCAATGGGAAATATGAACTTTTTTTAAATCAAACGTTCGTCAAAATTTACACGCAGCAAGTCCATAATTTGCCTATCAGTGTGCGGAGTCGGTCCATCTTGTTAGAACCACATGTTATGATGCTGCTCCACGATTGGGTTCAAAAAGTTGTCAATTATTATGGGTGGCCGCGGTGTAGTGGTAATGTGTTCGTCTGTTGAGTGGAAGGTTGCGCGTTCAATCCCAACCAAAATCCATTTCACTTTTATTTAAAAGAAATAAAAAGGTCGGTGTAATACCTAAAAGTATGCACACCATCTTGAATTTCTTCAAATTTAACGAGCACAAGAAAAAGTGACTCCCCGAAGCTAGTTCAGACACCACCCATGGAGTTAAAGTCTCCACTACATCCAAAATCGTTCCTATCCTCTCTTTCTTCCCCTTCTCTAACGCTCGTACTATGGTAACATATAAAAGGGTATTCATAACCCCTTGAGTACGTGTAAATTATAAAAAGAAAAAAAGAAGCCCCGGAAAACCATTTTGGCGTTTCATCCCCCTTCTTAAAGATCTATGGACCAAACATTTTGTCAGCCATAACGCGCGCCGCACCAAAAGGTGCATATAACTGAGATGGTGTGTTACCCTTCGATTTTTGGGGTCCCACAATTTACAGTTTTGTTTGGTTTTACATTGGTTGGTCTTGTTTTGCCATACTTTTAGGCTTAGAAATTAATTCTTCGCTTGATTTCTGACGAGATATGGTTTTTAGAGTTATAAGCGTGGTCGAAGAACCCAATGTCCAGATTGCAACGTTCTTTTTAGTAGGCAGTCCTTCGACAAAACTGTGTTTTAAAATCTCTCGGCAATTTTATGATTGGCTGTCACTTGTGAGTTATTTTTAACCTCCAGTTGGTAACCATGGGTTACTGGTCTCACCCAACCGGATTGGACTTGCTAAACGATAAGTGCGAGTGTTGAAAACACGACGAATAACAGCAACACTATAAACAGCCAGGCCAGAATAGCAGGGAATGAATACCCGGCCTTATGTCCCAGGCGAACATAGACAAGCTGCTTCGACATATTCGGACAACAGCTTGTCTAGGAATTTCAAGGGTTAGTCAGGCCCCTTTTTGGGACTGATTTTATTGTTGACGACCCTGCTAAACTGGCTAACATCTAGCGGAAGCCCTAAACTGCTACAATCAGACATTACTTCCATCCAGGAAATACGATGGTATGGGCCGGGCAAAAAGAGGATGAAAAACTGTCCAGTAGAGACCGTGTTATAGTGAGCAGAAACAGCGACTACTCGGATGCGGATTTGTTTTAAGTGCCAGACTTAGGCAAGAAGACTTATGTTTCCAAGACATTAGCGACCGCATTGTAACAATCCGCATCAAGGATAAATTCACCAACTTAAGCCTTATATCTGCTCACGCCCCATCGAGGATTGCTAAGGATTGCTTCTATTAACTCCTTGACCAAACCTATGAGCAACTACGGAAGTAAGATGTTAAAATCGTTCTGGGTGATTTTAACGCAAAGGTAGGAAAGAAAGACATCTTTAGGTGGATTGTCGGAAAACATAACCTACGCGACAACAAGTCTGGTAACGGACTTAGGCTAATTGACTTCCCTACGGAACGGAATGCCACTATAGCCAGTACACGGTTTCCGCACCTCAATATCCATAAGGGGACATGGCGGTCTAAAGATCAACGAACGGTCAACCAAATAGATAATATTGCGATAGACAAGAGGCACGCATCCAGTATTTTGGATGTCATTCCGAGCAAGAACATCGACTCGGACCACTACCTTGTTGCAGCTAAGGTAGGAATGCTGATATCCACCACGCCAAAACAATCCAGAAATACTGTGAAAAAAATTAATGTCGAAAGACTGCAATCGCAAGAGACCGCCAAGACCGTCGCGCAACGCGGATCCCTTAACCTCTCGATTAACACCATACCACCAGCATCAAATATCGAGGAACAATGACAACGATACTAACAAGCTATTAGATCAGCCGAACTGAGGTGCTAGGTTTCTCGCGCCCACCAGCAAGAAACCGCTCGTTTGATGAGGATTGCCGACATATGCTCGCAGCCAAGAACGAGGCCGTTGAGCTCTATAGGCAGCGCGCCATCGAGGATATAGAGAGTTGCCTATCCAGGAACGATATTCGCAAGTTTTACGAAAGTGTAAAACACCAAAGTCCAAATCGATACCCATCATCGATTTCAAAGACGCATACGATAGCATTTATAGAGACGAACTATACAGAGCCATGTCTAGTTTTGGTATACCAACCAAACTCGTCCATTTGTGTAGGATGACGATGGAGAATTCTCGCTGCTCCATCAGGGTCGGACACGACCTCACCGACACATTCGATACCACAAAAGGATTTAAGCAAGGCGATGCGCTTTTATGTGACTTCTTCAATTTGATTCTCGATGAGATTGTGCAAAACTCCAATGCCAACACCAGAGGCACAATTTTCCAAAAATCGGTACAACTACTAGCATACGCGGAAGATATTGACATTATTGGTTGGACCCAACGTGATGTTATAGCCACGTTTGTTAGTATCTAGAAGAAGCAGCCAAATTGGGTTAAACAGTAAATGAGGGCAAGACGAAGTAAATTCTGTCAACACAAAAGGACACACAACATAGACGAATTGGACTGAACATCACCATTGACAGATATAACTTTGAGGTAGTACGGGACGTTATAACGAAGAATTACTCTTGCCAACCGTTGTTTCTTCGGGCTAAGAAGGCAATTTAGTAGTAAAGGCCTCACTCGAACTACTAAGGAGATCCTATATAAGACCCTGATCATCCCATTCTTGCTCTACGGCGCTGAAGCATGGACCGTCTCAAAAGCGGATGAAGAAATCCTTGGTCGAAAGAGGAAAATTCTTCGAAAAATCTTCGGTCCCGTTTGCGTTGAAGGGCAATGGAGACGAAGATTCAACCAAGAACTAAACGAGCTGTACAGCGACATGCCTTTGGTCGAAAAACTCCGCATTGGACGTTTAAGATGGCTAGGACATTTAGAACGAATGGACACCAACTCCAGCTCGCAGAGTCTTCGATTCCGAGCCATACGTCGGACGCAGTAGAGGAAGAACTCGCCTTAAGTGACGCGCACAAGTAGAAACCGACCTCAACCAACTTGGAGTGCGCAACTGGAGGCAGTTAGCTAAGCAACGGGCTAATTGGAGAGGCATGTTGGTTGAGGCCCAGGTTCATTCCAGACGGTAGTGCCACTTAATTAAGTTAGTAAGTCACTTGTGAGTTTTGTCCTGGAGCTTATTGAAATTACCCCTAGCAATGTGATCTTTTTCGCCTATTGTTACAATGAGTTCGATAATGTTTTCGCTATAATACTGTTCCGTGTTTACTTTGCACAATATTTATCCAAATAGAAGCTAACATGGACTTGGACTGTTTCACCGTTGTAACCAATATTATTCAAGAAGAATGCAAATCCGAAATTCCGCTCAAACCAATTCAGAAAACGTATCCTTAAATATTCCTTTTAATAAAATATTATAGTCCCGTAGTGCGATCATCTAAACAGTGTTCTTGCAATTGCAATAATTGCATCTTGCAATAATTAACGCAAAAAGTTCACAGAACACAGCTACTAAAAATAGATGGAAATGAAATAATTTTTTCATTCGCAGTTCAAAAATTAACTTTAACTGCATTCCCAATGGCTTCTCTATAGGATTCGGGGATGACTTCATACTACATCTTAATAAAAATTATGCAACATTAACATATTCTTAAAATGTGTTACAAATATATATATATAGGTCTATCTATAAGACTGATTCGAATTTTAAGTTGATGGCGTATTAGACAATGTAGATAAATATAGTGTTTGTTGCCTCTTAATGATCTAACCATAACCCATCTGGGTCTCATAAAATGAAAAATGAAAAAAATTCAGCATATGTTTAGTCAATTATGATGATGTCTCATCCTTGGGTAAAGAAAGCATGTGTTGAAATAGCTGCAAGTGTCATCTTGTCTTGTGAAAAAACTGCCCAACAGTGAAATACATTTTTGAAATCTAACCTAGAGATTTTACCATAATCTCCATTGCATAATTACGGAATAAAAAATCGTTACGTATACGACACAGTGAACCCAATGTTGCACTTCATTTTGCCCCCTGTCACCTTGAATTGCATATCAGAAAGCAGCATCACACTGATCTTGAAAATACAGACCGCTCAAGGCTTTAAAGTGTCATTCATCGACAACCTTTAATGAAATCAATCTTTTAGTTTGTTGTTTCCCGATCAAGCGTGTATTCATAATTATCCCATAAGTGCATAATATCTAACGAACTTCACGCTTGAATTGAATGCAAATTTTACAAGTGATTGTCGCCATCCGGCCATCACTCCAATAACCCACCCCTAAGTTTGATTTTTCACTAACAAAAAATCTGTCCACCAATGTCACATAACAATGAAATAAATCTCACATTTGTTTGCCCCGGGAATGAATCTAGAGCACGTTGATATCTTGCAGTTGCCTTCCATACTGTACATCTGCTGCTGATGTTCCATTCGATTTGAATCCTATCGAAGATCAACCGGGCATCACCCTTACATGTTTGGCGTTGCGGCAAGTTACTAATAAACAACCAAACAAAATCATAGCCATCTGGTGTTTGGCGGTGGTGAGAGGAGTGGCTGACAAGATCTCGTTTATGGGAATTAGAGGTCTAGTGACAAGCAATTCGCTGTCGATATCAATGACGTCAGGATGAAGCCAGAAATTGAAAATTTTCTGCCGCCTAAAGTAAGCAATAATTCACGCTCCAATTTCGAATTCGAATACATTCGACTCGACGACGGACTTAAAGCGGCACACTGTTCGGATCTTGGGACAGTTGCAGATCGAACGACCAGAAAGAATGTTCTAGTTGTGGATATATAATTGAATTATTTGGATATTAGAAAAGTTTACTTGCGCATAAGGATGCGTTTTTGTGGTACAGTTTTAAAAACATTTGTTGTGTTGTGTTTGTGGTATGGATTTAGTGAGGCAACCGTACACAGGACTTTAGAGGATGCGAGGAGTGAACGCAATCGACTTGTGCAAAAGTACATAAAGACATTGAAGAAGGAGGAGGGTGCAATACGTTTAGTTGGTGGACCAAATGAATATGAGGGTGAGTAAGAAATATATTTGGTAAAAAAAAATAAAGATAATTTTTTAGAAGCCGATAAAATAGTAAATATTTTTAAATTAAATATTTAAGGGACACATTTGTTTTTTTTTTGTTGTAAAACAAATATTTTTTCGAAGGCCACTTTTTGCACTTCATTTTTTTTTTTTTTTTTTGGTTTTGTGAACGAAATTAAGACTCGAGATTTTAATCATACTTAACACTAAGAAAAAGTGTCTGGATTTATTTATTTCTACAGTCTATAGGTCTTTTCTATACTAGGGATTGGTTTAATAATATTACAGACGCTTTTTTTGGAATTCGCAGTTTAAGTTCAACATTATCTTATTATTTATCAATGTCAACATTTTTTTTTTTTCTGTGGGTGATGGAAATCTCAAAAGAGACGATGAGCACGTGCCCCAAAAATAGTGTGGGACCTTAACTCCACTAAAACCAATACGCTTTTTGTATTTTTATTGCAACTTAGTATGCGACTTATCTAGCGATTTTTTTATCACGAGTAATGAATGTTTGGCAGGCAAATTTCCTGTGAGAGTTCCTGCTCTCTCCGCAATTTATAACGCGATTTTGTTATTATCGGGCCAAATCTAAGGGCTTACTTCTTTGAAGACTCCGCAGTAAATTTGTTTCGTCAAGAACTCGGAGGACCGTTGTGTTAACGTGTCCTAATAAACGTTTTTTTTTTATGTTTGCGTGCAAAATTTTTCCTTTCATCTTTAACCGCGGGAAAACCCAGACCTCTGCGTAGATCCTCATTTCTTATATACCACGCTGCATTGACGAATGATCTTTACATTTTGCTTTCAAAAGTTTGTAAAATATTTAGATTCGTTTCACTGGTACAAACTCATATTTGTATACCATATGTCCAGGCTTTAGCACTTGCTTGTATAATAGCAACTTGTTATCAAGGTTAAACTTCGAATATTTTCCGAGTATCCAGTACAGTTCTCTGTATTTGTTATTAAGTTCTTCGCATTTCTTTTTTACATGCGACTTCCATTTGAATTTTGCATCGAGTGTCATTCCGAGATATTTTGCTTCATTTGCAAAAGGGACTCGAACCGTATTGAGAAATACTGGCAAATTGTTTGTCCGCTTATACGAAAAATCTACATGAATCGATTTGCTCTCGCTAAGTGCAATCCGCCAGGATTTTGTCCATTCATTAACCTCGTTAAGAGCGTTTTGTACTTTCATATTTGTTTTCTCTGTTGTTGTGCCAACTGCTAGTATAGCTGTATCGTCAGAAAACGTGGCAACTATTGTATCGTTTGTTTGCGGGATATCACGTGTAAATAGGAGGTACAAGAGTGGGCCAAGGACGCTTCCTTGGGGTACTCCTGCCAATATTTCTCCGAATATTCGTTTTCAAGTTTCACACGGAAAAGTCTATGCTCAAGATACGACACAAGGATTTTATATAATTTTCCGGCAGAACTTGTCTTAATTTGTATTGAAGGCCCATATGCCAAACCTTGTCAAAAGCTTGCGACACGTCAAGAAATACGGCTGAGCAAATTTCCTTTTCTTCGAAAGCTTTCTCAATTACATCAGAATTTCGATGAACTTTGTCCAGAGTCGAATCTTTACTTCTAAACCCAAATTGATGGAGAAGTGAAAAAGGTCTGTTAGATTTTATTTCATTCGGTGATTATCCTGGTTTGAGAACCATAATCACTTCTGCGACCTTCCACTGTCTTGGTATGTATTCTAATCTAATTGCTGCATTTACAATGTACAGGAGTTTAGCTAATGCTTTTTGAAGCGACATTTTAGGAATTTCTCCTGTAGTTAAGTCATAACCCGGAGCTTTTTTAGGCATTAATTTCTGTATTTCCGGTTTAAGCTCGGCAATACCTGCATATCTAACTAGATTACTATCGGTTGTAGTCTCGAATAAACTAATGTGTTCTGGACCCTCAAATGATTTAAATGTTTCTTCAAGATATCGCTTTTTGCCCAAACATCTTGAGTTTTGGCCGTTTTATGGCCAAAGCGAATAATTCGATTCGTTTCCAGCGGTTAGGCTTTGCAGATAAGTTTGTACTGCCTGGTTTTTAAAGTTTCTAATCTAATTTAATAGCATGTTACTCAACCGATAGATGTGTTTTATCTTGCGGGCCACGAGTTTGGTGCCATCTTTTTCGAACTTTTCTTTTTTGTCTAACCAAATCTCTTACTTCCCATGGGTACTTAGTATTACTATCGCTTTCTATTTTGCGTTGTTGAGGAGTATTATTCCATGCTGCTGTTAACATTTGAATAAAAAATGCATACGGATTTCTGTCCGTCCAAATTTAGAAAATATTAAATGTCTGTCCAACTATATTAAAATGATAAGCTGAGTTACTGTTGTAGTTTAAGACTTTGCTTCATACTTACTTTTATGACACACTCGTGCATCCACCACTCGATTTTAATGGACGCAAGTATTAGATACAATTAGCTACTGCAATCGATACGCGAATAAGTAACATACGTAATGTATACTTGACCCTGCGAAAAATATTGCTGTTAAAGATCAACTCAGGCAAGTTTTGGGGTTTGACCTTGACATATATTTATAAATATTTCAAAAAAACTTCCGATCGGAAAAAGGAGATGAAAAGGTGAAAACGTTGGAAACATTAAGGTATTTCTGGTACTTTGAACGCTTTTTCGTTGGTATCAATCCTCAAATCTGTTAATTAGAAGATGGGTGTTTCGAAATTTCCTAATCTGGGGGGCCTTACATTATTTTGTAAGTTCATCCCAGTAACATTCATATCCATTAACGCAGCGCTGTGGCTACACAGGAAAATCATGTTTAATCATTTTTCTTGTAAAAGTGCACGAAAAATTTAAGTGAATCCAAATATTGGATAGTGGACCTTATCTAAATATTAAAATGCATAGATGTGTGTTTTCGGGATCAATTGCAAATCGTTTTCTGATGGTTTTGGAATCGGCATTATAGGGCCAAAAATGAATGCATTTACGATATAACGAATTTCGTAAATTCGTAATTTCTCAAAAAAGTTTCTAACGATTTTGTTTAAACTTAACTTACTTACTTTACTTACTTACTTAAGTGGCGCAACAGTCCGGAATGAACCTGGGCCTCAACCAATATGCTCGGTCCTTAGCTAAGTGGCTTCAGTTGCGGACTCCAAGTTGGTTGAGGTCGGTTTCTACTTGTGCGCGCCACTTAAGGCGAGGTCTTCCTCTACTGCGTCTGACGTCTGGTTGGGAATCGAAAACTCTGCGAGCCGGAGTATTGGTGTCCATTCGTTCTACATGTCCTAGCCATCTTAAACGTCCAATGCAGAGTTTTTTGATCAGGGGCATGTCGCTGATAGCTCGTATAGTTCTTAGTTGGATCTTTGTCTCCATAGCCCGTCAACGCAAACGGGAACGAAGAAGAACGACCAAGGATTTCTTCACCCGTTTTTGAGATGGTCCATGCTTAAGCGAAGTCGAGCAGGACTGGGATAATCAGAGTTTTATATAGGATCTCCTTAGTAATTCGAGTGAGGGCTTTACTACTGAATCGCATTCTTAGCCCGAAGAAACAGCGGTTGGCAGGTTGGATTAATTTGTGACGATATGTTGTTGTCAGAGTTAATAGCGGAGCCGAAATAGACAAAGTACTACCTCAAAGTTATATCTGGCAATGGTGACGTTCTGTCCAATTCGTCGATGTTGTGTGTCCTTTCGTGTTGACAGCGTATAGCTACTTTGTCTTGCCCTCATTTACTGCTAAACCCATTTTGGCCGCTTCCTTCTCTATACTAGCAAACGTGGCTATGACATCACGTTAAGTCCTACCAATGATGTCAATATCGTCGGCCTATGCTAGTAGTTGCACCGATTTTTGGAAATTGTGCTTCTCGTGTTGGCTCGGGAGTTTAGCTCAATCCTCTCAGAATCAAATTAAATAAGTCTTATGACAGCGCATCACCTTGCCTGAATCCTTTTTTTGGTATCGAATGTGTCGGTGAGGTCGTTTCCGACCCTGATGGAGCAGCCAGAATTCTCCATCGTCATCCTACACAAACGGACGAGTTTGGTTGGTATACCAAAACTAGACATGGCTCTGTATAGGTCGTCTCTATAAATTCTGTCGTATGCTTTGAAATCGATGGGTATCGATTTGGATTTCTTCAGTTTTTTTTTCAGGATTTGCAGAGGTGTGAAAATTTGATCGGTTGTGGACTTTCCTGGCCTAAAACCACATTGATAAGGGCCGATCAGATTCTTGGTAAACGGTTTCAGGCGTTCACATATTACGGCAGACATGATTTTGTAGGCGATGCTTAGGAGACCTTTGCCTCTTTAGTTGGCACAGTTTTAAGGGTCTCCTTTCTGTGGAAGGGACAAACGATGCTGAGGTTCCATTCTTCAGGCATACTTTCTTCCGACCAGATTTGGCTTATGAGTTGGTGGATGTTATTTACCAAGTTATCTCCGCCGGCTTTATAATGCTCAGCCGGAAGGGCGTCATTTCTGGCAGCCTTATTTAGCTTGAGTTTAGATATTGCCATCCTCAATTCACGCCGATCGGGTGATGGGCAGTTTTCACTGTCGTTGTTAATATTGAATGGTTCGTTCTGCCTGACAGCGGAATGTTGTTCATCATCGCCGTTTAACAGTCTGCAGAAATGGTTCTTCCATATACTCAGCAATGGTTTGGCAGCATTTTTGTGTCTCTTCAGTTCATGTAGAAATAGTTTTTCTTCATTATTCTGAGCGCAAATTATTGATACATTTTCGACTGTGTTATGACTTTTCTGAAGCGATTAAAACTAAAGTTTAAGTTTTCTTATAATAACAAATCTGATCTTGATAACCTCCTAATTAGTTCTTTGTGACACTTTCCATTACAACAACCACAAAATTCCCTCCCTATTGCGCATTCTTCATTACAATACACTCCTTGGTAGGTTCCATATTTTAGGTAGAAAACCCCTTCTTTGACTTTATTTACCTCCTGTTTAATCCTTAATACTCTATACCAATGGACTGTATACTATTATATTTGACATTAATTACTTTACCACAATATTACCCTTTCCTTCTGAAAACTGTTTATAATTATCTACCTCAATTGACATCTATTTGTGTTAAGGCAACATTGAGATTCTTCACAATAACAAATGGGGCTCTGTGTGCGACGATGAATGGGACAACACTGAAGCTGAAGTAATTTGCCGCCAATTAGGATTCCCCGGTTTGAAGAAGTACACTCACAGTGGAGCGTACGGACCTGCAAGACGTGAGTTATCTTTTAGAAATTTCAATCCTCTTTATAAACCAATCTCTGTCGATTTCACTCTAGGACGATTCTGGATGGATAATGTCATCTGTGAGGGTCATGAGAAGGAGATAACCGACTGCCGTTTTGATGAATGGGGTAAAAGTGATTGTGAATCATCCGAAGCCGCAGGTGTTGTTTGTCAGCAGCCCGTTTCAGCTAAGTTTGCTGCCATCAAGAAACCGCACAAAGAGAAAATTCCCAAACAGAGACTTCATTATTCACATAGGATGGATGTGAGACTACGTGGGGGTCGTGAGAAGAACGAGGGACGCATTGAAATTCGAATAAATGGCGGTGAATGGGGTACGATTTGCTCGGATGGATGGTCTCTGTTAGAGGCGAATGTTGTATGTAGACAGCTAAATTTGGGCTATGCCAGTGGTGCCTACCAAACTGACTACTTTGGCGGAGCAAATGTTTCAAAGACCATTCTCAGTGGCACGGAATGCTATGGCAACGAAACCTCTTTGGTAGAGTGTCTTCATCATGATCACACGAAGGGATTCAATCACTGCCATGGAGCTTGGAATCATGTAGCTGCGATTACATGTACTAATCAGGCTCCCGATTTAGTGTTCAACTATCAAGAACTGGAAACAACTGCTCACTTGGAAGACCGACCAATGTTTTTCCTTCAGTGCGCTATGGAGGAGAACTGCGTAGCTGCCGAGGCATATCAAATCCAAAAGGACAACCCCGATTGGCATTTGATCACCCGTAGATTATTGAAGTTCACGGCGAGTGTTCTCAATGCGGGCAATACAGACTTTAGACCATCGATCCCGAAGCATTTGTGGGAGTGGCATATGTGCCATATGTAAGTATAATGTCGCATGATATTTAAGTTCTGTTCTAGTAATTTTGAGTAAAGAAAACTGAGAATTTTCAAATATTCAATATCGAGAGAGAATTCACTCATAGCTACAAAAGGCACCCGTACTCCTTCACAAAGAAAAATTAATATTTTAAGAATTTTGAAAAGACGACAAAAAAACACCACTTTTAGTGATTTTTTAAGTTTCACATCCAAGTTTATTCAAATTTACACTTGCACAGTGCATGAATTATGAAGTGTTCCATTGGTAATACTCGAGAGCTTATAAATGCAAATGGATCTGTTTAAGAAACGTTAGAAATGAAACTTTAGGTGTCTTCTTTTTCCTAAGGAAAAGCTTACTATTTGCATAACTCTTTTCTAACCTTATGGCGATTTCCATAATTAAAGCTATTAAGGGTATTCATGCACCGTCCTTATTTTACTACACGCAAATGATTGTAGTTGTGTACGTTTTGGCGGTTGTAAAATATTTACATCCAATGACATATTTTTCTACCAATAAAAAATACCATCATGGCGTTGATCAACTAATCATTAATTAACAATGCGTATGGCATCTTTTTAATTATTTCCTTCTAGGCACTACCACAGCATGGAAGTATTTGCTGTATTCGATATTTTCGACTTACATGGAAACAAGGTAGCTCAAGGACATAAAGCATCGTTTTGCTTAGAGGATAATCAATGCCTGCCAGGTGTCAAACCAAAATATGCGTGTGCCAACTTCGGAGATCAAGGTAAAAGGGATATGATGACACAAAAATATAACTGCCACTATGTCAATTAAATTATTTACAGGAATTTCTGTGAACTGTTCGGATATTTATCGCTATAACATTGACTGCCAATGGGTTGACATCACTGAAATGGATGTAGGGGAATACGTCATGAAGGTTGCCGTCAATCCAGAGTTTAAGGTATCGGAAATGTCGTTCGATAACAACGCAGCCGTTTGCAAATTGATGTACACGGAATCATATGCAAGGGTATATGATTGCAAGATGACACGCCCATAAATGTTCTCTTTTAATTAAAAGAAAAATAAACGTAATTTGATTTTAAATACAAATGTTTGCAAAAGTTTATTTTTTGCAGTTGCAACTATTTTTTCTAATTGGGGTAAAGGGCCCAGGGTCACAAAAGTGCAGTTGATTTAAAAAACTGTTTATAAAGACGCCTGCCAGACGATTGGACATACCGTAAGCGGAGCAACGAATTAGCGTGAAGCGGTATTGGCAATGAAGAGAGAGTTGAAATCATTCGAATTCACGAAGAGGACCACCTGATTAACAAATCTGTTGACATAGGCTTCTGCGAGATGACTGAATAAACATGTCCTAAGGGGATCGATCTCCACACACCTTATAATTCTTGAAAAATCACCGTAAAATAAGTTTATAACCTTGATATCGCGATAACTAGGCAAAAAGAAAATATGTTGTGCTTATTTCACTGAAATAAAAAAAAAATCGAGTGTGAGTTCACACGCTGTAAATTCTATCTCTTCCTCTGTTTACTACCTCCATAGTGGCATTGTGTACTTATCTCATTCGATATGAGTTGAACTCACATATTGACAATTGCCTTGGGTACTTTTTGCAAGATTTTGGGTTTATGTGAAAGTTATATGCAACTTAATTTTTGCTCAGACTAAAATTGGTGAGTTAAAGGTTAAAGAATTTCAACAATTTCTTACCCGAAACCCCATTTCCCAAGCCTACAAAACCGGTTATATGCCAGTAGAACTCATCTCGTTCTCTTCCAATAACCAACGACACGCGGAGTTCCCAAGCGTTCCAATATCTAAAGACTAACCGTGACCGACGCTGCTGGGTTTTGGTAATCAGACGACAAACGATATTTTGTTTGATCTCACTTTCGGTACACAGTTTCGATTCACTTAATCGAATTCACAACGTCCCAAAAGAAGTTTTACTTCAAAAAGACAATCTTACAAATATCGCAATTAGTCCCTTCTGCAAGATCTCCAGTGTTAAGATATTCTCTTTTTATTGCGAGCACCTCACAAAATTCAACCAAAGCTACATGCTCCACCTTTTGTAAAGACTCCCAAATATCGATGAAACCAAAGTCAAACATTCAAAAGGAAGTCTTGTTAAAAAGAACCGTTCTACAACTGAATACCTACATCTTCAAATCTGAACACGTCATCCTATCCGAGTCAGACAAGATATCAATTTTCATCTTCTCTCGTCCGATCTGTCCTTTTCAAAGAATCGCAATTTGTATTTTCACCCCCAAACGTTAGAGACGTTCTCGATATCTAGCATATCGTTTTAAAAATGTCGTCATATGAAAAACACCGTCCTTTCTGAAGGCAATGCTCCAATTTCAAAAATACATCTTCATTGTCCCTAATCACATACACATTGAAAACTCAATCAAATCTACCTGTTTTGATTCAAGCTTCAATTACAGACTCCAGATGTCCAGATTTACTTACTCACAGACACCAGACTTTCTTGGTGCATACCGGTGCACCAACGTCCTTTCTCCAAACAACATGCCAACAAGAACCATCCCTTGTTTTGCTCACCAACCTAAGGGTT
This sequence comes from Rhingia rostrata, assembly GCA_949824845.1. Taxonomy (NCBI): domain Eukaryota; kingdom Metazoa; phylum Arthropoda; class Insecta; order Diptera; family Syrphidae; genus Rhingia; species Rhingia rostrata. The sequence continues at coordinate 47,135,930 of OX463756.1, forward strand.
GCCTGAGTTAGAAGTCATCCGTTCAATACACACGATATAACAGGTACAACACCAGCGTCGGCTGTGGTTACTACTTGGATGGAGGACCGGATCAAGAAAAATGTCATCGTGGTGTTTTTAAGTTTTTTAAAATCCAATTCACACCGTGCCAAAAGAAGTTTCCCTTCAAAAAATTACGTTCTTAAAACGTGTGGCCTTAGAAACCGAATGCCGAAAATTTGTTCAGTCCATTAAATTAGCTGATGATATCTTCCCCTAAATGCAGATTGTGCCCAGACCTGGAAAAAAACTACTGTGTGCACAGGGGAGCTCTTATAGTTCATCCGGATGACAAAGCATTTCAATAAAATGTAAATTCCTTCTTTGCATAGACTATACTAAAGAGGTTGCTCAAAACAAGAATCCAGAAGGTCAGGTTGCATGTAGGTTGAGCGATTGCAGTGTTGCGTTCTTGACATTCAGCATCGTAAAGTAACCCTGTATTCTAACGCTGACGCACTGTATCTCCGTCTATGCTGAATGAACCTTAAGTGCTCAAGTTAAGAGAAGGAGCTCATCTACATCAATCGAATCAGATTCAAGTCAAACAATGATTGGATTACAGAATATATCCGGAAAGGTGGAGGACCCAGACATCCGATTAACAAGAAATTTCAGAAATGCCAATGAAGAACCGTAAAAGTTCTTGAAAAGGTGCGTAAATGATTCTTTTGAATATCTTACCCAGAGAACAAATGTCGAAAAGGTATTACATGCTCCAACTGTAAGTGACCAATATGAAAAATACAAGGCACCATAAACAGTGCAAAGTTGGTACCTCTTCACCATTCAAACAAAAGGACAAAAGGACTCGGACAAACTTCCCCAGAAATGCAGAAGATATTTGTGTTTGGTATAAAGTTTGAAGCAATCCAATTTTTCTATATGGCTAATTTACCACCGCTATTACATATTACATTATTTACATCTTGCCGATTATTCTTTTTCGACGACCCTGTGAAGTTCTGCGGTTCGACTCGAAAAAATACAAACAGTTCTCCTAACTTTGCATCATTATAATGTATTTGAGAAATTTAAGGATACTCCTGGCACTGGAAATTATTTTCATTTCTATTCCAGTTTTATAAAAATAAAACGATCAAACGGATTTAAATTACAAAAGTACCCGCAAATATTTACAACAAAAACTTAGCGAACTGCTGCACTCGCCATCTACACGCCAACGTCAGCAACACGAACTTGGTTCGAGGCAAATTTCGCAAACTCGTATCTGTTATAATTCAGAATTTCTATTTATTTCAATACCTACCTAACCACAAAAAAGCATATTCGACTCTGCAATCCTCAAATATCCATAAATATCAAATGTTTCATTTTAAATTATTTCAATTAAAACACTTCACCAAAAACTCGTTGGAATTCCTCAATCAAAGTACACCATCTACACCGATGACAACTGTTATACAACTATCAAACAGCAAGAATATGAAACGTCAAACTATCCTACGAAAATTTATTCGTGAAATGGTGAACCAAAGGCATAGGTGTCATTACGTTTTTGTCTGTGATTATATCCATCGAAATAGTGCAGAATATCATTGAGTTTTGAAAACCGTACGCCGTTATAATGTCCTATCGTGAGTAAATAAATCGTAAATAAAGAAACATTAACCTAATTTGTTCATAACCTCAAACCGGAATTACCAGAGAAAATGAAGCTGGGAATTCATTCAAAATGCAGGGGAAGACAAAATTTTTTCACTCCCAAAATGGCGTTTTCTTACCTAAAACCCTGTGATGTAATCGCGTGTTTGTCGCGGCACTTGATGTTGTGCAAGAATTTTCAACCCTGTCGGTTAGTTTAAGTGAAAATTGTCGGTTTAATTGGTTTGTTATGATCGGCAATGAGTGGAATTATTTATAATAATAAACATCCTTAACCTCATTTGGCCATAACCTCGTTTTGTCTGGGTAGGAAATTTTCATTTGATGAATTTTAGTCATTTTTTTTCGTTCGTTCTTTGTCGACATTGCTGATAGCACAAGTGTCAAAAGTGTAAAAGAGATGAGTAGTGTGTGCCTTTATGTGCTTTTTTTTTTCTTCGTGGAAAGGAAATGTCACTTTTTTTTTATTGGAGTAGCATAGCAGTGGTGTCGATTCGAATTTGTTTAATAGCGTTGAGGGGGGTGCATTTATCTTTGCTACATGTGCTTAGAGGAATATTTTCGGTTGATATTAGATGATATGGTTGTAACTTACAGTTTTGTTGGTTGTAAGCCATGACTGTTGCTTTTGGACCATTTTTTATTTTTCTTATCAATTCGAATGCTGATATGGTCTTTAATACACACGTGATATTGAAAAACTTAATAAAGTTCTTGAATAAAAAAACAATGGATGCACTGCATTAAGATAACAGCAATATAAATATATGTTCAATGTTAGTTTTTATTTTTGTTTTGTTTAAGAAGTTTTCGCATTTGAAATACAAACATCTGAACGAAAACAACAAAAATGCACTTCATTGCAAATGACATGAAACACATGGCTGCTCAGTGGCGCGATGGTTAGTGCGAATGTGCGATAAACTGCAGCGCAGAAAGTCTAGGATCTCAGCCGTAGAAACGCCGAAAATCATCCGAGATGTACCTATCAAATGTCAAGAAAAGCTTATTTAAACGTATCTGTTCGGAGTCGGCATAAAACAGGACGTCGACATCAAACAGGACGTCGACATCGTGCAAGTACACAACGGGCACATGAATGGTTGTAAGAAAGCTAGGCCATTGGTACTAGCGAGTATGTTGCCCCAAAATTTGTTTTTTTTTGACATGAAAGAAGAAACCATATCAAAAAAAATTGTTCTCACATTCAGATACCAAGTGACAGTTTACGATGATTAGGTACCAGCAAAAATGTCTGAAGTAAATTATTTTACTAATTGCTGTTTTTTTTCTCTGATAAGGTTTCTATCTTCCTATAAATAAGAATTAGTGAGAATCAATAAAAATAATATTGAGCGGGAACATAGGTACCTATTAAAAGTCTTATTGAGAACTGAGTTTGGAAACAAAAGTCATTTCCAATCGGAACTCACTTTGCTTTCGAGGGAACCATTCCGGAACAAAAATAGATACAATCATACTGCAATACTGTAATCTACTGGGTCTTGATATTGGTGGCCGGTTAGTTCATAACGGGGAGTCTCGATTGGTCGATCGATTGGTTCCGCAACAATTCTCGTCGGACAACTTAGGAAAAAATAGAATGCGTGGGTAGCTTTCAAACATTTTTGACTTAACCCATTACCTACTCCGCTGTGCTTCCAAATGGATCCTCTGTAGGTCTGATTTTCACTCAGCTAAGCTGATTTTTTAGTCCAAATTTTCTTAACGTTCAGTTTACGACTGGATTGTCTCGTTAGATTAAAATATTCTGAAAATGCAATTATATATTCTGATCCTTTATTCGCCTTCCTAATAGGTGCGTTAATCTTCGTCTAGCTTTATCGAGATAACACCAGTTTGATTCTTACTATTTTTGTTTACACCTCTCTTAGGTTAACCAAACCTATAACCATCGAGCACTCTTTTTATTCATAAATTGCTTTGATTTTCAACCCTATCGAGGTATCCACATGGAAGAATTTTCGAAATGAAAGTCATTTTGAATAGAACTCAGTTTACTTTTAGAGACATCCATTGCGGAACAAAACAAATACAATCATTTGTTCTTTGTGGACTCTGGTAATCTTCGGTTCACCAACTTGAAGCGTATTTGTCTACACCATGTGTAGCATCATTTTACTAGTCTGTCGAACTTTCGTCAGCGATGACAAATTGGTCAGAGTCGATGTTCGCTCCACTGAATATGTGTACAGCCATTATGTCGATATTGACCGAATCGAACCAAATTTTTATCCGAAGAATACCAAGGTAGATATGATTTTTAAGGAATAATATCCGAGGGCTAACTAACTTGAGTTAAGGAGCATTGAACATTCATACTGCAGTAATGGATTACTAGCTTTAAGAAATCGCATGACAGTGCTTTTCATTTTCAAAATCCGGTACATATTTTGAAAATTTTGACTGATCTGCTCTTAAATTAAATGCTGCACCAAGTGTTCTCTAGTGTTAGGGACACAGAGGCGTCAGTTTTGCCTGTATCCCGAATTTGGTCATCGCTCTATAGAGTCGATGGAAAGATTATCTGTCTCGAACTGATATTTGTTGGTTCCTTTTGTGATTTTGAATTATTGTGAATATTCGGTGTACGGTTGATCTAACAGGCCGGAGGTAGGTATTGGTAACTATGTGCCTTTAAGATTTTTCCAAAAAATTCAGCACAGATACGTCTCAGTAGTTAAAGCAAAAATTGTAATTCCTTGTACAAAGGATATTTGGATCGGATAGACATGCATTCGTCTAGTAATACATTAGAATAAGATAGCTGAACTGACTTTTCTAGAGGTTTGTGAGGTTTCCCTATCTATTATTATGTCCATTTAAGAAAATATGCTTGAAATGTTCCCTAAATACATCTACAATACCCTACCTAATTTGAAGGCCGCCAGTTATTCGCTTTTTTTATAATCTCCGCATGTTTCTTTTTGTCGTGAGATATTAATATTTTTAAGGTAGGAGCGCCATGGTATGCAACTCTTCTGTCACCTCTTTTTGGTACTTGCAATGGCTTAGGATGAAGCCAAAGGGAAATCGATCACTTAGTTATTCTTTGTAGACCATGACTATCTCCAGTTTTCTATGAGGTCTCTTTTCCGTGCTATTCGTTTCCATCGTTAAAAACGAAAATGTCAATGACGACAATTGTGGCAATGAATAAAAAATACGAAATAACAGACGAGGCCTATCAAAAAGCTCTATTTCCGCTGAATACTTCTCAGGAAGATTAAAAAATAGCAAATCAACGATTTGCAAATAAAATTCTTACATACCTACCCACCTCAAACCAGAAAATAGTTTGATTGTCCAAATGCTTTCGATTTACCCAAACACAATTAAATTTGCAGATTTGGAGGCAATGGAAATAATGTTTTCGATATAAAAACGGGTCTTGTGTCACCAAATGTCTTAAGTGCCTTTCCATTTGATTAGGAGACTCAATACTGTGCAGACATGAAGTTTTTAGCTTGGTTGTTCTTGCCTTGTGGAACACTGCTTGTGGTGCAGATGCCAATGTTGATTGTATAGATGATGATACACTGGGGTAGCAATTACTCCTTGTACGCAAACTACGACAACTCCGACGTCAACTACTAATTCAACCACAACGACTCCGATAAAGAAAAAGGTCAAAATCACTAACCTAAAATGCAAAGTCAAGAGGGAGATCATGAAGTCTGGTTAAATGGAATTGCTGGATTGACTTCGTCAAGATGAATATTAATAATTAAATAAAAAACCAATATTCTTGCATATAAATAAAATTCTGCGAAAAAAAAAAATAACAAAAAGATTATTCTTGGACGCGAGGCGTGTTTCAGACAGACTTATCTTTTCAAGAGTTACTTCCTTTGCTGATCGAAATTCAACGGCAAAATCGCTCAGTGGCGCGATGGTTAGTGCGATGAAGTCTGGTTTCAATATTCAGCCGTAGCAACACCTACATGATTTATTCCTAGCCATCCTCTCGTGATGATTTGACAAATCATCCGAGTAGTATCAATTGAAAATTCGAGGTCCCGCCATCGTGCAAGAAGTACACACGCACACATGAATGGTAATGAGGAAGCTAGGCCTTGGGTACTAACGAACATGTTGTGCCAAAAAGTTGTATTTTCATATTAATATTAGAAACAATCAAATGTTTTCTGATGAATATAAGAACCACAAGTTTTGTTAATTCTTCACAGAGCTAGCAACGGAACCGAGAAGATAATATGGATTGAAGGAAGAGAAAATACTAAACTTCGGCTTACCGTAACTAAAAAGAAACCCATTACAGAAGTTAAAATACTGCGAGCAGCCACCAAGCTTATCACGAGTGGAAACTTGCGAGTTGATCACGAACCTTGGCTTTAGTTTGTCGGGCTTTTTTAGAGTCACTTTCACATGCTTTGATCAGATGAAACTTTTCCTCAACCAATATCCAGATCTCCTAAGTTGCTCGAATGAGGGCTTTATAACTAAATTGGTAGTAGTTAAGGTCAGAGAAACAGTGCTTGGCAAGAGTAAATTGTCAGAGTCGTTGTCATAGTTAATATCGCTCCAGAGGTAGGCAAAGTCTCTTATATTAAACGTTCTATCATATTCGTCAATACAGCGTTTGCATTAAGTGCGGTAATAGACGTCTTATTCCTCTTGGCGCTTTTAAAGTAATGACATCTGACGATTAGTTGGTTTCCCTGAAAGATCAATAATTTGGAGAAGAAATAGATTGAGTAACTGATTGTATCCTTGTGACACTCCACAACTCTTATAGATCTGTCTTTCCAACCACCGGCACGTTATTTGAGTTAGTAACTAATTGGAGCCAACGTTTTCGGGTATATGTTCAAACAGTACGGAATGAACTTGGGTCTCTACCAACATGTCTCTCCAATTAGCCAGGCCCTTAGCTAACTGCCTCCAGTTGCGCATTCCGAGTCGGTTTCTACTTGTGCGCGCCACTCAAGACGAGGTCTTCCTCTACTGCGTCCGACGTCTGGCTGGGAATCGAAGACTGCGGCCCGGAGTATTGGTGTCCGTTCGTTCTGCATGTGCTAGCCATCTTAAACGTCGCTGTACAGCTTGTATAGTTCTTGGTTGAATCTTCGTCTCCATAGCCCGTCAACGCAAACGGGACCGAAGAATGTGTCCGTGAGGTCGCTTCCGACCCTGATGGAGCAGCGAGAATTCTCCAACGCCATCCTACACAAACGGACGAGTTTGGGCGGTATACGAAAACTAGGCATATAGTTCGTCTCTATAGATGCTGTTGTATGCGGCTTTGAAATCGATGTGGTGGGTGGGATAGGTGGTGGGTGTCGATTCGTATTTCTTGGTTTTTTTTTCCAGGATCTGCCAAAGTGTGAAAATTTGATCGATTGTGGACTTTCCTGGCCTAAAACCACACTGATAGGGGCCGAGCAGATTGTTGGTAAACGGTTTCACGCGTTCATATATAACGACATATAGGATATTGTAGGCGATGTTGAGGAGACGTTAAGCCATACAACATCGACGGTCAATGGTCTCATAGATTTGTTTTTCTGGCATGCCATGTCAGATTTTGTAATGCAGAAAGGCTACCCATACATTGACCTGGGTCCCAGGAGGCTCATTAGGATCCAGTCTCTAAATTTGTTTTGCTTATTTCCTATCATTCGTGGGTATGTTGTTCTTGCACTTTGGCAGAACCTTCAGTTGTATGTGAAATCATATGGTTGAGTTCAGAGGAACTTAATGAAAATCGATACTTCTTAAATAGTTAATAGTTATCACGTGAGGAGGCCCTGTGAAAACCGTATTTAGATATTGCTATGACTGGGAATCCAAAGCAGATGTTTTGCGTTACAATATATCGCACTAATCACCGCGAAACTGAGGCAGCTTAATGGGTGCTAATGGTTATTTTAAATTTGCAGGGATGAATCATTTAGACCACGTCTGAGACACAGCAAGAATCTAAAAACATTTGAATCCATCAAAAACCACTTTAGTTAATTAATTCGAGTTGTAATTTCCGGTCCATAGAATAAGAATTTCTTCGTGTCTGAGTGCATACAAAACCATGTCAAATGCCGTGATTGGTTCCACTTTTTTGTTGAATAAAACATCGATTTACAAAAGTCGTCATTTCATCGTTTGGAACCAAGGAACGGAATTTCAATTGGTCGGTAGCTGGAAGAAGATGAATCGCGGTAGTTTTGTCAGCGCGAAAGAACGACTCCTTAGATTAATGAAAGGGATACCATAAATTTTATTTATATGCAAGAATATTGTTTTTTTATTTAATTATTGTTATTCATCGTGACGGAGTCAGTCCAGCGATTCCATTTAACCGGACTTCTTGATCTTCCTCTTGACTTTGTATTTTAGGTTAGTGATTTTGACCTTCTTCTTTACCGGAGTCGCTGTGGTTGAATTAGTAGTTGTCGTCGGAGTTGGTGGAGTTGTCGTAGTTGGCGTACAAGGAGTAATTGCTACCCCAGTATCATCATCTATACAATCGCCATTGGCATCTGCAGCATTAGCAGTGTTCCACAAGCCAAGCAGGCAAATCAAAACGAACAACCAAGCAAAAATCTTCATGTCTGCACTGTATTAAGTCTCCTAATCAAATTGAAAGGCACTTGTGACATTTGGTGGCAACAAGACTCGCTTTTATATCGAAATCTTTATTTGCATTTTCTCCAAATCCGCGAATTTAATTGTTTTGATTGAATCGAAAACAATTGGACAAATAAACTTTTTTCTGGTTTAAGGAGGTTCAGTTTAGGTTTTATTTGCAAATCGATGTTTTGCTATTTGTTTCAGTCCTCCTGAGAGCAAATCTTCAACGGGGCCAGAATCTAACCGGTTTATGATAAGCCTCGTCCGTTAATTCATATTTTGTATTTATTTGCAATTGTTTAACAAGTTCATTGTTTGTGAACATCAAGAAATTCAAGAGTGTTTCAAATCTTTAAAATCTGATCTGCAATGCAAGTCCGATAAGTGTTAGTATGTTTTTGAATCTTCAAAAAAAATGGAAAAAAAATTTCAATCATTTGAAAACGTACAAAAACTCGATGGGACTCTATTTTTATGTTATAATTATTTTTTTGAGTCTGTGAATATCTTGTATACTGGAAAAACATAAATCTTAACATATTATAAAATATTTTCTATACTGCTCATAAATCTTAAAAACTATTTAACGCCACAACTGCATGCTTTGGGTTTGAATATGTGGTATCAACAAGACGGTGCCACATCGCATACAGCCAGGATAATAATGGAATTACTGCGAGACCTCTTTCCATAACAAGTTATTTCAAGAAATGGTGATGTTGATTGGCCTCCGCGGTCGCCTGATTTGACTGCTCCGGACTTGTTTATGTGGGGATATCTGAAAAGCATGGTTTGCACAAACCTTCCGCTTCTCTCTCTATACTAGCAAACGTGGCTATGTCATCATGTTGGGTCCTACCAATGATGTCAATATCGTCGGCGTTTTTGGTATCGAATGTGTCGGTGAGGTCGAGACTTCTCCATCGTCATCCTACACAAACAAATGAGTTTTGGGCGGTATACCAAAACTACACATGAGACCAAAACAGTCCGGAATGAACATAGGCCTCAACCAACATGCCTCTCCAATTAGCCAGGCCCTTAGCTAACTGCCTCCAGTTGCGCACTCCAAGGTGGTTGAGGTCGGTTTCTACTTGTGCGCGCCACTTAAGGCGAGGTCTTCCTCTACTGCGTCCGACGTCTGGCTGGGAATCGAAGACTCTGCGATCGGAGTATTGGTGTCCATTCCTTCTTCATGTCCTAGCCATCTTAAACGTCCAATACGGAGTTTTTTTTTTTTGACCAGGGGCATGTCGCTGTACAGCTCGTATAGTTCTTGGTTGAATCTTCATATCCATAGCCCGTCAACGCAAACGGGACCGAAGATTTTTCGAATAATTTTCCTCTCAAATCGACCAAGGATTTCATCATCGACTTTTAAGACGGTCCATGCTTCAGCGCCGTAGAGCAGGACTGGGATGATCAGGGTCTTATATAAGATCTCCTTCTTCGTTTAATTTCTGACGAGATGTTGTTGTCAGAGTCAATAGCGGAGCCGAGATAGATAAAGTCCCGTACTACCTCAAAATTTTATCTGCCAATGGTGACGTTCTGTCCAATTCTTCGATGTTGTGTGTCCTTTCGTGTTGATAGCATATACTTCGTCTTGCCCTCATTTACTGCCAAACCCATTTTTGCCGCTTTCTTCTCTATACTAGCAAACGTGGCTATGGTATCACGTTGGGTCCTACCAATGATATCAATATCGTCGGCGTATGCTAGTTGTTGTACCGATTCTTGGAAAATTGTGCCTCTGGTGTTGGCTCTTGAGTTTTGCACAATCCTCCCAAGAATCAGATTGAAGAAGTCACATGGCAGCTCATCGATTTGCCTAAATCCTTTTTTGGTTTCGAAAGTGTCGGTGAGGTCGTTTCCGACATTGATGGAGCAGCGAGAAATCTCCATCGTCATCTTACACAAACGGACGAGTTTGAACGGTATACCAAAACTAGACATGACTCTGTATAGTTCATCTCTATAAATGCTGTCGGCGGCTTTGAAATCTATGTATAGGTGGTGGGTATCGATTTGGACTTCTTGGGTTTTTTTGAGGGTCTGCCGAAGTGTGAGAATTTGATCGGTTGTGGACTTTCCCTAAAACCACACAGATAATTGGCGATCAGGTTGTTAATGAACGGGTTCAGGCGTTCAAATATTACGGCAGATAGGATCTTGTGGGCGATGTTGATGTTGATGTTATGCCTCTGTAGTTGGCGCAGTTTATAGGGTCTCCTTTTTGGGGATCGGGCAATCGATGCTGAGGTTCCATTCTTCAGGCATACTTTCTTCCGACCAGATTTGGCCTATGAGTTGGTGGATGTTACTTACGAAGTCATCTCCATCGGCTTTATAAAGCTTGGCGGAAAGGCCGTCATTTCCGTCAGCCTTATTAAGCTTGACTTATTGCTATCCTCACTTCACTCAGGTCGTGTCGTTGGCAGTTTTTTCTGAAAAGCCTGTGTTCTTCCCTTCTTCTCTGCCTATATATCTTAACGGCAGGCAGCTCTCGGTTTCACCTGCAACTTAGCCTTAGAGGCTTCGTTCTTGGCTGCGAGCATCTGTCGGCACTCCTCATCAAACCAGGCATTTCTCGCTGGTGGGCGCGAGAAACCTTGCACATCAGTGCGCCGTTTTTTCATCAGTGTGCAAAATGTGCACCGTTTGTTACGACCATATTATGGCGAACGATATCGAGCCATGATACGCGACTTTTTTTTGCCTCAGTTGGGTAAGTTGAACTTGGTTGACATGTGGTTTCATCAAGACGGTGCCACATGCCACACAGCTATGTGGACAAGCCGAACACGATTGAAGCCTTACAGGATAACATAACACGAGTATTTCATGGAATACAGGGCGAAATGTTGGAAAAAATGACGCTAAATTGGACTATTTGAAAAGGAGGCTTTAAAACTTAAATGGCAAAGGCCTATTTATCGAATTTTGAATATTTGATGCAAATTCGAGTGTTTTATTCGATTTAAAAAAAAGCTTCGCTTAAAAAAATCACCCTTTCTTTCGAACGGAATGTTTTTTTTTTTTGAGCTGGCTAAAATGATTCTTTTCCTGTGGTCTTTGAGTCTCAGGAATTTTCTGACCGTGAAACTGCTAGGTTCACGTATTTGGTTCGTATTTTTTTTTACCTTCTTGACAATATGATCATGGGGCTTCGGTTATGCTTTCTCGGGAACTGAGTATGTTCTTCCAAAGCGCGTCCTCTGTCTCGGAGTCTATCGTCTATTTTTTTACTGTATGTGTGTATAGATAGCCTCCCCATTAGTGTAGTCATTGTCAACCAGAAATATGTCTAAACACCTTCCATTTTCCTAATAACATTCACGACTCGAGTGCAATAATAGGTGAGCTCCACTTACAGGTCTATTAGAGATTTTCTTCCGCCGCCTTCGCGGTAAAAATTTCGAACTCGAGATTTTAATTAAACCATTAAGATGATGGAGAAGCCCGAAACAGTGGGTCCGGCCATTCTGTTGGAATATTTCCAAAACGGATCGGACGATTCTGATTGAACTGTGGACTTAGTTTTTGCAAAAAAAAAAAGAACAAATAAAGGACTTTGCAACTAAGGCCATTTTTTTAAGTACATCTGGTTTTCCACCAGTTGCCTTCGTTGTCACAGAGACTTAGGAACAAGCAAATGTTTGATTTGCTGTTTGTTCAAATGATTACAGTTTACTCTGAACACTAAATGCCAAATTTTTCAATCAAGATATCATATTTGTGCAAATGTTTCAGATCTACGCATTTGCGAATATTTCGTCAACGCAAAAAAAATCTTTAAATGATACAAGGGCCAGTGCAGGTATAAAGATTCTTATTTGACTGTTCGCTTAGTTAGAATTGGATGCCATATGAAACATTATTGACGCAACCGATCTTGATTGGGATTAGCAGTAACTGCTTTTATACGAATTGCTTTGTCAACAAATAATTTCGATAAAATATGGCTACAGCACTTCCCCAGATGTGTGAGTTGGGTTTACTTCATGGCCGAAAATTTGCTTCGCATGTAAATCCGATGAAGAGAGAAGCCATTTCCCTTTTCAGCATATGTAATTTTCAGTCGGTATTATTACCTAAGAACGCTGGAACCAACATGTTTTTTAAGTCGCGCAAACACACTGCAAAACATTTAAATTTTCAGGTGTCAGCCAGACGCATAAATCGTTTATGTGTTACACAATTATGTTCAATGTTCATCTCTGCACCAAAAACATTTCTGTACCTATCAAAACTATTGGGATTGGCAAGCTTTTCTTAAGATATGACGTTCGTATTTGAATAGAGTCCAGTCAGTTCAATGTTTGGGGCCAAGAACGGTATTCAAGACCTGGTCTTACTTGTGGTTTATAATGGAGATGAAGATGCTCTGGTATAAAATATCTCCTAGGTCAACCTAAGAAGGTAGATTTGTTTAGTCGCCATTAATTTTGGGGTTGCCATGATGCATCTCCACCAATTGTGAATTATTAAGCATAGAAGGTGCATGGATGTAATGACGTTATTCTCCATTTCGATTAGTGGATCTTTGACAATATTTTCTCCCCATTGTATTACCTTTTGTGGTCTGATGTGGACAAATATCGGTAATAGCCGTGTTATTTGTGTAAGGTACACTAATATATAGTATAACCATGCGCAACACTTCAAAAAATGCTGATGTTTATTATCCCCAAAAAAGTTTATAAGTATGGAGCAGAAACAGAGTGGGTAAATGAATCGATCCTTGAGGGATCAATGGAGAAAATCTTAATCTGAAAAAGCGCCGCCATTACATCTAATGATCTGCATTTGTATTTTAGTGCATATGTTGTCAATAAGACTAGCTAAGCTCTATACCAAAATCGATCGAAAACGAATCCAACAGGGTGCGATTCGTCATTTGGTTCATCACAGATGTCTAAGTTGTTTACATAGCGTAACTGTGGTCCAGTTGAGTGTTCTTCGGAACCCATTTCATTTATTTGTTCTGCTTTCTGTTCCTTAAGATTGTTGTTCCACGATACCATTAAAGATGCTAAGCAGTCGTGGTACATCCAACCGCGTGTAGTTTAAGTGGATCTTGAACCGTGCCTGGCTGTTGTCAGGTTTCGCTTGATGGGTTTGTCTTAGTAGAAGCAAAAGCCTTAGTTATTTTGAAACATGAGATTGGTCGTAACTTAGACGCGATGAGCGGTGCAGAGAGAAGATCTCTAAGTCTTTCACTAAATGCTTCTGATAGGGTTGTAAATTATGGGCCAACTTTACATCAAGAAAAGTCGCAGGCTGTTCAGCACGAATGAAATGTTTTCCTTAGTTTTCTTTTTAAAAACCATTGCCAACCACCGAAATGTAATTTTTCGATTTAGAAATATTGCCAATTTGTTAAAATGTCCTGTTCTGCCAGTTAACAAGAATCTGCATATGTTTGACTAAAAGTTGTGATGAGGAATACTTAGTCATCGACTACTTTAATCGTTAACCGTAATGATAAAAATTTCTCTTTTTAGAATAAAATAGCCAAACATTTAAAATGGACACTCAAACGTACGGAATTCCATCGTGGGTTCCGCAAATGGAGCGTGGCAATGCCAGTGATGATAATCAGGGAATCATAATCGGTGACTCGGAAGGTGATAGTGGCAACCACACGGACTACCTAGTGCACGAAGTGCCAACAAATCTCGACCAAATCGCAGCGGAAAACTTAATTTTCATGGCTCGCGATGGTCAAATGGAAATCATCCATGGCAACAGTAATGAGATTGATGGAAATGATGATAGTGGCATCGTCAACTTTCATGACGACTATGCCGAAACCCAAATGGTAACAGAGGAGGTGATTACCGATGATTGGGTGCAGCATCAAGGGGAGGAGAGGTAATTACTTGGAAGGTTCACATTTTAGTCCAGTGTTTCGATACGATTACCTAAATTCTAGAGTGGAGATACCTGCAGATCAAATCTGTGGTTCGCTTTCGAATGTCCGCGCTGATGATATTGAAGTGCCTTTGCCAACTGTGCAGGATGAGTACACAGCGTTACGACCGTATCCATGTGATTTTTGCAGCCGACGATTTCGCAAGAAGGGCAGTCTTATGAACCACATGGTGGCACATCAAAACGATCGGCCTCACGTGTGTAAATTGTGTGGATCGCGTTTCTGTCGCCGAACGGACCTCATCAACCACTTGAAAGCTCATGCCGAGGCGTCAGAATATCAGGACAATGAATGTAAGCTGATGCAAGCCAAATGTAAATATTTATCCGTAAATAAATTTTATTTCGCTAGACTTTGAGCCGCAGAGAAATTCGCCGCCCAATGATCACTACTACGATCAGGACTGGTCTACTGTTGAGGTAAAACCAGCGAAAAAATCACGCAATAAGCGTGCGTTAAAAGTGCCTAAGGAAGAGAATTATACCATTGACGAGACAATACGGCAGGAACAGCAACATGAACAATATGGTCAGGAACAATCTCAGCACCATCAACAAGCACAACACTATGTGGAAGAGGTCATCACGGAACAGGATACCAAAAAAATGGATCGTTTTCCGATAATCGATGAGAATAAACCTTTCGTTTGTCAACAATGCGGTCTGTCCTTTGCCCGAGAAAAGGCAATGCTATCGCATATGAAGGTTAGTCTTGTTTATACGAGCAAGTATATATGGATTGCTTTACCAATTTTCTCTTATAGACACATCGCACTGATTCCGCCTTTGAATGTGCCACGTGCAATGAGATGTTTTGGGATGCAAACACTCTGCAAGAGCACCAAAAGTCGCACCAATTCGAGGAGAGCAGCTCAGAATACGAACCGGACATCGATAATGAAAGCGGTTCCGAGTCAGAATACAAATACGGTGAATTCTATTGCCACCAATGTGGCATGTCTTTTCATCGCCAAGACCTGTTGCGTCGCCATACCAAGTCGCACATTAAGAAGGAGGTCTTCGATAAAGACCAACATTGTTGCAACACCTGCGGTGAAACGTTTGCTGAGGCGTTGGACCTACTGGCGCATGCTGAAATTCATGCGAGATATCCGCCGTTTAAGTAAGACGCAAAGCTAATCTAATCATAACCAAAACTCAACGGCTTTTCTTTCCTTTAGGTGTGTTCTATGTGGAGAAACTTTCTTTGAGGAGTCCACTATTAAACGTCACCTGAACAACCTTCATACAGCCGATATGACTACAAATTCATGTATCCTCTGCGGAAAAGAATGCCGCGATCGCAAAGCGCTTATGAAACACGCCTGGGATCACTCTCGAGAAAAGTGTCATTCGTGTCCGAAGTGTGGGAAGAGTTTCCACAACAAAGCCCGCCTGAAGCGTCACATGGCTTCGCACCGAGACAAGTCGGTGGTTTGCAATGTGTGCAACGAGGAGTTTCCCGATGGGAGGTCTCTCTCAAACCATCGTCATTCGCATAGTGTCAACGCGTCGGGGAAACTCTTTCCTTGTAACGAATGTGGTAAGACTTTTGGATCAAGGAGTTCGCAACAGATCCATGTGCGGATACACACAGGCGAACGACCGTACGGATGCCGGTACTGTTGGAAAGCATTCGCCGATGGTGGGACTCTTCGGAAACATGAACGTATTCACACAGGTAAAACTGTTTTCATCAAAAAATTAAATTTTTCGATTGAATCTTTGATTTCTCTAAAAAGGTGAAAAGCCTTACGCTTGTTCCGTCTGTCCACGTGCTTTTAATCAGAGAGTTGTGCTGAGGGAGCACATACGATCGCATCACTCCGGCCTGGATACAAAACGTGGAACTTATTATTGTTCAGTGTGCTGCAGTGAGTTGCCTTCTTCCTCGGAGCTGATTCAGCATTTGATACACCACAGCGATATCAATACCGCTATGCAAAGACAACCAGTGGTAAGTTTTTTTTTAGAAATTAATCTTAGATTTCAGAATAATTTGTATATTTTTAGACGGGTCCCCGGAAGTACAAACGTCGTCGAAAGCTGAAACCGCACGAGATCGATCGCCTTCGTACGGAGAACAAGGCCAACAGCAGTGACATCGATATCTCCGACTTTGACATGGATAATGTGGATGATCTTCTTGGCATTCCCACTTCAGCGACAACAAGCAACACGAACAAACACAATCGAGACACAACTGCCACGACAGCATCGCAGCATTCCTCGTCGGCAGCTGTTTCATTGGAAACACAAAGTGATAGTTTAAAGAGACGCTATAACTCCACAGGAAGCTCATCAGAGAAGCTTTCCAATAATTGGCACACCAAGCTAATAAACTCCACTAGTGATGACACATACAAGTCGTTGCTCTCCAATCTCGAGAACACACTTCAGAGTATTGATACTCTGGTAGTGAGTAACCCGTCTTCCTATGGAAACACTGTCACAGAAACATCAACACCACTAGCAACAGCAATTGTAATTCCGAAAACGCCAAAGACTCCACGCCGAAAGAACGCATCCACGTCGAAAACCTCCAGTCGGCCCAAGATGATTCACACCGAAAAGACACGCTCATCTAACGAAAACGGTAAAAGAAAGTCTAAAACCTTTGTGACACGTACTGAACCTGCACATTTGGATATGTTTGCACAGCGATCAAAGCATACAACTCATGCAAATGATTACGAAATCACAACTCCGGACAAATACCCGCCAAATCAGATTCAATCTAGTCCCATTCACATCAAACAAGAGATTGTCTGCACACGCAGTGAGCTGTACGATGCGCAACTACTACTAGAGGCCACATCCGCACGTAGGGAGCTAGAAAACTACAATCCCGCTATAGTCAACGATCTGGAGGAGATCTTACGATCGCCAGACAAGTCCAAGTCACCCCGCCGACGAACAATCAGTGATCGAACCGATGACGAGATCAAAACTGAGCCCTACTCACCAAATCAACAGAATTTTGATTTTGTACGACGTTCTACCCGGCCCAGGCGGCCAGTGGCAAATCGAAAGTATCTTGGATATGAGACAGAGCTGCCAGCACCAAAGCCAAAGTCCAGGACAGAAAAGCGAACAGTCGAGAGTAAACCGCTGATCAGTAATGCGGTAACTAGTCTACCACCAATCAAGTCGTCGCCAATATCGTCACCACCGCCAATACCTGCACCTGTGCGCAAGCAGCGATATTTCGAATGTGAAATGTGTTCGGCTATATTCCCCGATCGAGCGCAGCTATTAGATCATGTACCCATCCATATATAAATTAGTTGACGGCAATGATCTATAAGATCAAACCTTAGAATATAGAATACACATAGTCATAGAGAGTTGTTATACAATTAGTGGATTTGTTTTGTTTAAATTTGAATTTTGACAAGCGCAATAAAACAAACGGTCGTGAGTTACTAACTTGGAGTCAGTTTTGTTATTTTGTTTCATCGGTTTCAGCCGGATTTCCTTAAGGACTGATCATAATCAACTGCTACTGCATAATATGCAGGTCCTAAAACCGCTTCTCTAATATCATAGTTAACAGAAAATAGCTGAGATTCCTCGATCTCTGTTAAAAAAAACCATAAGCTGGTCAATAAATACTGAAATGTTGCGATATGACGATGCGACGGTATCGACACTATGCAGCCAAAGTAAGAATGCGGATATCCAACACGTCACAATACAGTAATACTGTGAAAAAAATTTAATGTCGAGAGACTGCAACCGCAAGAGACCGCCAGTACCTTCGCGCAACGCGTATCTCTTAACCTATCGATTAACACCACACTACCAGCATCAAATGTCGAAGAACAATGGCAACGATGCCAACAAGCCATTAGATCAGCCGCAAATGATGTGCTAGGTTTCTCGGTTTGATGAAGAATGCCGACATATGCTCGCAGCCAAAAACGAGGCCTACAAGGCTAAAATGCACGTGAAGACGATAGCTGCCATTGAGCTCTATAGGTAGAGAAGAAGAGAGGAACTGCATCTTCAGAAAAAAGAAAAAAGACCAAGAAAAGCGAGTGATCGAGGATATTGTAAGGTGCTTCTCCAGGAACGATGTTCGCAAGTTTTACCAAGGTGTAAAACGTCAAAGCAAAGTATACAAGGCTCGAACAGAATCCTGTCGATATGAACAAGGAAATATAATAGTTGGCGACAACTGCCAACCACCCGACCTGAGTGCAGTGAGGATGGTAATATCTAAACTCAAGCTTAATAAGGCTGCCGGAAATGACTCCTTCCCGCTGAGGTTTATAAAGCCGACGGAGATGACTTGGTAAATAACATCCACCAACTCATAAGCCAAATCTTTTCGGAAGAAAGTATGCCTGAAGAATGGAACCTTATCATCGTTTTCCGATCCACAAAAAAGGAGACCCCCTAAACTGCGCCAACTACAGAGGCATAAGTCTCCTCAACATCGCCCACAAGATCGCTTTTCGATACCAAAAAAAGCATTTAGGCAAGGCGATACGCTGTCATGTGACTTCTTCAATTTGATTCTTGGAGATTGTGCAAAACTCACGAGCCAACACCAGAATCACAATTTTCATTTGTAGGACTCAACGTGATGTCATAGCCACGTTTGCTAGTATAGTGAAGGAAGCGGCAAAAATGGGTTTAGCAGTAAATGCTTGCTGTCAACACGAAAGGACACACTACATCGACAAATTGGACAGAACGTCACCAATGACAGATCTAACTCTGAGGTAGTACGGGAGTACGGTAGTATATCGGCTCCACTATTAACTCTGACAACAACATCTCTTCAGAAATTAAACGGAGAATTACTCTTGCCAACCGCTGTTTCTTCGGGCTAAGAAGGCAATCCAGTAGTAAAGCCCTCACTCGAACTACTTAGGAAATCCTTTATAAGACCCTGATCATCCCAATCCTGATCTAGGGCGCTTAAGCATGGATCGTCTCTAAAGCGGATGAAGAAATCCTTGGTCGATTCTTGAGGAAAAATCTTCGGTCCGGTTTGCGTTGACGGGCTATGGAGACGAAGATTATACCAAGAACTATACGAGCTATACAGTGACATGCCTGGTCAAAAAACTCCGCATTGGACGTTTAAGATGGCCTGGTCATGTAGAGGAAGACCTCGCCTTAAGTGGAGCGCACAAAGAAACCGATCGCAGCCAACTTGGAGTGCGCAACTGGAGGCAGTTAGTTAAGCACCAAGCAAATTGGAGAGACATGTTAGTTGAGGCCCAGGTTCATTAAGGACTGTCGCGCACTTAAGTAAGTATGTAAGCACACAAACCTGTTAGGGAGCATTGTTATATCTCGTGGGTCGCGGTTGTTTCGCCCACTGTATCAAAGGACATTTTTTTCTGCAACAAAAATTTTAGAACACCAAACTAAATCAGTTGTTTTTATTATTAAGCCCAGTATAAGTAAAAAGCATCACAGATACATCTGATGCGTTGCTCATTCGGTAAGCCAGGGGGACATTTTTTTCTGTAACACAAATTTTAGAACACCAAACTAAATCAATTGTTTTTATTATTAAGCCCAGTATAAGTAAAAAGCATCACAGATACATCTGATGAGTTGCTCATTCGGTAAGCCAGTGGGGTCATTCGACGGTAGTCGAGACCACATGAGCAATCACTCAATAATCGTTTGTGATTTGACGATTGAATCAAATAAAGTGATATCGCCGACAGCAAAAACGACTATTAATCTAACGTGGTGCAAGATGTACCGTCGAAATGTTATCGTCAAACGATAATCACTTTACGGGAATGGAGGCCCAGAAAAAATGATGGAAAACAAGTAAACATACATTTTTGGAAGGAACACATAGATAGATAAAGTTATATTATATATGTATACGTGTATATGGACCATATGTTATAAAATGCTTTCACAGATAGTGAGCTAAAATTATTAATTAATACATTTTTGAAATAAGGATAAGAACTTTATTCGGAAAAAGGGCAGTCGATTGAGTAATGTATTATCACCCTTATCCCACATGTCGTTTTTCTTTAACGACAGACACAGAAGGCGTTTTTTGGGTCGAGTCGCTTTAGTGGCGTTTAAGTATCTGTATTCTATTCTCTGAACGCCTCTGCTCTCATTTTGTTTACACATGAGTTCCACAGCAACAGCTTATAAAAAAATAACAGATAGGCGTTTATGTTTTGCAATTTGAAGTTTCAAATGAACATTTATTTTATTATTACAATACTAATACAATGAATATTTATATCATGGCAAAGCGAAGACGAAGAAGAAGACGAAATTGCAAAAAGAGAGCTGAAAAACATCAGAAGAAGAATCAGGTTTAAATCCGATCCTTTGGATTTACCAGACTCACTTTAAATTTCACTTGGAACTGAACCTGTTAAATATAGGTTTAGTAGTACACTTCAATTTCGATTTTACATGCTAACCTTCCGCCACTCTTTTCGAGTTCTTACAGGTGGTCCTAAATAATTTAGTGTCGCAGCTACCGACACCCAATCGTTTTTGATATCTTCTGTCTAAGGAATACCACTTTTGAAATTTCTTGCCAGCGAAACATTTTGTTCCATTAACTCAATTAAACGTATCATTTGCTCTGGGGTTATCATTCTCATCCTTGATAAACAATTATTTCTTAATTAAGTCCTTAAATTAATATCCAAGTTAATCGAAACTCACATTTTAATTAAAATTCGACACCTAGTCGTTTGCAAATTCCTATTCTACAATTATTTGCGTTTTACCTGTCGTTTTATCCAACTAAAACTATGCGAATAACTGCTATGACTTTTTAAGAACTTACGTTCCACACTAATTAAACGCCACGTATCTTTAAACGACATAAAACGCCTTCAGAATTGCCAGATGTAATACCGATTTCAAAAAACGGCATCTGTCATTTAATAAAAACGACATGTGGAATAAGGGTGAATATTACTAGCTGTTCCGACAGACGTTGTCTTGTCTTGGCCATGAAAATGTTTTATTGGATGAGGAAACAATTATATCGTGTATTATATTAATACTAATATCGATATTTTGTTGGTAAACACGTGGCGAAATCGTAGCAGCTTGTTTCTAATGTTTTACTCCGTTCTCAAACTATTGCCAACATGTAAGAAAAATGCAATAGGTGCAGCCGTTTCCTAGCGCCACCAATCGAATCATTTACACATAACAATATACAACAAAGGTAAAACCGATAGTATCTTATAAGTTGGGCCAAACAATATGCGTTTACAATACTCCATCGAATTTTTTTGACTATAGAAAAAACAAACCGTTTTTGGATTGATAGTCAAAAAAAAAAACACCACGCAAAACAGAATGTGACAAAACGTTTTGTTTTCTTGTTTCGTCTGGTGAGCGTTGAAATAAAACAAAATGAAAATTTTGACTTGCTGAGTGTTCTTCAAATTGAGGAAAAGGACGAAAACAGCAGAAAATAGTGGGTGCATCCATTAAATCTGAAAGCAAATGTTGAAGATGTGATAATTGCCATATCTGTCTGTTCTTCCTTCAGCCCAACTGTATACCACCGATTTCTAGGCTTACATACCTTGGCAAGGTGGAAGGGCTTAAGTAATTTCTAATGAATCAAAAAGCAAAACCAAGTCTTATGTTGAGGGTCACTCCTTCGCATAAACTGTCAGAGCTATCTATGCCGGTAAGGTCAGTGGCGAGGGAATGAAACTTAAAGGTGGTGCGAGCCAATAACTGCATGGCTGAGGGAGTGCCCAATCGCCGGCGCAATTTCTAGATACCAGGGGACCTCTAGTTTTACTCGAACTTCCCTTTCCTGTATACAGTGGGTGAGTAGGTACAGAATGGCATCCCTTTGACCTTACTCGTCTCATCCAAAAAAGATACGAGTGCAATGGAATCAGGCACTCCCAACCCGCTATAAATGATTATTAACCACAACAGACGGAGGGGATGGAAAGCATCTTACTGCGTTCACCCATGTAGAATGAAATCCTTCAAGTTGACGAAAACTCTAGGTGATTACCTCGAGCATGAAGGAACTGATGGGACAACCTTTGAAAAAGGGCTTCAGCCCACTAGGACATGGTCTCCTCAGTTCCTGCGAAAGTCGAAGGCAAAATTGTAGCTGATTATCCCTTGTATACCCCCCAGCAGTTGATGAGCCGCTATCCTTACCTACGTAGGACTACATATGTACACAATATACGAAATTAAAAAAAAAAATTATTTTTCATCCATTTTTCATGGCCGGTATATTTTGAACCACACGACCTTTTTCTTAGAAACTTTATTTTAAAGTGGGATGCGATATAATATGCTCCTATTTTCCTTATGCTCTGTGATAAGGTAGGTATATCGTTTCTTAAGTATTTCGTACAAGAATGTCATTAAGTAAGAATCAATAAAGATTATATTATAAGGGAACATACCCAAAATTATCTTTATTAATTCTTACAGATTCTAGCTTATTGCCGATCCAGTGCTTCAAATTACATAAACAAATTTCGAGATTAAAATATGCAAATCAGTAAAAAAAATTACTGTCCGTTGGTTGATGATTTTATTAAATCGAATAATTTGACAACATTTACACAGTTACTCACCGCGTTTTTTGTAAATTTGTCTCTGGCTGAAAGAATTTAACCATAATTCAAGAAATTTGAGAAATTACTAATGTTTACCTACTCTAAAATTACGGGAACAGCCCTTCCGATAAACACTTACCAGAAATCAATTTAACCGAGTCCATGTCAGGTTTTCTTTTTTAAAGCTCGGCTGCAAGTATACTTGGAAATTCAGTCTCACTGTATGTATAGGGTTTGAGCAAATAACGTCATCCTCCAACAAACAATACGATTTGGCGGATTAAACGAAGTCTTTAACATTAAATGCTGGCGCTAAAAGACGCGCTCCCTATAATGATTTCAAAAAAATTCAATAGTGCACATTGAGTGGATTTGTATACATTTATAAAATCTCAAGTCCCACTTACCAACTTATTAATCCGCCGATAAGCTAGCAAAATGCCTTTTTAGTTGAATAGATAAGTTAGTAAAAGTGGCCCTTAGCAAGCAAACAAATATGATCCAACCAAAACCATAAGTATACACAAAATACTGCTTTTGCCACTTGAAACATATCAACTTTCAAACAACGTCTACCGCTACCCTTAAGTCTGTCCACAATAGGTACCTACCTACGTACCTGTTACTATCGTATAAGCTCTAAAGTTCAGTGTTTATTATCCACTTATTCGCCCACTCAAGGCTAACATCGTTGGTTCGTCTTACCGACATGGATGAAAAGCTTTTTTATCCCTAGAATGAAATTCCCTCGATCAAAATCCACCACCAAAGAAACCATCGGAAAAATGTCTATCTAGGCTACCTCAAGTGTGACCTTACCCCACAAACAATACAATCGTAAACAAACTGTGGGTGGACCTGTCAAAAGAATCCTGCCAGCACGCCGAAGAACAAAAAGCTGATATCCCAGTTTTTCTTTACTACGCAGGCATTTTCTCTCTGTCAAGTAGGTAGGTGGTAAGGTGGAAAGTACTCTCTGTATATTCATACCATCCCCAACCCAACATAACTGTTACAATGCATAAGTGTGCGTGCTTATTGTGCTTTCAATAGAAAAGCTCCTCGCGCCATCCACTGACACACTGACAGTGAAGTCTGCCCGAATTTTCAGGAAAACCTAAACGAATTTTCCTCTCACTCAGCTCAGTCTGAAAGCTGCTCTCGTCGAATCCGGTGAACACGTCTCCAAATAGAGCAGCTCCACACCGGTTCGTTGCTACCTCTTTGCATAACCATCTATTCCCAAAGTAAACAGGGTTAAGTCAGCAAAAAAAAAACAATCCTTGCCACTACTGTGACGTACCGTGCGACGCGTAGATAAGCTGAATCTGAATTCCATTGCCATAATTCACTTGGCGTTCAATTAACCAGCGCGGAGTACTCGTTATTTGCATCCCAAAAACGCGATTCTGTAATCGTTCGGTCGGTCGATGTTTTTTTGTTGCTTTCATGTTTTGATGCACTATCTGGCAATCAGCGAGACGCGTCTGACATCAACTGCTCCGGCGGAGTCTCGTTTATCAACTTTATTCGTCCATTTCGCGAGACTTTGTTGTTTTTGTTGTAAAGTTTTTTTTTTGTTTTACCTCTCACATGAATCTACTCGTATATTGCGCGCCGTAAACTTGTTTTTTTTAAGACGTTTCTGGCCTATAACGTGCACGGCCCACAGTGCAGTAAGAGTGTGTAGAGTATAAACAGTAATAAAATTTGAAATTCCGTGTTATACAATCTCATTGAGTGCGAGGGGGTGAATTTGTGAAAACGCGCTATAGTCATCCAGACCAGGCACCACCACCTCCACCCTTAAAGGACGCATTGCCACTTTGAATAGTAAAAGTTCTTTTTTTTCCACCACGCTGAAAGTAAGAAGGAACATTCATCTGCTGGGTAATACACCCCCAAACCATCCAATATCCACTAGTGGTGAACTTCATCCCCCAGACTAAGAGTAGACGTTTATTAGCCTAGTCCGTGTGTTGAAGTTGTACTTGTGTGAGTGCGCGTTGTGCGCGTTCTCTACCACTCTCTGTTATCAATTATCATACACATTCGTTCACTCTCAATATTATGCTACTGTCGCTGGCATCGAGTAAGCAAATTTAGTCCTTGACGGTGGTTATAGTCGTTATAGTACTCGAGAATGTTTTATTTATTTGACGTACGGGTGGATGATGTTATCATGCAAAAGCCAATTGCTGTGTAAATGAGGTGATGCCAGTGCATAGTGGAAACCATTAAAAAGTGCTAAATTGTGGTTTGTTGAGCCTGTGAACTTGTGCGGTAACAATTCGGTGATTGATAAATTAAAACTAGGAGGTGGCACAACAGTGGAAAGTGTATTACCTCTGGCGATATAATCCTTGCAATTAAAATCAAGTAAGTACTCAAGCATTAACAGAAGACATTGCTATTTACCTGTCATTTATTTTTGTTTGGTGCTCAACAGTGCGGTCAGTCAGGGTTTTGATAAAATTAACTATCGTCGTGTAAATTTTCTGTTTAATGTTAACAATTACAATCAATGTATCTTAAATTTTAATAGATTTAATGGATCATTCATACATGAGCTCTTCTACGGGGTTTCTGGTTCAAATGCCAAAAGTAACAACACTTAGCTTTTGTTCACTAATCCACATCTAGCGAAAGTCTGATAGACATCCCAGATCACGGGAAGCTTCTCAAATTTGCATTTTGGCAAAAATATTACTCCGCATAAATAATGGATAGAAAAGCTAGATTTGAAGTCCTGTATCGGCCGTCAATGCTAGATATTTCTCTTTTTTAAATGTTGATAGCTAAGCCTTTAATCTTAGTTAACTCATCAAAAAATTGAGGGTAATCCCAAATGATTTAGAAATTGCTCTAAATTTGAAGCAGCTGCCGATCTTCTTAATGTGTTAATGCACAATACTAAACACAACATTTATAAAAATGGCGCACATAAGCACCCATATAATGGTGTCAATGTATTTCAGATATTATCAACGTTATGTTCACGAGCGAGCAACGTTGGATATTGTTAAGAATGTATACGCAACTTTTGGAACAGTTTTCGATGCCTTAAGAGCGCTAATACCATTCTTCATTCGTTATAATCATCCCAACAGACAGGATATATTCGTTTTAACATATTCACTTTTGAATGTTCTTGTTCAAGTCAACTTTTGATTTCTGGCGGGATGTCGTTGTCAGATTTAATTGCGCAAGGCCAAGGCCATTTTGGAATTCTGTCCAATGGCAATTGTTCTTTGTATTATCTTGTTGGCATCATATATTTTCACCTGCCCTCATTTTATATAAACCCATTTTTGATTCCGACCTATTATGTCTGATGGGATGTCGTTGTCAGAGTTAATAGCGCAGCCAAGGCAATTTTGGAATTCTGCCCAATTCCAATTGTTCTCTGTTCTATATTGTTGGCAGTATATACTTGCTCCCGCCCTCATTTTATTCAAACCCATTTTTGGTTCCGACCTTTAATGTCCATATTCTTCAAAAAGTTTTAGTTTTGGACAGTTCTCTATCACTTTGCACAGAGTTTTGGCTGTATATACCGAAATTATCAATCTCTGTATGGCATCGAAATCTATTAATATGTGGACAGATTTGGCTAATGAATTGGTGGGTGTTTCTTACCAAGTCATCTCCTCCGGCTTTTTAAAGCTCAGCGGGAAGGCTGTCATTTCCGGCAGCCTTCACTTCACTCAGGTTGGGTGGTTGGTAGTTTTCGCTGTCGTTGCCAATATTGAATGGGTCGTTCTGCCTGACAGCGGAATGTTGTTCGTCATCGCCGTTTAACAGTCTGCAGAAGTGGTTCTTCCATATCCTCAGTATCGTTTGTGTCTGAGCAACGATATTTCCTAGTTCATCTCGACAGGATTCGAGAACATTGCCGACATTGTTCCTGGAGTGGCACCTCTATATATCCTAGATAGCGGGCTTTTTTTTGCTCTTTTTTCTTCTTTCTGATAAGCCGGTGTTCTTTCATTCTTCTTTGCCTATATAGCTCGTCTTTACCTACAGCTTTGTCTTTTAGGCCTCGTTCTTGGCTGCGAGCAACTGTCGGCATTTCAGGGGTTTCTTGCTGGTTGGCGCGATAAATCTAGCACATCAATTGTGGCTGATCTAATGGCTTGTTGGCATCTTTTCCATTGTTCTTCGACATTCTATGCTGCTGGTATGGTGTTAATCGAGAGGTTAAGGGATACGCGTTGCGCGAAGGTCTTGGAGGTCTCTTGCGATTGTAGTATTTCGACATTAACTTTTTTCTGGACTGTTGTGGCGTATTAGATATCCGCATTCCTACCTTGGCTGCAACAAGTTATAGTAGTTAGAGTCGATGTTGGCTCCTTGGAATTTCTGGACATCCAAAATACTGGATGCGTGCCTCGCAATGTGATCAATTTGGTTGACCGTTCGTTGATCTGGAGACAGCTATGCCCCCTTATAAATATCGAGATGGCATTTCGTTCCGTACCAGACGTGATGTCGTGTAGGCAATGTTTTTATTGAGGACTAAAGAGATACGTGTTCTGCGAAGGTCTTGCCACCCTCTTGCGATTGGAAAAGTTTTAAATCGATGTTAGTTGCTCGGATTGTTTGTAGAATACTGGAAGCGTGGCGTTTGACTATTGCAATGTTTTGAACCTGATTGACCATTTTTTTGGTTCGGAGACCGGCATGTCCATTATGGATTTTAAGGTGAAGGAACCGTTCGGTATCTGTAGTAGCATTTGTTTCTGCAGCGAAATCAATTAGTCTAAGTCCGTTGTCATGCCTGATATTGTGTAGGCAATGTTTTTCGTCATAGCTGCTTATGTTGTATCCTCTTCCCAACTTGCCATTTAAATTTACCAGCACAATTTTAACATCGTAGTCGTTCATAACTTTTCCAGCACTCTTGCGTAAATCTACCGCTTTTTACAAATCTTCATCCAAAGTCACTGATTCTGCTTGTAATTTTACTCGGTCCATTATCTCGTATTTTCTGGTTGATAGTAATGTTTGCTTACTGTTGATACACAATTTTTTTAATGATTGAGTTTTTCACTTAATGTCAAACTCTTGAAATTCATTGTCGGAATATGTCAGAAAAGCTCATGTCGGTTTTTCATTTTGTTCATCGGTTGTGTTTTTATGTAACTGCAATTGAACACCAAGCACCTACACCCATTATTTCAACTTCACTTTAATTACAAACAGAAGTTTAGCATTTATCGTAGTGATTTGCAGTGCTGCCGAGCTAGCAACATTTGTTTAAAATTTCTTAACATCAAATGTTGTCAAATCTGTCAAAGCTGGTTACAATACCCAATTCGATCATCAGCCCTCCCTAGAGTACATAACAACTTCAAAAACACCTACCCACATCACATAAAATGGTTTCATGAAACTTCCAATTCAATCCAAAACAAATAATATTTGCACACATCAACACGCTCCCAATTGGATTTATGAAAGGGGGAAAATATATGCCTGAGCATGTCTACAGCTTACTTATACTTGGCGCCAATAATCCATTTCCTTTTGCATAGAAGGTACAAAAAATATGTCAGCCTACAGATCGATATTTTTTCTCCAAAAAATAGAATCAATCTGACTTTTCAAGTGACAAGAATATCTTTGTTACAATCGCACAATAGCAGCAGGGAATCATACATAATAGAAAGAAAGACGTATTCCCATGCCATCCTACAGCCAGCAACAATTGAAATGCGGCCATGACTTGTGTATCATTGAGCTCCACTCTGGAATTTTGTTGAGGATATCCAATCCCTAATTGAAATTATATAATCTAAAGGGCGTAGTCAATGTGTCATATACCATTTTCAAAATGACCTCTTGACAACCACTTAAATTCAAATATAAACTCGGACATCTACAATCTACATTCCATTTTCATGAGTGTCCTTAAATTCTACCTCAATGATATACTCATTCCCACTAGTGCCTACTAACGAAAGGCGGAAACTTATCATGCATTTGTAATAAACACGTAAAGACCATTTCCCCAAGATACAAATGTGTGCGTGTTTTTTTGTGGTAAAATTGAAAATTTCCTACCAACAGATAAAAAGGGTCGACACCGCAATCAAAATTCAATATTTTATGCTCACTACCGTCTGAATTAATCATCAGCACCATACACCACACGGAAATTATGTAATCCATTCACACAAACTGGATGTGTCAAAAAGTCGACAAAAAACCTAGAAAATTTTGAACACTCTTCCTTATACGTAGTGTACCTACATTTACAACACTATTTCAACCAAGTGAAAAAAAAAGATAAATAATACACGACTCAGCGTACATTCTAAAAATATCCCCGCAACACAATAAGACCAGCGCACAGAGGCAAAAATTGGTTCAGAGTCCTGTGTGATATCGAAAGAAAGGTTGGAGATAAATACATGAAGGCTGACTATATTAGACGACGATGACGGGGCCCGCCTCGACGACGATGACGACCGACAACGACAATGAAAAACTAAAATTCAGGACGCAAACCACCCATCGTTTAGTGTCAGATAAGCTTGAAGGACACGGTCACATGGTGGCCCTAGTTAAGCGTAACGAACAGAAACAGAAAATTCTTCCACGAAAAAGGAAGAAAATCATTTGACACAGTTTTAGTTTCTTTTTTTATTCGCGTCGTCTACACTTTGTATGGGGGGCGAGCAGTACGCTCAGAATGTAGGTGGAAGCCGCCGCAAATGGAGGACATATTACAAGGAGGAGTGCTCTAGTATAGCAAATCCGCTTAAGACAGTGTCACCAAACAGTGATGCGGAAATGAAAAGATTTCCATTCATACACCCATGTGAGCTTTCAAAAAAAAGTGTGGGGAGGGTGGGACATTTTCTGAAGCAATTAAAATGGTGTGTTTTTTGGTTCAACTTTTTCAACGCTGACAAAGTTTTGGTCGTAGGAACCACATCAATGATTTCAGATAAAACTTTTTAAGTTCTTAATGTAAATGTATACACACATGGAACGCCTTTGTTCGGTGGAGAAACGCTTCAAGTGTAATAAGTATCAAGAGTTTTTTAGTCACAAAGGCGGTTGTTGGTGTCGAATCTGCAATATGTAGTACATACAGGAGAGTGGTTAAACATTATAAACTTAGGTATTGTCAGATCATTTTTAAAGGTGAAGTTAACAAATGTTTAAATCGGGGAAAACATATTCATTTTCATAGATCATGGCAATCTTATGATGTTTTAATGACCAGTTCTGCCAAATTTCGGTTTCAAAGCAAATTTGTATTTATTTTTTCTTACTTTAGGCTGAAGGACCAGTTTTTTTTAAGGGGGGTTTTGAAAGCTATATGCAGGATACTTTCAAAATAATAATCGTTTAGAATAGTGAATGAGATAAAAGAGCCACCCGTCGTCGGCGATATGGCTGCATCTTAAACGGGGAATATGCGAGATTTTGTGCAATATGCTGTGACCAACATTTATTTAGTATAAATACTAGCCATATGACATCATTATACGTGTGAATAGCTATCGAAAGGAAAATAGAAAGCGCTTGGCTTACATCTTGTTTTTTTTTTGGATTATCTTTGTAAAAATATTCAGGGTGTCCGCTGGGAAGGTATACTACTTTGTTTGTTTATAATTTTTGACTAAATGAAAGAGAATGGATCTTACATTGATAAATGTTTTATTTAATGTTGGCAATTATGTATGGAATACAATAACAGGTAAATGTCCGCCTCTGTTAGTCTCACAAATGCGAGCCCTTTTGAGCACATTTTTCATTACATTCTCACGCATTTCAAGCGGTATTTCATTAATTTCATAACGAATATTTTGTTTGAGTTGCTCAAGCGTTTCTGGTTGGTTTGCATAAACCTTGCTTTTCAGATATTCCCACAAAAATAAGTTTGGAGCAGTCAAATCAGTGTCCAATCAACATCACCATTTCTTGAAATAACTTGTTGTGGGAAGAGGTCTCGCAGCAATTCCATTGTAATCCTGGCTGCATGCGATATGGCACCGTCTTGTTGATACCACATGTTAATCAAACCCAAAGCATGCAGTTTTGGCGTTAAAAATTGTTCAATCATATCACGATATTGCTCCCCATTCACAGTTACCGTTACTCCATTTTCATTTTCAAACAAGTAAGGTCCAATGACTCCTCCTGACCGAATTGCACACCAGACTGTAATTTTAAATGGATGCAAAGGTGAATGATGAATAATTTGAAGGTTTTCCACTGCCCAGAACCGACTATTCTGTTTATTCACATATCCATTCAAATGAAAATATGCCTCGTCACCCATTATGATTTTTTCATGAAAATCGGGTTTGTCATGGGCTAGCTGTAACATCCTATTGGCATATGTAAGGCGGCGGAAATAGTCTTGTGGAAGAAGCTCTTGTGTCAACTGAATGCAAATCCTTGCAAAATTGTGGCCAATGTTGTTCTTTGAAGACCAAGCTCCTGAGCACGGCCTCGAATTGAGGCCAGTGAAAAATCATTTGGGTGTTGCTACTGCTGGGAATCGAACACAGACCTTCTGCGCGGCAGTTCATGGCACTAACCATCAATTCATTCTATCGTAAGGCTTAAGTTCAAAATCAACCAAATTAGTGACAGTTTACAGGAATTGAGAATCCCCAGGGTCTGGTTTTGGGACTATACTCTAGTTAACTCGAGTTAGCTCAGGAATCTTGTTTTTCGCTCAACTTTAATCAATAGTTAAATATTATGGGATCAATTATTTTCAATTCTATTTTGTGAACTCTTGTTAAATGTTTAAAAAAATAAATATCTGTTCATATATCCAATTCAGATCTAGAAAATTTTTAAAATGTTGACTTTAACTGTTTTTTCGTTTGGGTAAATGGAAACCACACAATTGACTACTGAGGTGTTACATATTATATACATTTCGATATTTTTTTGACAGCAAAATGATAATTCATCAGTGTTACGATATTGAATCACTCCTCATGGAGTCAAATTTAATCTCGCACTGAAGAACTGCTTCATGAATTAAGATTAAATTAAATCCGGGTTTAATTGATCATGGGTTAAGTCAGAGTTAAATCAGCACTGAGAAACCGTGCCTGAGTCCACATTATGATGAATTTTACATAAAAAATTTGTCCTACACTCATACGAGATGCAAATACCTCAGAACTTATGCCTCATGATTTTCATCAAAAATTCATCTTCATCATGAAGCTCGTCTCAGCCGCCTTTGTTTTTCTTTCGTCGATGAAAATTTTAGCCATGTTACGGTTAAAAGAACACGCTATGAATCATTTGGATGGATTCGGCATCATTGATATTAGGTTCCAACAACATGGTGCCACATGCTGGTCAAACAATTGATCTGTGTAAGGGCATTTCGGTAATGATGAGTCTTTTTGGGTATTTGTTAATTAACTCTGCGGTTGGAGTGCGAGAAATTCGATGATATGACACAGTGGTCTGACGAACCTAGAGGCGATAATACATTGAGGGTGGATTTATCAGGATGAGAGGTTAGGAACAAGTCCAGGGTGCTTGGCTGTTAACATCCGGTATGCGTGACGGCTCTTTTACAAGCTGGGTTAGGCTATTTACCTCAGCAAAGATCTCAACATTCCTTCCTTCGGGTGTTGAAGCCACGTAGAATTGTGTACATTGAAATCGCCCGCAATGACGATTTCAGTGTGAAGATGCAGGGATTGAATTCTAGAGATGGAGTCTTACAGTGCATCAAATCAAATCCAAAGTTGAATAACTGTCAAGGTTTGGGCTTCTATAAATGAAGCAATAGTGGATTAAATACCTACGGACATGGAATTACAGCCATATAAAATTAAATTCTGGATTGGAACATAGTATATATATATATATGGCGAGACCGCGGTGAAAAAAAAACAATGGCACTAATTTATATCCAAGCAGGGTTAATTCTGATAATTCAGAACTTATCCCCACCTGTGTTTCACCTAGTGCCAAAACATCTGGTTTGTATTTGCAAATATGGACGAAAGCCGAAAAAAGATTTGACATTAACCCACGGATATTACACACATCCACTCAAAATTTCCTATCCATTATCGCAGACATACATAAAAGGAACAATACCGACGACAAACTAAGCAGAGAAGTGAAGTGAAGGTTCGATATAAAAAATATCCAATACAACTTTTCATAGGTGTTATGCCTTTACGACAATTTACATTTTAACCATAAGGGAGCTTCGAAAATAATAATTTCTCTTTTGGGACACACAATTTTGCTTACTTCTGTAGAATGCAAAAAACCTCTCGAGAATTAATGAAAGAATTTTGTGATATCGAATGTTTCGTTGAGATCCATCCTCATCCTACAAAGAAGAAAGAGTCTGCACACCACGCTTACTGATGCCATCACACAGCCTTTCCACAATAGAAGAGATAGGACACCTTCTCAATGGGTGGTGAAGCAGAGATTTGAATAAATAATTCTACACGTGATTTATTAGCACATCCAATGAATCATTAACACCGTGCACAAAAAGCTCAACTCATCGTCCCAATGTTTTGAATAGATATGGTTTTATGAGTGTGATTTTATAAATATAAACAACTGATACATAAACAGTTTTGCCAAAGATGTTCTCTGTTGCCACCTGGAGTTAAGGCAAATATGGCTAATGATAACATCAAAAATATTTTTATTGGCAGTACAGTTTTTTTCCTGCCCTACTTTTTTGCTATTTAAATAATCTACCCATACCATAGTTGTCAAACAAATTTTGGATCAAACCGGCCTTATATTTTATTGACAAGTAAACATCTGACGAAAAAACCACTTGTCTGTACCTCCTAATTATATCTTCCTCTCCATCCTCCCAACCACAGATGTTCCTAAAAAATAAACAGAGAAAAACAATTTTATCAAGCCTCTGTTGTCGAACGATATCACACCATTTTATTGCGCTGACAATTCCACTCTTGAGTGCTGTGCAATCATAAATATTGACAAAAACTTATTTTGTTTGATTTGAAAGCTATTTAATTTTCGAGAATTATGTAATTAGAGGTGCTTGGGGCCGGGGTATCCACCCATAATGCTTTGTCGGCTGGCGCTGTAAACGATAAATCAACTACACAACGTTCGTCCAATTTCTGCCGGCTTAGCAGGAACATCAATATTGCTCGGCCGTTATCTTATCACATGCGATGGCATTCACATTATCGAAAATTAACCGTCTATAACTCTAATTCCAAGCAGATCTATCGTTAGGGACATCATGCTCAGCTGCGACTTGCAATTTGTGTTGTGTATTTATTACGAGGCGTATTTCTATAGGAAGGTATAGAAATACACCTTCTATTGAGTCGAATTAATGGAATGGATATGTGCATTCGACAACATGTTGTGTGTAGATATAATAACGGTAATGCTTCTACAGTAGTACAATTTCCTTATTAATCCTAAGGATATTGGTCGATTAAGTAGATTAGGTTTGATTGTATTCGAGTTCGAAGAATTTCACGAACAAAAGGAAATGTGCTCGATATCATTCTATTTAAAGGATGTCTACAGTTTGTTTACGTTCGTAGATAGATGCTAATGGCATACCTTTGTTATATAAACTCAAGTCGAAGACAAGCGGCATACAAACTTTTATCTTCCTGACAAAGACACAAAGTGTAATGGTCGACTGTCATTTAATGTTGATGGATTTTTATGTTATTGTCCTTTACCGAGTTTATAAATAGAATGACGCATTTGTATTGGTACATTGGTTCGTAGGCAACAAGAAAGAACGTAGGCATACGGTGACGTAGAACATAATTTTATTCGGCAAGCTAGTTGTAGTATTTAAAATTTATCCGTTTTGAATGGGTAGTCCTGGATATACATGGTCTTGCCATTATAAAGTAGTAGATGTTTGTGCTCAATTCCAGACTGACTGTGTCTAAGAGATAACCAAAGCAGCGTAACAACAACGCACTTGCAATTAGTTAGCGAGGTTATGTTTAGGGAATCTTAGGTAACTTAGGTGACTGCCATCTGTTCTCCAGTACCCTTCCAAGACTCAAATCTCTTAATTTAAAGAAATATTCGAACTGCCGGGTTGTCGGTGCTACCTATGTACGTATACATCAGCAACAACGTATAAAAAGGCGCCTACAAAGAATCGGCCAAGCAAAGCGCTGGACATGCCAATATCATTGGAAATTATATAGGGACCAGCATAAACTCGGTTCACTTACTCTTCCGGTGGGAGACGAGGACAAGAACGAACGCACGACAAATAAATCGATGTCCATCTACTCAGATTGATCAAAGGTGGTCAGTGAAACAGCTGGTGCTAGGATATTCCCAGAGAGAAATCGGTAATTTCTAGATCAATCAGGTATCGTGATCACAGCTAAGGTAGTATCAATTGTGGAAGCTACATGTTTAATGTCAATGATATTAATCCCACTCGGTGATTTTACAATAAGAAAGGACCTCAGCTAACCTTCTTACCAAAAGCCCATTTGGGATGGCCTATGCCAGAGACTTCTGTTTTGCATCCTTGTTGGATCGGCCCATCTGGCAGATTCGAAAACGTTACTTTGGACAAGAGCTTTTTTTTTTTAACTAGGATTGTCTTCTGGGATTGCCTTGTGTCTTTAGTTCATAATAAAAATAGTGCACATATATTAATAATACGTCCCTCGCAGAGTTTCTTTGCGTAAGCTGCTTATTTGTTAACAAATCTGCTAAGGTCGGCGGCCATACTGTAATGGCAGTTTTCAGATTATATAGAAGGTTAAAGAAGTACTCACCAAGGTTGGCTTTTTTGGTTCATGAATAAGCAGAACACGCAAAGCTAGTGTCTTACTGTTTTTTATTTTTCCTGTATTCGAAAGCCTGTCCCCATAAGATGCAGTATATCGGTATGATGCTTATTTAATTTAAAGGTAGTATCAAGGCTCATTTTATTAAGTAACTAAAATCTCTTGGCATCCAGACCTGGCCAAATGAACCGAACTCTGATCTACTGTTCTGTTTTTATAGTTTAACAAAAAATATGGGCTTCGGGAGCAATGTACTGCCTTTTCTTCTCTGTGGCAAAATAATAACTTCTTACACGAAAACGCAGGGAAATGCTAAGTTTGAGGCCCTGTATGGGCTGTTAATGCCAAATAATGCTAGGACTGGAATATCCGAGTGTCCCGCAATCATACATAGTATGACATTGTGTCGCGAGACAATCTCGTTAATAGATGGCCCTAGTTTTTAAGATGTTGGATTATTTTTCAACCTAAGGACAGTCTGGTAGATAACAATTTTGGCTTAAATAACGCTCCAGGCAAATTAAAGTAGCAGCTGCCTTCTAGTTCGTAAGAGAAAACCCGAGCGTAAATTCTTTTGTCCGTGTTCGATCTGTCTCTGACGATGGGTACACCCTCAGTGTATAGAAATTCGTAAACCAACCGTAACGTGCCGTAAGGCTGCCGGAAATGACGGCCTTCCCGCCGAGCTTTATAAAGCCGGCGGAGATGACTTGGTTAGAAACATCTACCAACTCATAAGTCAAATATGTTTGGAAGAATGTATGCCTGAAGAATGGAACCTCCGCATCGTTTGTCCTATCAACAAAAAAGAAGACCCTCTAAACTGCGCCAACTACAGAGGCATAAGCCTCCTCAACATCGACATCATGCTGGGACCCAACGTGATGTCATAGCCACGTTTGCTAGTATAGAGAAGCAAGTGGCAAAAATGGGTTGAGCAGTAAATGAAGGCAAGACAAATTATATGCTGTCAACATGAAAGAACTATACGAGCGACATGCTACTGGTCGAAAAACTCCGCATTGGACGTTTAAGATGGCTAGGACATGTAGAACGAATGGACACCAATGCTCCTGCTCGCAGAGTCTTCGATTCCCAGCCAGACGTCGGATGCAGAAGAGGAAGACTTCGCCTTAAGTGGCGCGCACAAGTAGAAACCTACCTTAAAAACCTAAGGACCGAGCTAAATTGAGAGGCATGTTGGTTGATGCCCAGGTTCATTCCGGACTGTAGCGCCACTTAAGTAAGTAAGTAAGTAAGTACGTGACCAGCCGCTTATAGTCGAATCGGTATCCCAGGTCGTAGTTCGTATTGGCATTTAAAAGATCGGTTAAGGCTATCAATCGAGGGATTTCTTCTCGCCCATTTCTCGCGGTGATCTGAGAAATCATCCTAGTTGTATCAATTGTCAAGAAAAGCTCATCTCAACATAGCCGATTCTAGTTTCACTTAAACAAAGTCATTCGGATTAGCCCAGTTAGTTTTACCTACTCTTGGTTGGGCTTGATATTTCGATTTATTCTCAAACATAAATGTTCTATAACTTCTCTACGAATTTGAGTAGTCAATGTAGGACTATTATGGTACTACTTTTGAGTAGTTCAGTAGTATTTAAAAACGGACTTACCTCAGAGTTACTATGCCATAAGTTGTGATATGCGTTGCAATCCCAGCGACAATAGAGCTTCCTCCCGGATATCAATCTATTCAACAACCTTTGTTCAGTCCTTTAGTATGTGAGTTCTGAGTCTTAATTTACTTAATACTTTAATACCAAACAAGTTTTTAAATAGCCACATGGTGAAACTGTCCTGATAGCAATGTTGTGACAGCAGGCTCTCGGTTTAACCTCGATTCTTGCATGATAGAATCCAAATTCCAGGCTCAGTTCATTAATGAGGTATTATTTTTAGAAAGGACCAAGTCATCGTACCTCAGCAAAACAGATAAAATTAAGTGAAAGCTAACTTTGAGTGGTGGAGATTCATTTTTTGTATAGAGCAACCTATTTATTACGATAATAACAAAAATCCAGGAAAAACGAATTCCTTAATGGACAAAGGAACATCTCAATTCCCCACTGCGACCATAATGGAGTTACTTGCTGTATCTAACCACGAAGCTAAAAATACTGCTGGCCAAATAATTGTAGCACGATCGCCACGCGTGTCATCCTCTGACTTGACAAATTCTAATCCACTTTGAATTCCAGTTGCTCTACAACAGTGCACACCTATCAAGGTTAGGTATCCACCCTGGAGTTGCTATTCTTCGACTTCAATGTAAATGCCAACAATAGAAAATCCGGTGTTTAACCGTGACATGACACAATTATCTTGA
Source organism: Rhingia rostrata (assembly GCA_949824845.1). Taxonomy (NCBI): domain Eukaryota; kingdom Metazoa; phylum Arthropoda; class Insecta; order Diptera; family Syrphidae; genus Rhingia; species Rhingia rostrata. Next base: position 47,173,845 of record OX463756.1, read on the forward strand.
TGCAAACATGACAGCATAGCTTAGCACATCCTGGTGCCGAACCAATCTATTATCCCTAAAAAGTATATCTACGAGTATGACTGGCAAGCTCTATAGCAACACATCGCATGCCATCGAATACCAATTGTCTCCTGCTCTCCTCAGACAAAAGAAAACCACACACATTCAGACATAATCACGCACAAGGCGCATATAAACAGATATTTGAGGAGGCTAAACGAAGAAAGTTGAACGACAATATCATCTCACATAATGAGGTTTTGTTTTGTTAACTTTTATCATTGCCCCCACTAGTGTTGTCTGTCTGTAGTCGTCACCGTTACTGTCGCCCGCCTTTCGATGCCATCGACGTCAACCAACGTGACGATAAGGACGACTACGATGACTACGACAACGTTCCGGCAAGCATCATAACAATGTTTCAGTTAATTGAGGTGCTACTCACAAAGATGTCATGTGTCCCTCAAAACTAATCCTATAAATGGCAGTTCTGGGAGACAAACGAGAATGTTGGTGAATTTCAATTAGATTTCTATTGCTTCCATGGGAGCGTAAAATTGCGATAACCCAATAAAAGAAGATGCCGGGCCTTCCCTGAACCGTGTTCTTTCCGCCATTTCAATGTGCACCCTTACGGATATTTGGTGATTATATTTGATTTGTTTTGTTGTTTTTTCGAAGGGACATCAACGGAGTTGAAACTTAATATAAATTCGTAATGCATAACATGGTTGTCAGGAAGACACCTGTAGTAAGGAGTACACAACTTCCGGACGAACTTCAAAAGCACTTAGCTATTTAGTAGCAAAAGCGAAACAAAACTAGGGCCTAAATTACCCCCCAATGACAGTGCAAAGTGGGTTAACTGTTACCAAGATGAGTGGGTTATCCTTTTCTGTTCTCACAACCACTTGGCACGACATTTAGTGCCGAATATGAATAAAACGTGAGTGCGTGTTATTGATGTCAATTGCTCCCAGTCGGAGATAGGAACTTTATGAATTTCACAATTCATTTAAAGTCTACATAATGTAGGTTTCGTTTTATGGATGGTGCTAGGACGTGCTTGTAGTGTGTACAAGTTGTAAGTGAAATAATGAGATCCGGCACAGAGATCCATTAATACTTGAAAATGTAATTTAAAATGTTTCAAATGCCCAGAGAAACTTTTGGTGGGAAGGTGTAGACCACGCATAAAGAAACTTTTCTCTGGTAAGATCTAGGAATGCAGTTTTTAAGCAGGTGTTGTTAGTCGGGATACCTGTTAGATATCTTAGCGCTGTTTTTCGTTTTCTAAGTTAATTAATCATGACTACATATCAATTTGTTTTGCTATAGAGCTAGCTTACATATTGTACTTACATATGTAAAGGGTGTACCTTGCACCGTAGTATTCCTGGGTATAATCGTTTGAAGAACCTATCCTATCACTAATATATAAACTATATATACGTATGTGCCTCTCCAATTAGCCCGGTCCTTAGCTAACTGCCTCCAGTTGCGCACTGAAAGTTGGTTGAGGTCGGTTTCTTCTTGTGCGCGCCACTTAAGGCGATGTCTTCCTCTACTGTGTCCGACGTCTGGTTGGAAATAGAAAACTCTGCGAGCCGGAGCCATTCGTTCTACTTGTCCTAGCCATCTTAAGCATTCAAGGCGGAGTTTTTTTTTACCAGGGGCATGTCGCTGTACAGCTCTTATAGCTCTGGGTTGAATCTTCGTCTCCATAGCCCGTCAACGCAAATGGGAACGAAGATTGTTCGAACAATTTCCGTCTCGAATCGACCAAGGATTTGTTCATCCTTCGTCATCCTACACAAACGGACGAGTTTGAGCGGTATACCAAAACTAGACATGTTTTGGTATACCTGTGTAGTTTGTCTCTATTAATCCTGTCGTATGGGGCTTTGAAATCGATGAATAGGTGGTTTGTATCGATTTGGACTTCTTGGTTTTTTTTTCCAGGATCTGCTTAAGTGTGAAAATTTTATCGGTTGTGGAATTTCCTGGCCTAAAACCACACTAATAAAGGCCGTTCAGGTTGTTGGTTTACACATTACGGCAGATAGGATCTTGTAGGCTACGTTGAGGAGACTCATGCATCTGTAGTTGGCGCAGTTTAGAGGGTCTCCTTTTTTGTGGACCTCACTTCACACTGATCAGGTGGTTGGCAGTTTTCGCTGGTTCATTATGCCTGACAGCGGAATGTTGTACGTCATCGCCGTCTAACAGTCTGCAGAAGAGTTTCTTCCATATCCTTATCATCAACTGTGTCTTAACTACGATATTTCAAATCGACAGGATTCTGTTCGTTCCTTGTATCATTGGCTTTGACGTTTTACACTTTGGAAAACTTTACGAACATCTTTCCTCTCTATATCCTCGTTCGCGCGCTTTTCTTTTTTTTTTTTCTTCCTTCTGAAAAGCCGGTGTTCTTCTCCTCGTCTTTGTTTATAGCCCAATGTGGCAGCTCTCGTCTTCACCTGCAGATTTGACTTGCAGTCGTCGTTCTTGGCTGCGAGCTTCTGTCGGCCTTCCTCATCAAACTAGGGGCTTATTGCTGGTAGGCGCGAGAAACCTAGCACATCAGTTGCGGCTGATCTAATCTTGACATCGTTGCCATTGTTCCTTGACATTCGATGCTGGTGGAATGGTCTTAGCGGTCTCTTGCGATTTCAGTCTTTCGACCTTCAATTTTTTCACAGCATTTCTGGATTGTTGTGGCGTGGTGGATACTCGCATTCCTACCTTGGGTGCAAGAAGGTAGTGGTCTGAGTCGATGTTAGCTCCTTGGAATGTTGGGACATCCAAAATACTGGATGCGTGCCTCTTGTCTATAGCAATAAAGGGGTTTTCAATAAGAGTGCTACAACAGTTTTTTTTTAATAAAACAAAAATTCTGAAATTCTGAATTCTGAAATTCTTTATTCCTGTGAAAGTACGTTCGATGCCATTATGTATGGAACTCGATTTCTTTTGCATGGACACCACGGGCACGCTTGCAGAAGTCCAGACGCTGAACCTAATTTTCGACGGTTTTCAAGCATAAATCGGCCGATACTGCTGCAATTTCACTTTCGATATTTGTACGAAGTTCATTAATCGTCGCTGGCTTGTTGGCATAGACCATAGACTTGACGTAGCCCCACAGGAAATAGTCTAACGGCGTCAAATCGCACGACCGAGGCGGCCAAGCGACTGGACCATTTCGTGAGATAACACGTTCTCCAAACATGGTTTCCAATAAATTGATTGTGGCATTCGCTGTGTGGCTTGTGGCGCCGTCCTGTTGGAATCATATGTCCTCCAAGTCCATATCATCCAATTGGGGCCAAAAATATTCCGGTCGGTGATCACGGAAGAAGTACTGCCCAATGACGCCGCCGGCCTATAAACCACACCAAACCGTAATTTTTTCGGGATGCAGTGATTATTCATGGAGTACGTGTGGATTGCTGCCTGACCAATACCGCATATTTTGTTTATTGACGAAGCCATTCAGCCAGAAATGAGCCTCATCGCTGAAGATGATTTTCCGATGAAAATCCGAATCATTTTCAAGTTCTTGCTCAGCCCAATTCACGAAGATACGACATTTCTACTGGTCAAGCGGCTTCAGTTCTTGCGTCAATTTAATCTTGAAAGGATGTAGGCCAAGATCTTTTCGCAAAATTCACCACAACGACTTCACAGAGATGCCCAACGCTTGAGAACGACGTGTGAGAGACACATTTGGGCTTTCTTCAACTGAAGCCTCAGCGGCAGCAATATTCTCGACACACTACTGTGCCTGTGGATTCAAATTTTTCCACTAGACGCTCAATTGTTGATCTCCTAGGACGATTATGACGACCATAAATAGGACGTAGCGCTCTTAACGTTGAAGCCACTGAGTCCAAAATTCGGTTGTAAATTTTAATAATTTCGACTCGTTGTTGGATCGTATATCTTTCCAGCATCAAATGGCAAACCTTACTGAGAAGAAATGTCAAAAGAGCGGCATGAAATATGGCGTCGTCGCTCAATTTTTGTAGCGTCCCTGTTGAAAAACCTAATTTAGTTGACCGTTCGACCAGATTGATCTGGAGACCGCCATATTCCCTTATGGAAATCGAAGTGAGGATACCTGGTGCTGGCTATAGTGGAATTTCATTCCGTAGCGAGGTCAAGTCAATTAGTAAATTTTAACATTGAACTTCGGTTGTCGCTCGTTGGTTTTGTCAAGGAGCTCGTAGCAGGAGTCTTTAGCTATATCATCTTTTTCCTCCGTCGGGGCGTGAGCGCATATAAGGCTTGATTTGGCGAATTCTGCCTTGATTCGGATTGTTACACTGCGTTCGCTAATGTCTTGGAAAAATAAGACTTTTTGGCAGGTGGCCATGGCCCAAAGGAATGCATAGTTGACTGCTAAGCCAAGCGCTGCGGGTTCAAGCCCCAGCTTCGGCAGCATTTGTTTTCTACGAAAATTGCCAGCTTATCTGAGGCCACCTGTGCGGTAACATGAGACAATATAAATCGATGTCTCCTCCTCTGTGCCACGTAGGTTTATGTTATGTGTCTTTCGTTCTATGTATCTATCCGTCTCTCTCTGTTGTATAAATGTCTTGATCTGTTCCAGCCGATGGCCTCAGTCGCCAGTGCTGTTATGTGTCTGTAGTTCGTTGCATTCATGTGCGAAGTACTGTGAAAAAAAAAGACTTTTTGCCTAAGTCTGGTACTTATTGCAACTCCGCATTCGAATAGTCGCGGTTTCTGCCGTAATAGATGTCACAGTTTTTCATCCGTTTTTTGCCCGGCCCGTCTAATTGTATTTCCTGGATGGTAGTAATGTCTTCTTTGTAGCAGTTTAGGGCTTCCGCTAGTTTTTTACTTGCACCTCTCCTGTTTAATGTTCTCACATTCCAGGTGCAGATACTAACGTTGATTTCCTTTTTTCATTTAGCAGGGTCGTAAGCAATAAAATCAATCCTTTTCGAGCCTATTGGTTGCTTCGTAACAATGTTTTTTTTTTCATTTTTTCATTTTAGTAGATACCCCTTCGACTCGGGGGTATTGGGATTGAGCGTTGCCGTTGGCCTACTGATTTATTTATTTGGTCGCTTTATTTGGCGGTTCGACTATCTGGGGATCAGCGGGTTACTTTGTGGACTTTATCTATTCTGTAAAGTCAGACTGTATAATCACATCCAGTAAATGCATGAAAAGGGAGCAGCGTACGGCTTAATCCTAACCTAACATTTTCTGCTAATTCATTTCACAACTTACATCTTTGGTTTTTGGAATTGCCAATTGTATTCCAACTTTGATTTTATTTGAAGATACCATAATAACTATTTTGGAATTTGAATTCGTTAGCGATTTTGACTTTTTGTATCAACCCATATATCATTATTTATTTTTATTTCTCTATGTTACAGTCTATGTATTAAAACTTATATAAATCTATTAGCTAGGTTACAAACATTAAAATCACTAATACTTTGCACAATAACATAATCTAAACCCTACTTTCAATGTTTGAATGCGCTATCAATATACTGCTCATGTAGGGATGTGCAATGCCTGGGTACTTTTAAATACCTATTATATCCTCCTAGGGTAAATTTAAATGTTATGGTAAACTGTCAGCTTATCAAATTTTATTTTAATTAACCCTCAATCCCTCTTTGATGTCATAATTTATTGAGTATAAAATAAAACCATCTACGCTTCACAGAATCCATATTCAGTCCACCGGAAGGACAAAATTCAATTTCTAATCTGTGTAAACATAAATCTGTCCTTCCATGTATATTAACCTTTTTATCAAGAAATTCACCCGTTCGCTAATTAGATGTTTTCGGTTCAACTTCAAGTCATGAAACTGTTTTTTTTTTTAAAAAAATAAATTAATGTTCATAAAGCATACCGAGGATAACCGGTTGCGAGTTTGGTTGTATGTTAATGTTGCCGGCCATAATTTCACTAGTGGAACAATCAACAGAATAAAACTTTTCATATTAAGCGCTCGAAATCCATCTGACTCGCTTACGGCACCCTGGCACTTGTGCTTATACGTGTTTGCGCCTTGTGTTCGAAAGAGACCCTTCCAAAACTTTGCGATGAAACTTGTCAACTCTCAAATGCTACGGCACTTTATATCTGTACACCGCGAACTTCTATTTATTGTTACTTTTTTCGTATCTCATTCGTCAAATCGGACGTGGGGGATAGATATAGATAACCCCCAAATTATTATGGTTCAGTTCAGCGAAATAAAAAGTTTCCTTTTTGATGCAAGTTTCAGTGGGCGAATTCTGGAGGAAAAATATCGAATATTTCGAAATACATAAACTCGATGTGCATTCTACGAGAAATTTGCATAAATTGTGAAAATTCATGGATTTGTTTCATTATGGAAAAGTTGTGTTTTACATTTAGCAGTTGGATGGTTACTTTGGTGGCTTGGTTTCAATAGTAGAGCTTCATTCGCAAGTTGTAAGGGGTACAACAGAGTACACTTTGCTGGTGGTTTCTTGGAAGAAAATCTATACAAGACATGGTAATGAATGGAAATTTATGGTTTCCGTAGACGCAATGAATACGAATTGAGTGAGGGATTGCACAACTGTGTTGTGAACTGTTAAATTAAGCGAGTAAATTGGTTCCAATTACAGCAGCGAAAGCACATCTGTATTTGGAATAACTTTCAAGTTTTGTAAACGTCGTAAGAAATGTTTGCAATCAATTTCTCCAAATTGAAATTGTGTGTTGAATCGTGAACAAGACCTAGACACTAAGCGCCGTTAGCTTTGACTTTGACTACACATCCAAAGTCCTTTTTTTAGATCCCAGTTGTAACCATCGGGTACGGATTTCATCCATCGGAATTTGAGTACTGAAATTAGTAACATTATTAAAAGCCCGGTCATAATTACCAGTGCGGAATACCCGGGCTGCGGAATACCCCTACTGCCATGAAGGAAATACAATGGGATATGGCTATGGATATGGATTATGAGAGGAAACAGCTCGTATTCGGATGTTAATTTTTTATAATCGATACATTTTTATGCTTCGAATGTGTTATTGAACAAATTGTAACAATCCATACCAAGAATAAATTCACTTATATAATAAGGCCAAGCCTCATAATACCAATTTTTCCAATTTTGCATTATGGCATTTCGATAATGCAACATTAACCCAAATGAGGAAATTCACATAAGGCCAAATGGAACTCAAATCAATGGAGCTTAAGAAATTGTCTTCGTTGCGGAACGAAATGCCACTATAGCCAGCATAGGGGTTTATCACCTTAATATCCATATACATAGAGGTCTGCATATCAAAAAACGGTCAACCAACTTGATCACATTGCGATAGAAAAGATGGGGGCCGAAGGGCTAACATCGGCTAGGACAACTAACTTGTTACAGCCACGGTAAGGATGTAACCTAAGCAAACATTGCCTGATCGACAAAAAGGGAGCCCTCTGAACAGCCTACATATAACGGGTGTATTTTTAGAGGTTGGTTTAGATAGAGATAAAACCGACATTTTGTGGTCAAATCGGGCAACTCTTATTCAGTTTGGTTTGCCATTTTATCATGAACAGGTTGACAAATGAACAACGCTTGCAAATCGTGCATATTAATTTCGAAAATAATGGATCAGTTCACGAAGTTTACCGCAAGCTCCGTCCATTTCATGGTCGACATAATCGTCCATCAGAGCAATTACTTCGGTAATGGATCGTTACGTTTACTCTATAGAATAATACGCATCCGCAGAGACGTCGAACAGTGCGCACCGAAGAAACAATTGCCGCTTCAGAGCACAGTGTTGAAGAGGAAACGAAAGACTTTATGGAAGATTTTGCGCAAAGATCTTGGCTTGGCTGACCTTACAAAATCCAGCTTGTGCAAGAATAAAAGCCACGAGACCATGTAATGCGTCGTGATTTTGGTGTATGGGCCGAATATGAGATTGATTTCGATGCACAATTGCACAATTTTTTTCAGTGATAAGGCTCAAGTTTTGTTGAATGGCTAGGTCAACAAGCAAAATTGCCGCATTTGATTTAAAGAGAATTCACATGAGACTCTTGAGATGCCATTATATCCACAAAACTGACTGCTTGGTGTGCTCTTTGGGCTGGTAGATTCATTGGGCAATACTTCTTTCGAAATTACGCTGGAGAGTCAGTTACCGCTAAGCGAGACCAGTATAGAGCCATGCTAACCGACTATTTGTTCCCGAATCGGATGGCATGAATGTGGATGAGATGTTGTTTCAACAAGACGGCGCTACATGCCTTACAGCGCACTTCACAATCGATTTATTGAAGGAAACATTCGATGAGCCCATAATTTCGCAGAATGGACCTGTCAATTGGCCACCAAGATTGTGTGATTTGACACCATGGATTATTTTCTTTGGGGATACGTGAAGTCACTCGTCTACAAACTGGAAACGTTAGGGGACATGAAAGCCAACATTCGTGGCGTTATTGCCGGCATACGCCCCAAATGCTCGAAAAAGTGGTTGGAAATTTGACCTCTAGACTTTGCTTTATTCGAACCAGCCGCTGCGGCCACATGCCCGAAATCAAGTTTAAAAATTAATTGCATAAAATTATCCTTAAAATAAAGCAAAATCGATTTTTTTGTGTTTAATTTCAATCTGAAATTTTTTTCACCTATCTGTAGTAAAATGTTAACATTTGAAACCAACAACCTGACGGCACTTATCAGTTTGGTTTTAGACTTAAAATTTTTTAGAAGAAATCGATTCCGACCACGCATTCATCGACAGCATTTATAGAGACGAAATATACAGAGCAATGTTTTGTTTTCGTATACCGTCGGGTCGTCTATGCAGGCTGACGATGGAAGGTGCCACTTTGATGACAAGTCGTCATACTTCCTTCGCACAATCTTACAGATTCATGGAGGATAGTGCCAAAGAAGTATCACGACTACGCGTAACTACTTGCGTACACGACGTATGATGCGTATCAAACGACGTTAAGATAGTATTGGTCTTTATCTACCCCGGCTATTAGAAATAAACATATGAGAAGGCTACAATCCACTGTGTGGATTTTGCCAATTATTTTGCATCGATTTTTGTTTCGATTTTTTTTTAACGAAAAACGTTTTTTTACTGAAGACGCCCCCAAAAAGTGGGCGTGGCAAAAAAAACTTTGTAAATATGAAATAGAGACATTAGGATTGTCTAGATATCTTGTTCAGACACTTTTTCAAAATTTTGAATGGTTTAGCCTAAAATTAGTAAAAAGTAGGCGGATTTCAAAAATTTGTACACTTGTTCGAACAGCAAGGATCACATACCCCACAGTTCATTATCCTAGCTCAAAATTTAAGGCCTAAAAATCATTTACCTACAAACGGACGGACGCGACGGACGGACAGACAGACATGGCTTAATCGACTCAGCGATTCTAAGTCGATCCATATATCGGGTTTTTCAACAGGGACGCTACAAAAGTTGAGCGACAGGGACAGCAAACGACGACATATTTCTATCCGCTCTTTTGACATTTCTCTTCAATAAGGTTTGCCATTTCATGATGGAAAGATATCAACGTTAAGAGCGCTACGTCCAATTTATGGTCGTCATAATCGTCCTAGCAGATCAACAATTGAGCATCTAGTGGAAAGATTTGAATCCACAGGCACAGTACAAAATATTCCCGTGCCAGTGAGACAAAGAAGTGCCCGTAGTGTCGAGAATATTGCTGCCGCTGAGGCTTCAGTTGAAGAAAGCCCAAATGTGTCTCTCACACGTCGTTCTCAAGCGTTGGGCATCTCTGTGACGTCGGCGAATTTTGCGAAAAGATCTTGGCCTACATCCTTACAAGATTAAATCACGTATGTTCGTGAATTGAGCTGAGCAACAACTTGAAAATGATTCGGATTTTCATCGAAAAATCATCTTCAGCGATGTGGCTCATTTCTGGCTGAATGGGTTCAAGTTTGCCCCAATTGGATGATATGGACTTGCAGGACATGTGGTTCCAACAGGACGGCGCCACAAGCCACACAGCGAATGCCACAATCAATTTATTGGAAACCAAGTTTGGAGAACGTATTATCTCACGAAATGGTCCAGTCGCTTGGCCGCCTCGGTCGTGCGAATGACGCCGTTAGACTATTTCCTGTGGGGTTACGTCAAGTCTATGGTCTATTCCAACAATCCAGTGACGATTGATGAACTTCGTACGAATATCGAACGTGAAATTGCAGCAGTATCGGCCGATTTATGCTTGAAAACCGTCGAAAATTGGGTTCGACGTCTAGACTTCTGCAAGCGTGCATACATAATGGCATCGAACGTACTTTTACAGGAATAAAGAATTTCATTGATATCCAAAACCGTTTTTGTTTTATTTAAAAAAAACGCTCTTATTAAAAAAACCTTGTACTTTGAGGTATACCTAGCTAAATTATTTCACTATGTTACCTACAAACTATGTATACTTTATGGCATAGGGTATACAAAGAATAGTTATTCTTACTAGCTGCCGGTTTATCGGACGAAGCATGGCATAAAAGCATGTAGAAATCAAAAGCGGATGAAGAAATTCCGAGTCGTTTTGATCGAAAGATTCTTGAAAAATGTTTGCTCCCATTTATGTTGACGGACTGTGGAATGGAAGACTTAATCAAAAATCTTACAGCGAAACTGATATTTGTGACGCCAAGTAAAATTGTTCGCTAGTTTGGCGATTAAACGGCACTGCTGACATCTATGTTTTTACTAATAAACTCAGTACACCAGGCCATCGGTGTTGCACCAGATCGAACAGATTTTCTCTTGGATGTACATATATGGGAAAATTATTAAAGTTATGCTTAAGGAGGAGGGCGCGTAGTACCTATAGTGACACTAACGTGTAAGATCTTCTTGTGCTGTCTTCTTCTTTAAAGATGTGCACAGATTGGTGTCGTTTTTTCACAGCCCGTACCTAAGTGTGCCATTGGTCCCCGGATAAAAAGTTACGCAAACGTGCGGGTGTGCTCTACTTGTGGAGTTCGAATTTAGTATGGAACGAGGTACACACCATGTCACCATGTCGCCCTTATTAGCTAAGGGACATCTTTTTGGTTTGTTGTGTTCTTTGCTTGGTACAACGTATTCCCGTTAAAGTCAGATGGGTGTAAATATTTGATGTAATCGCGCCACCTGCACGGGTAAAATTGTGTGGCAAAAACGAATTTGGCTTTGTTGGTATGGGTACAAAAAAAAAAAAACAACGTGACACCACATGTTGCCATGCTCCCATCAGCAAAAGAAATGAACTAAATGTGGAAAATTGTCCTCACATCACATATATGTAGGGGTGAACGTTTGTTGGTTTGTGTTTTTTTTTTTAAATAAATCGTTGCCTGAGGGTGACATGACTAAATGATTAGGATACACTACTTGTGTATGCAGATGATTTTAAGTGCAAATACTGATACTTTGGAGGGTTTTGGGTAGGTATGCTTTTTTTGTTTTGCGATTTATACAGATTTTTCAAATCAGCGTTTGACTGAATGACATTTTAAGACTGCTTTATCCCAGTGGAAGCTTCTTTTGAGCTTATTGTCTTTTTGGGATATAAGTTTACCTTTATTTGATATATAACCATGCATCGCGAAATTCGGTGTCAAGATGCGATTATCTTAAAATGTTTTTGAAGTTCTTGTTTATTATTTATTTAAGAGGATTTGGAGTATTTGTTATGATTTATTTCTAGATCTATATTTATGACGGGCTCAGTGGCGCGATGGTTAGCGCGATGAACTGTCGTGCAGAAGGTCTGGGTTCGATTCCCAGCCTTCGCAACACCTAAATGATTTTTCACTGGCCCTCCTCTCGTGATGATCTGTCAAATCATCCGAGTAGTATCAATTGTCATGAAAAGCTTATCTCAACTTAGCCGTTCGGATTCGGCATAAAACAGGAGGACCCCGCCATCGTTCTAAGAAGTACACACGCACACATGAATGGTTGTGAGAAAAAAGCTAGGCCCTGGGTATTAACGAGCATGTTACGGCAACATTTTTTTTTCTATATTTATAATTGACCAAAAGACGGGTGTCATTTCGAGGGTATGGCAAGCAATTGGACGTTATCTATATATGGTTCCGCAAACAAGAACAATTGTGTTCCTTAACAAAAAAAATTAAGAAAATTTACACCATTAATTTAATTATTGTAAATCAAACAGTTATTTGTTTCTTCAATTATAACTTCTATAAAGGGTGTTCCATTCACTTACAATTTTAATTTTGCGCCATTCAATAGTAGGTACTGTGCTGCCAACGGAAAAAATGATAACAATGTGACAGCTGACAGTTTGGGTTTAGTAAAAATGGAGGGCTATACGAAAACACAACTCATTTTTATTGTTGAGCAATATCTTAACAATAATGAACCATGCTTCTTCGAACATGCGACTTGTCAGCCATTAACAATTATTGTTATTCGTTATCGTGACATGATAGCCCGGTTTTTAGAGACTAAATTGCAAGATATGGATGTGACCAACATGTGGTTTCAAAAAGAAGGTACCACTCCTACTGCCTGAGTGATTTACATTTTGCGTGAATATGATTCTCTTAGGTGAACATCAATTCAGAGAGATGTTTTTGAAGACTTAATCAATCAATTTGACCACATTATGATGGACACAAATCACGCTTGCACTTCCAGCATATTGGATGTCAGAATATTCCGATCAGCTAACATCAATTCACTTTTAGAGCAATCTGAAAGCAATCTTGCTGGTTTCCTATATGCGAGAAGAACGTCGAAATAAGGTGAGGTATGTATTTAATTTTCTAAAATACAAGAACATTGCATGGATCACTCTCATGTCCACTTATACGGAGGCAGATTTTTGGATCATCCCATGTAATGTATGTAAATTGAAGGAATTCACATTGCACTGCAATGAACAAAACAAATGGCAATCGAGGAAATTTCATAGCAAAATAATGCAAAAACCCATAATAAAAAAAAATTATAAATCTTAAGAAAAAATTACATATTTTGACATGATGGTAATGTGTTAATTAAGCATAATTTTAGTCATAACAAATTAAACACCTACAGCCTTATTTATTAGATTTCCTTGGAAGTTGACTCAGAGATTGCCTAGTTAGGCGTGTCTTCATATTTTCGTTGTCTCTAGACAACGTTTCTTAAATTCTTATCTATAATCGATTTTTCAAGCGAAGGTTATGTCAAAAGATGTGCTAGGATTAACAAATCTAGCATACAAAAATGGATTTTCGTACTTTGTTTACATCAAATGTTTTTTTTTTTTTGGTTTTGACTGCATGTTATTTCTAAACAAACATAATTCAACGAGAAGAACATGGAGCTTCTAATAAAAGAAAAAAGACAGGACATAAAAAGAAAAAGGACAGAAATATATCTCGAAAATACTGTGTTCAATACATCGGGGTTGATTTTTGTTTGCAGATAGGTACTTCTTCTACATTTAATAGAAGAAACATTTTAAAAAATTGAAGCTCGAGTCCATTTTTATTGACTTAGTTTCATCTTATTGAAAACCATTGCACAAAAGCTTAAAATAAATTTTCAGATGGAAATTCCCGTATATGTCAAAAAAAATGGGCTCATATCCCAACTTGCAAACATACTTTCTGGAAAAACTTGTTCCTTCTTTCAGCTTTGCTAATACAAGGTGGGCCAAAAGAAGTCACCCGATGTCGTTTGGCCTTCAGAATATCGGTTGTATCTCGCGCAGTGTGTGCCGTTGCTCCGTCCTGTTGGAACCACATGTCCTACAGTCCTAATTCGTCCGATTGCGGCAAAAACTCGGTTAACAAGGCCTTATAGGGCGCACCGTCCATTGTTGTCGTTTGACCAGAGGCGTTGTCGACAAAAATAGCCCTATGACTCCTTCAGCGTGAACAGCGCACAATGCAGTAACTTTGAGCGGGTGTAATGGCTCCTCGTGCATTACTCGTGGATTTTCGATGCCCCAGAAGCGATAGTTATGCTTGTTCACATACACTCTGAGGTGGAAATGAGCCTCATCGCTCATTATGATTTTGGTCGAAAATCATTCACTTCGATTATACCGCGATCTTGGGTAGTGAATCGCTCCATGGCTTGTTCACTTGGCCATGGCCATTTGCAAAAATAAGAGCATCTTCCAATAGGGTGATCTCTTTTGGCACAAGGTGGGCCAAAAGAGATCATTTTAAGCAGCATTGAGTTTTGCCGTGCATGTCTCAATCTTCTACGAACTTTGGTAGGTACTTACGCACGCGGTTAAATCACATCATATTTTGAGTCATAAATATGAAATCGATTGCCATGTACATATCCTAGACCAGTATACGCTAGAGCAAAAAAAAAAATCCCTGTTGCTGTCCGTAAAGAATACGGTAAAAAGCCAGCACGTAGGATTTTTAAACTTCGGTTTTGGATATCTATCTGAGTTTTTTTTACCACAAAAAAAAAAATTCTTTTAAATAAATTAAAAATAAATATTAATCAAGAACAGCCCAATGCCTTAAATTTAAATTTTCTACTTGCGAATCTTAATTTTTGGTAAGGAAAACTCAAATAATATAGAATTTTCAAATACGCGTGAAGTAAATCAAGACATGATTTCGTTTGTTTCACTACAAGAGTATTAAAATAAATCTTAAAAAATTGGCAGCAATTAAAAACAAATTTTCACGTTATCTATCATCAAAATTACTGGCTTAACAAGCAGCCTTATGTGAACTCATCTGTGACTACACCCCTACATATATTTCAACATACGTTTCATCCAAATAAAGACATTTTCATTGAAATTCAGATTAAGGGCTCGACGAGAAATGCCTTTCCAAATTTGTTAATTTAACCACTCTCTCCTTTACCCTCCTCGAAATTAAGGGAAACACACGAAAAAGTGTTTCATGTCCTGTATCATGAATTGGATTTATCGATATTTATAATTTTTATTCAACTCACATACTCGCAGACAGATTGTGTTGTGGAACACGATTTAACTCACGTGGCTTTGAAACTCCAAAACAACACATATGCGTTTGCAATGTGTACAGACATTAATTCTGGTAGCACAGGGACAACCAAACCGCGCAATAGCACATTCAACTTGTATCCCAAGGGTAGGCGGCCACCTACGCTATCATCAATCAACTGACAAAGTTTGGTGGAGAAAATTTATCCAAAATGCCTTCACATAGGATAAGATTAGGGTTGGCAATTTAATAGATTTAGTCATGTTGATTTTGTGGAGGCACTTTGGCACATCGTCGTTCATGAAAATGCAAGCAAAAGATGAAAACAAAATGATAAGGTTTGGCAAAGTGCGACATTACAGATTATCACCTTTCTGCGTGGAATTCACAAGTAAATCGATTTCACCCACCTACAAAAGACCTAAGTGGCTTACTTAGGTGCGACCAAATTCAATATTAGCTGAAGAACCGTCGCATCACCTGCATGATTTTTAAAGATACCCGAAAAACAAATATAAAAATGGAAACATTACATTTGCATCACATAACGTGGGGTGGCAATGATGTATGTGTCGACGTCATATCTGGTCTAATGACACTCGTATATCCATAGAGATAGCTCTAAGTGACTTCTTGCCAATTAAATCGTATGGGTAGAAAGTTAAGCGATAGGAAATTGCAATTTAGATTATGTCAGTTGATTCCTTAATAATAATTTGCGCAATGGTAGGACATATTCTATTTTTGTCCATAGAAAAGTTGTTTGTAAAATAGTGGCATTCAGGTAAAACGTTGTGTATGAGGTGTATGACTATTAACTATTCAACGGGACATTATTCTGTGAAACAAAAGAAGTGCAGTTCAATTAAAAACGGAGATGTTAAAATAACTGTTTAATTAGAAAAAAAAACTATCGACCTGTAAAGTCCTGCCCCATGACAATCCCCAAAAACTAACCAAATCATTTTTTTTTTATAATTTTTATAATTTTTTGTCCCGTGTGGAATAATTTAGCACCAGCCTACATGGAAAGGTTACGACAGTCTGAGAGGCGTTGTATCCGATCCTGTTTAGGATTGTACCGAACGCCAGATTCCGAGTACGTTTATTATTATCGCAACAAGGTTTTATACAATGGGGCTCAGTTGAATAGAATTTATGATTTCCTTATTAATGTGATTCGAAGGCACGCTGCAAGGGCGATGGCTAGCGACAACAGCCTGATCTTCGAGGCTTGTTACCAGAATGTCATATACATGGAGAGCACGCTTATGTCATGTTTTATTCTATAAGAGGTATTCGTTTATATCGATTTGTTATGGTTAGTACAAGACAGGAACGGTATCTGGGTATTATACCACCGCCGCTGCCGTGACGGCGGCATCGGATCGCGACACGACTATATGGGGAAAGTGACTCTGCACTTCCTCAGGATTTTGCGACTTTTAGTCCACTTCTTATTTGTAAATAATTAAATTTAGGGACAAGATCTGGTGCCGGGCTTGTACACCATATTGGTCGACCTAATGACTCATTCGTGATGGCGACCACTCGGAGCGTATGCAACGTGTACTTGCCACCCCGATTGGACAGGGTGTCCGCCGAGAAGGTTTATTACTTTGTTTTGCCGCCATTTTGGTAAACATTTGTCTTGACAGTTCATACACGTGGCACGTTTGTTATGGAAAAATATTCGATAAGCCAATGTGTTTTAATCGTTAAAACATTTAATCAAAATCAATCATCGATTACTGTGACGATGAGAAAATTACGTGAAATAATTGGGAGAAACAACGTGTCAACGAAAAGCACTATTTATCGTGTAGCGAATGATTTCGAAGAAAGAGGGTCAGTAGGTGATAGGCCCAAGTATGGACCACAACGTACTGCAAGATCGGCTGAAAGCATTACTGCTGCTCAAGGAAGTGTTCAATACAATCCATCAACCTCAATTCGACGCCGTGCTCAAGAGATTGGTCTTCAAAGAACAACTTTGGCCACAATTTTGCACAAGGATTTGCATTTGTTTCCATTTAAGATTCAGTTGACAAAAGAGCTTCTTTCACAAGACTATTTCCGCCGCCTTACATATGCCAAAAGGATGTTACAGCTAGCCCATGACAACCCCGATTTTCATGAAAAAAATCATAATGAGCGACGAGGCATATTTTCATTTGAATGGATATGTCAATAAACAGAATAGTCGGTTCTGGGCAATGGAAAATCCTCAAATTATTCATCATTCACCTTTGCATCCATTTAAAGTTACAGTCTGGTGTGCAATTCGGTCAGGAGGAGTCATTGGACCTTACTTGTTTGAAAATGAAAATGGCGTAACGGTAACTGTGAATGGGGAGCGATATCGTGATATGATTGAACAATTTTTAACGCCAAAACTGCATGCTTTGGGCTTGATTAACATGTGGTATCAACAGAACGGTGCCACATCGCATGCAGCTAGGATTACAATGGAATTGCTGCGAGACCTCTTTCCACAACAAGTTATTTCAAGAAATGGTGATGTTGATTGGCCTCCACGGTCGACTGATTTGACTGCTCCGGACTTGTTTTTGTGGGGATATCTGAAAAGCAAGGTTTATGCAAACCAACCAGAAACGCTTGAGCAACTCAAACAAAATATTCGTGATGAAATTAATGAAATACCGCTTGAAATGCGTGAGAATGTAATGAAAAATCTACTCAAAAAGGCACGCATTTGTGAGACTAACAGAGGAGGACATTTACCTGAAATTGCATAGTTGCCGACATTAAATAAAACATTTATAAATATAAGATTCATTATCTTGCAATTAATCAAAAATTATAAACAAACAAAGTAGTGTACCTTCCCGGCGGACACCCTTCATTTATGTTAGATTTAGGAAGTTTGAGTAGTCATAATTAGTTTAAGTTAGTTTCTTTATTTAGATTAAGCCTTTTCATATAAAACACAAAAAATTATCGTGACTCAAAGTTTTCTTTTTTTTTTTTAAATTTAAATTTATAATTAAAATAATCACAAGATACATTAAAGCCCAAAGGCAACAATACAACTGTTATATATAAGCTTACAGCGCCCGCTAAGGGCCGATAAGTTAGATTAAGCAAGCATGTTATTGATAAGTTAGACTTCAGCATTCTTGTCTAGTATTAAATTAACGTTTTAAAAAAAATGGGATTGTCCATCCTCTTAAATAGTATGGTTTTCTTTTACCATAAAAATAATTTTATAATATTCAGTATTCCAACAGACAGCTTAAGTAATCATTATCTCATATTGAAGACATCGTAAATATATGGGATCTCTCAAAAAAAAAACTTCTCTGACAGTTTTGTAACAATTTTTTTTTTTTTACACTTCTCAAAGATGGTAAACAGAAAGAGAAAACACCATATATTATAGTTTTCTTTGATAAAGGCAAAAATGCAAGCCAGGTGTTTAAAAACGTAAATAATGTTCATGGGCATGTTACTGTAATAAAAACCAATCACGAACTGTTTTAGTTTAGTCAACTCCATTCTAGTTATTTCGATGTAAAATTTTCTGGAAGGCAAATCGTAAGAAATCTCAATAAAATCATGAAAATCGCCTCGTAAAAATGTAAGCACTGTTTTGATTGCCCAGAAGCTAAGCATTGTACAAAAAACAGTTTGGGAGAATTTGAATAAGGCGCGTTAACTCGGTGTCACACGAGTTACCGCACAAAAAAAAACCGAATGGAACGAATTTTCATCTGCAAACCGCTGTTTTATTGCAACAAAAATGACCGCAAGAGAAAAACGTCATGGGGAAATAATGAATTCCTTTTTGCTACATCATCAACTTTATCGATTCCGATCCGAAATCGATTTTTATCTCAGAGTCACAATTAAACCCTTCTACTGAAATGTCGTTGAGAATAATGTCAATTATTGAACTTTCCAAGATTTTTCGAATAAATCTTTATTTAAACGTAAATATTACAGGCTATCTCAACCTTTGGAAAGTTGTCAACCATATGTATTTATCTACCTTAAAAAAATTGTTTTACAGTTTGTGTAAAAAATGGTTTTGAAGTGAACAATCTTCATAAGTTGCTCTGACATAATTTGCAAAACTGGTCATCCGAGCGGTTGAAGGATCATTCAAGCATCAAGCCCCATGAACTAAGATTCGCATTTGTAACATGTGACAAAATTACGCTAGAAGTCTTATGGAATCGACTACTTTAGTGCACGGAAGACAATCCACGCTAAGACCTGACTATATTATACCTGACTTTGATCTTCTGTTGTGACTTTGTGGTCATATGCTATAATATACGCAATCACCAGATTTCTTCCATTGATTCATAGCCAAGCCTATCGTGTATTCTTCAATACAGCAGTTTGGTAGCAGTTCATATCCTCACCAGTTTATCTGAGTTGTCATTTCATTTTACGCCGATATCTCTAGGAATCTAGCAGTACTGAGAGATGATTTATAGTTCTTTGTCCCATGAGGCATTTTTGGCGCATTTCGCGATTACAAGGTTTAAATTACCGCCGGGAGTGGCATTCGAATTGCAACCGACAGGAAACATCATGCCATCAGTTAGAATACAAAGCCGCATACGACAGCATTTATAGAGACGAACTATACAGAGCCATGTCTAGGTTTGTTATACCGCCCAAACTCGTCCGTTTGTGTAGGATGACTATGGATAATTCTCGCTGATCCCTCAAGGTCACGACCTTACCGACTCATTTGATAACAAAAAAGGATTTAGGCAAGGCGATGCGCTGTCATGTGGCTTCTTCAATTTGGTTCCTAAAGGATTGTGCAAAACTCACGAGCCAACACCAGAGGCACAATTTTCCAAAAAATCGGTACAACTACTAGCATATGCCGACGATGTTGACATCATTGGTAGGACGCAACGTGATGCCATAGCCACGTTTGCTAGTACAGAGAACGAAGCGGTAAAAATGGATTTAGCAGTAAATGAGGGCAAGCCAAAGTATATGCTGTCAACACAAAAGGACACACAACATCGACGAACTGGACAGAACGTCACCATTGACAAATATAACTCTGAGGTAGTACGAGACTCTCTGTATCTCGGCTCCGCTATTAACTCTGACAACAACATCTCTTCAGAAATTAAACGAAGAATTACTCTTACCAACCGCTGTTTCTTCGGGATAAGAAGGCAATTCAGGAGTAAAGCCCTCACTCGAACTACTTAGGAGATCCTATATAAGACCCTAATCATCCCAGTCCTGCTCTACGGCGCTGAAGCATGGACCGTCTCAAAAGCAGATGAAGAAATCCTTTGTCGATTTGAGAGGAAAATTCTTCGGTCCCGTTTGCGTTGACGGGCTATGGAGACGAAGATTCAACCAAGAAATATACGAGTTGTACAGCGACATGCCCTTGGTCAAAAAAACTCTGCATTGGACGTTTGATTAGGCTAGGACATGTAGAGCGAATGGACACCAATACTCCGGCTTGCAGAGTCGTTGATTTCCAGCCAGACGTCGGACGCAGTAGAGGATGACCTCAACTTAAGTGGCGCGCACAAGAAGAAACCGACCTCAACCAACTTGGAGTGCGCAACTGGAAGCAGTTAGCTAAGGACCGGGCTAATTGGAGAATTATGTTGATTGAGGCCCAGGTTCATTCCGGACTGTAGCGCCACTTAAGTTAGTAAGTAAGTTAGAATACACCACCGCTTAAAAAAGACTAAAATATTCATACTCGCTAATCTAAGCCCCTGGTGATTGCTTAAAGTGATTTCTGACATTCCAGCCATAGCCATATATTTAGATATTTTCAACACTGGTAGTATTTGTGAAAGACACTGGAGTACTTTAAAAGAACCATCTGTGAAGGTGAAGGTCAGATATGGGTTTTTAAAATTCATGTCAAAGTCAAATCTGGATTTCCCGTAATTGGTAAGTAACATATGTTAATGTTTAAAGTACACTTAAGTGCCGAAAAGAGACGGGCGTGAAAAGTGTTGTTTTCTTTTGGATCGTCTTTTATACCTAGCCACGATGTTGCCTTAAATGAGCCTATTAGTACAATTAGTCGCCATAGGCTCAGTATCCTGCTTATGTCATTTACCACCTGCGCTGCTAAACTTCCAAAATAAAGAAAATAGACATACAGGGCATTTTGTTTGGGGGGCATTTTGTTTGGGGGGCTTGTTTCCTTTGCATGCATCCAAACTCGAACGCAACCCAAATCCAACAATTTTTTTTTCCGTGGGCAGGTGGAAATCTTCATAGACACGATGGGCACGAGCACAAAGTAGTGTGAAATTTTGACTCACTAAAACCACCACCCTTTTTATATTTATATTGCGACTTATCTAGTAATTTTTTTATCACGAGTAATGAATGTTTGGCAGGTATCTTTCCTTTGAGAGTTCCTTCTTTTTCTGGTTATTATATTATATAGTAGATAATTATTATATATAGTGGTTATTACAGTGCGGTTATTATAGGGCCAATCCAACAGCGAGCTCAGAGGAGTTATATGGGGGCAGCATGACTCCCATCATATTTGAACTTAACTTTGCATACACTGAAACATAAATAGAATGCCAATTTCAAATGGGAATAACAGCCGCGGGTGTTAATGCTTTATGGTGGCGAGTTTTATTTCCATTTCGAACGGGAAATAAGCCCCATGGGGTTTATTTTTTTGTGTGAATTTATCCCCATGGGACTTCCGTCCGATTTTGAGTTGAATACATTTTCTTAACCTTTTGTTACCTAATATGAATAGAATAAGTTAAGTTTCTTTGAACCGCAGGACTGTGGTTATTTGTTTTTTTTTTAAAAGAGATTTTAAGAATAAAGTATTTGTATCGATAATGTGAAGTTCCATCTGGTGTCATTGCGAAAATCTTGATTGACAAAATACTTAAATTGTTTCTAACAAAAGGTATCGAATTACCTTTAGTTAGAAACGATTTAAGTATTTTGTCAATCAAGATTTTCGCAATGACACCAGATGGAACTTCAGATGGTGGTATGTCGATAAACATTTTTTTGATCAAGCTATTCCTAAGATGTTTATGGATCTGCTATTGAGTATTGTTTGTCTAGCGAGGAAAGGGAGGTTTTTTTAAAGTTTCAATATACAAGTTATTGAAATTTACTTCGATATAAAGAAGCATAAATAACGTCTATTCTTTGTGGTTAAGGGATTTCTTTAACAGTTCAATCATCTCATGCAACTCTGTTTCTTTCAATTAGCTCTTTACATATGTGTTTTTGTTTTATATAAAGATCAATTGGTTTTGAGAATACACGATCAATATTCTGTCGAAGGTTTTCTATGTTATGACTGGGATTCTCCATTTTGGGGATAAAGATCACTCGGAGCTTTTTTCAATTATCTAAAATGAGTTCCATTCGCAGGCAACCTATAAACATTGAGTTGAGGGATGGTGCTTTTACTGTTTTTTTTTGTATAATACTATCCAGGGTATGTATGTCGCTTATGTCAAGTCCGAAAACAAGTCGTTCTGTAGCCAGCAAGGCCATCCTATCACATTTTCTTGATGGCAATGATGTCTGCTTTGTTACCTTTGCAAGTTATACCCTTTTTTTATACATTTCATGTACTAACGTCGATGTCCTTATATCGTTTACCTTGGTCGGGAACAATATAATCCGTAATTTTAGAGGCAATGTGTAATGTTTTCATGTGTGGTTAGTTAGGCCTCAATCACAGTTCCCAACGTTGAGAAAATTGCCCCTAAGAAACAATTAGTTACAATTATATATGTAATAAATCGTGTACAATAAAAAGGACGAAACACCACATTACAAAGAGAGTATACTTTTTAACAAATTTTACAGTATTCAAGCCTAATTAGAGGTGATTTCTCGACTCCCACGCATTTACTTTGTGGGTGCCACTGTCGACCAAAAGACAATATAAAGCAATTCGTTCACTCTAAGGAATTTTGTTTGCATTCTTTTCCATTACTACCTCTCCCATAAATGTGCTAATTCCCAGGATCATCATAAATTAATAAATTTTTGGACAATTTGAAAATTAATTTTCAACCTAACAAAAGATGAAAATTATCCTTAAAATAAAAACACACCACCACAAAGACTACCCAAACAAATCTTCTGTGAAATAGTAATGGAATCGGCGAAAGGAAACGGCATGGAGTGAATAAATAAAATTAAATTTGTATCTTTCGGAAAGACATTTCTCATTTGGATCGTAAAACAAGACTATGTGCGGTGTGACTGGTAAAATTGCCCACCTGACATCGATAAATTGTTTATGATTCTAATCGAAAAAGAAATACATTTCATCTGATGTTAGATTTATCATACAGTAAGATGGCAGGACTCTAATTCGAGTTGAGCGACCATTTGATGGGGCCTCATATTTCATTTGATGATTTACTGACCTTACGAAGAAAATAAAAATAAATTCTTATCGGTATAGGACCATCATAATGGTATGTGTCGACCGTCAACACTCGACCTGTAAACAATTCTTAACATGAATCAATATTATCTACCTTCCAGCTTGCACCCACCACTGACAAGAGTCGTCGTCTGATCCGGGAATATAGCTCTACCGTTTTTTGGATAATAAATTGAGGAAACCAATGAAAATAAAAGTGGGAATTGTGTATACGCAGGGATCAAAGAAAAGGAAATCAAATGAAAGGCCTAAACAACCTAGACACAATAACCTTCTTTTTTTGCTTGCCTCATCCATCCTACCTCCGTCCTTGATAAATTAATTTCAAATCGAAGTGTCAATATATTTTGATCGATTACTCGGAATTTATATACGCATTTACGTACGATGACATATCAATTTTTGAGAGTAACCATTTTGACTGTTGTTGCGAGCTATTTTGTTGTATTTATATCCGACTTAAAGCCATTGGAGGGTATACCCGACTGTGGTGGATGATTTCATTTTTAGGGGATTTTGCTCTTCAGACAGACAACGAAAATAAATTTTATGTTGAAATAAAGGAGTTCTCTACCGAACCATCGCAGACTTTATAGACGGTAGGAAAGAAGTTTTATTTATAGAAGGTTTTCGATTAAGAAAATTAAAATTTGAATGCCTTGTGTCGTCATGTATATAGGGCGCGTTTTTTTTAACAAATTCAAAGGCCGACGAAAGCCAATTGAGCTTCTTCGAGTGTTGCTTCAGTGTGATTGTAAAGAAAGCAAGCAAGGATATCAAGAAGGCACCTTTAACTTCACCATCTGTGATTATCGATCCTACCTTGGTATTCTTATCTTTTCCCTTATCTTTGAATATGTTATAATACCGATAAGGACAATAAAAGTCATCCCACTTAACTAAATCCCTATTTGTCCGCCTGTGTAGTGGTTTGGCCACAAAAAGGACCGGCATAGTAGTAATGTGGCTTAACTGAATGTGGTCTAGCCAATGTAGTTGACCTTTCAACCAACATCTTATGAGCTAATAATGTTGGTGGATAAAAAATAATATTCCAAGAGTTTAATTGTGACTGCAATTTGCCAAATAACGATGTTGCCACTATAAAGTTCAGATTTTCAATTTCTCAAAGCAATATCTCCCAAAGAGCTTTTAAAGTATTTGTGCGTGAATTGATTTGTGTCAATCATTTCGGTGATAAAGGTATCGGTAAACCGACACGCCTTCGATTACAGAGGATTTGATGGTGTGAAATACGTAGAGTTTCAGTAAAGAAAATGTATGTTCCGGCAGGGCTTTCGTTTGAAGTATGTTTGAAGAAGCAATGAAATGCACCAATCTTTCGATTATATGGCTCACAAAAGCTACAATTACTTTACAACTACAATATGCAGATTTATGGTTACATTGTAAGCTCATAAAACAAAACGTCGTCAATAGGACTGCTGGGATCAAGGTCCGGTGAGAAAGCATTTGGACTTTCGAACAAGATGTTTTCACTCAATTTGTTTCGCCAATTCGTAATAGCATCGGATTGTATGTAGCTCCACTATAGACTTATTCGTGGGGTTGATCTTAACTCGGAGATAGATGAACTATCTACCCTTAAGTTGTTGTTTTCAGCACTCCTTAATAACACCGGATTGTAAGGCTCAACCTTCGTGTGCATAGACTTATTCGTGGGGTTGATCTTAACCCGGAGATAGATGAACTATCTACCCCAAAGTTGTTGTTGTCAGCAGTGAGGTTTTGTTTTTGATTAACAAAATTTTGTTTATATCTTTATGAAAGCGGGGTACTACATGTTGGCGTTGATCAAGAGGAAGAGTGAAGGTACGAGGAAAGCTATTGACTCTGCTTCTTCTCGTGAAGTAGTCCAGCTATGAATTGGTATTCTTCAGGAATATGGTCAGAGTCGGCTCTGAATGTATGCTCATCAAAGATGTCGCATAAGTTCCTCCTATAAATAAGCTAACAAACGATTTGCTTGGCGGTTCCGCCACCTGGAGATTTTGGGTTCATTTGTGGACTCAAGTCGATGAAACCAAGTGCTACTAATCGCCGTATTCTACGCTGCTGCACAGTCAATTATTCGAAAGTCATTGCTAATTTTAGTTTCGTAAAGGCTCACCGAAATTTTTTTCATTTCTAATGTTTGCGGGGGTTTTCAATATTTCATAGGAAACAGGCTCCCCGTTTAGGAAGTCATACGATTTTCCTTCTTGGAGTAACACCAATAGCGTTGTGTGCACATATGTATGAGCAGCTGATATTGGAAAAGTGGCTTTGATGCGGATTAAAACCGCAGTGATCACAGAGTAAAAACCAATCACTTTTTACGTGAACCGGATACACACAATGAATGGTGGCTGCTCTATTAAATGTCGTATTTCTTTTTCTTTTTGAATTGAAATAAAACACACGACAGTTGTAATGTCCATCAATTTGGATTTATGGAAGAACAATTTTATGCCAATTATGTTTACATTTTGGGCATGTGGCCGCTGCGGCTTGTTCGAATAAAGCCAAGTTTAGAGGTCCAATTTTCAACCACTTTCAACGCCACGAATGTTGACTTGGAAGCCAACAACGTTTCTGGTTTGTCGGCGTGGACGACCGTCAAATCACACGTTCTTGGTGGCCAATTGACACGTCCATTCCGCGAAATTATGCGCCCATCGAATGTTTTCTACAATAAATCGATTGTGACGTGCGCTTTTTTTTTTTTTTTAAATTCATTTTTATTTTATTTTTCTTAAAACTAACTTAAATGCTAGACAAAAATTCATGAAAAAACTAGCCTACTTATCAACTACTTAACTAACTTACTTGCTCTATGCGGGCGCCCTAAATTACTCGATAACTTAATTCTAATGCCTTTCGGCCTATTATCTAAGATATAAATATAAAAGTAACAAATTTTTTTACCAAGAAAACTTTGAAAAACTTGGTTCCTTGTCTTTTTTTTTGATTTTATTTAAACTTACATGCTAATTAAAACTACTTATCGACTAACTTATTTTTTTTTTGTGACGTGCGCTGTGCGTTATCTCATTCACATTCATGCATATACCGGTCTCTATTAACGGTATCATCATTTCGGAAGAAGTATGGCCCAATGACTCCACAAGCCCATAGAGCACAGTCAGTTTTTGTGGATGTAATGATGTCTCAAGGGTCTCATGTGGATTCTCTTCACTCCAAATGTGGCAAATTTGCTTGTTGACGTAGCCATTCAACCAAAAATGAGCCTCATCACTGAACAAAATTTCGCGATGAAAATCAGCATCGAGATCGATCTCATTTTCGGCCCATACACCAAAATCACGACGCATTGCGCAATCTCGCGGCTTTAATTCTTGATCTTTGATCTTTGCGCAAATCTTGCATAAAGTTGATGCTGTCCACGGTGGCGAATCTATTCATTCGGATCCTCTTCAACACTTTCCTCTACAGCGGCAATTGTTTCTTCGGTGCGCACTGTTCGTCGTCTCTGTGCATGCGTCTTGCCACATAGAGTAAACGTAGTGCGAAAACGATCCATGGTTAACCGAATTAATTGCTCGTGTACTTTCTTCATAAAACCTCTTTGCTTTTTATTGGGGCTTTCAATTGTCATAATATAAGTTTAGCTAAAAATCTTGAGCTCAATTTTTTTCACAAAATTTTTTATTTAATAATTTTGTGCAGAAAATTTTACTTACGTATTACTTCGTAATTATATGGATGTGCCCTTCTTGCACTGTTTGATCGTCTTTTTATGGTGCCAAACCACCAATTTGTTTATCTAAATATAATTAAATGTAATTACGAATTAGAACACAAACCAAGCGTATTCCCATCCAACTTAAAGGTGAGCCTACAACCAACATATTCAAACAGCCTTTATGGGATTTATTTTCTTAATCGCCTGTAACGACAAGCATTCTTATCGGAGGCTCTGCGGTTTTGAATTAACTTCCAAATTTATGTGGTAAGTTCAAATCTACACATAAGTACTTTCTTTGTTATTTGCTAGCACAAACTGTTACCCTATGTGAGCTCTAAAAATTCAATTGAAATAATTAACTACCCTCGAAATGGAAACCCCGAATTCTAGGTAATGGCTTTGAGAATCAATGAAGTATAATCAGAGATAGTAATATGTGCAATTTACCAACTGGAATGTAATGAGCCAAGTCAACTGATAAACACAAGTTTGGGCTTACCTCGAATCTATTCCTACAGGAGTTGGAATAGCGTGTAGTATAGCTACCTGGATGTGTTTGCTTTTAAAATAAATGTAAAACACATTAACCTTTGGGATGTTATAAATTTTTGAAAATCAGTGGGATATGGCTCATTGGTTCGTAGGATAGCATCCTATTCAAGTCTATGGATTTGTTGTAGTGAATGTTGAAAGTATGGTGGTATATTAGTGTAAGCCAACTTTAATACCTAGATAATAAAAGGGACTATACGCAAACATAAGTTAAACTGATTCATATCTGGGTAAGGAGTTTTGCCAGGTGCTTCTTGACTTCGTAGTGGAACATAAACCCCCTTAGCTAGTACACGGTTTCCATATTCAGATATTTTATATGCTATGGAAGCCTGGTGATCATTAACGATCAATAAAATTGATTATACTAAGATTGATGCAAGCCATATATTTTTTTAGCGAATATCTGTGTTCTTAACTTTGAATACCTACCCTTAAACTGGTCCCAAAAGATTGAAATTTCTAGGAAACCCCTTTGATGGCAATATAAACGAGTGGTGGGTGCACGACTGGGTATGAGAGATTTCGAAGAATTTCATAACTTGGCCAATACACACAATATACGCCCTTGTGCATAATAATGATTTTCCGTTATTGGCCAAAACTGAACATTTCGTGGAATGGAATGGTTTCAACGAGTAATAGAAGTACATAAAATTAAGTTTGATTCAATTTGACGAAATAGGTTGCGAGAAATTGACAATTTTCCTTATAATGCCTAAATGCAAATATCCGTTACATGGATTTTCTCGAAAAAACTGGAAATGCAGTTTATGCTTAAAATTCTTATAGTATATATAAAGTTTAATCAAATTCTTTGGAGCCGTTGAGGTTATGTATAATTTTTATATGGCAGGTAACGTTAATAACATGGTCGAAATCAAGCAAAAAATGGCCTAGAGTTATAACCAAATCAACGATGGATACGAAGTTTGAAGAAAATCAATCAAGCTGTTTAGGCTGGTGAGACCATTACGGACAGAAGGACATGCCAAATGCCACAAATAATGTCCCCTCCAGTTTAATGCAGATTTCAAACGGAAAAATGGAGAAGATTATCATGGAAGTGTTTTGCTCCTCGATGTTTATCAGACATTTGCAAGAGGTACAATGGCAATGAACGTGGGAGCTCGCAATAATGGCCCAGTTATAGCTATCATTGAACAACTCCGTTGGAACACAAAACAAATGGCATGGAAATTTTAGTTGGATAGATTGTTATAGGAATTATTGAAAAAAAAAAGATTTTATTTTGAAAAATATATCCTGATCGTTGAAAAACAAAATGCCATTTTCTTTACAAACTTAAAAAAAATATTTTTTTCGATAATTTTGTTTCAAAATGCATTACCTTTGTTTTGACAGCAATTCGCCAAAGATTGAGTTTATAAAAAAAGCTGCAAGAAGTAAAAGACAATTTTCAATGATGCTTTTCTGCTATAAATATGGAATAAAAGTTTATATTGTCTTTACCAATGATTTTGCATCAATTTTTTTTCGAATATTTTTAAATTTTTCCGAAAAACATTTTTTTTTATTGAAAACGCCCCAAAATGTGAGCGTGGTAAAAAACTTTGTATAGACGAAATATAGATATTGCGATTGTTTTTCAAAATTCATTACTGTTTAGCAAAAATCTACTTTTTTTTTAAAGGGAGTGTGTTTACGCTTGTTCTGCTGGGAGCAACAAGGACCACGTGTACCGAATTTCATCATTCAAGCTAAAAATTTAAATCCCAAGAATTGGTGACATACGAATGGACGGACGTGCAGCCAAATCGACGCAGCTATCGATTCTGAGTCATCCGTATACTTTTATGTATATTTAGCTTAAACATTTCTCTATCTTACAAACTGTGTATCAAAACTAATATTATACCCCTATGGGATAAGGTATAAAACCTAACTGAATAAACGTTTTGATCGATTCAAAACTGTTCTTTTATTTTGTTAATAAATTGAAAAAAAAAAAAACAGCAAAATTAAAAGAAAATTAAAAGATTAATTTAATATCGAAATGCCAGCAATTTGACGTACCAACTTAGTTCGCAGAACTCACAATGCTGCAAGTTAAAAATATTTACGAGCAAGTCAAAATGACAAGCAAAGTGAAGCACGAAATGTTGTGATTTCATCAAATGCCAAACGAATATAAATATTATTTTCCATAATTTCGTCTACATGCTTTCCATCAACACCGATTGATTTATGGAACAAATGTAACGATCATCTATAGGATCAGATGCGTTTTAGATCATCAATTGCAGATTTGCGAATGAACAAAAGAAATTAGCAATGAAGCATTAATTACATCTTACATGTGCTTGATGCATACCGATAAATAAATTACAATACCAACAAATAACGAATGACAGTATCCAATCCCCCAATGCCTAATGCCTTATATAAACAGTTGGATTGCGAAACTTAATACGATTCCTGGAGAGAAACCGATCATAGAAACACGTTGCCCTTTAAAATCAGGGACACAAGTATGCCTGCGATACATTCATAAAAGTAGAGGACGATAGAACCGGTGGACTTATTTTTTAGATTCCACCGGTGGAACTGGAAAAACATTTTCAATATCATTGACATTGGACATGCAAACTAATGAAACTCCAACTTGCAAGCCTTTCGAGGAATTCGGCGATGGCCAAAGTGTTGTAGCAAAGCAAATTGATCGCTTCGGATGAATGCTAGATGGCACACAAAAAATCTTTGAAGGGATTAAGCTGCACGATGTACGTTCTAAAAAAAAAAACCATAATCGTTTTTGTGGTGCGATGATTATATTGGTGGTGATTTTCTACAAACATTGCCTGTAACTTCACAATCAACAAAAAAACTCAATACGATGACTGAAGAAAATAGCTTGAGAAGCCATGTACAAACGGACAGACTAATCTTTTGATTTGAGGATTTAATCATCTCCAGAAAGATAAAATTAGCGGAACCCATGCTTACCAACACTCAGCAGTAAATATTTCCATTGTATGTTTATGTGATACTGTGCATAAATTGCTCTCTTTTTAAACAAAAAAACAAATTGAATTCCATCACTGACAACTCCACTGTATTTAAAATGTTTTACGAAAAGTGATTGTAATGAACAAAATTATATCAGAAAACAAATACGTGAATATGTGTTAAGTACGAAGAAGAGTCGGTAATGTGAAAGTGTTTTGCCGATAATATGAAAGTTGGTCCAAAAAGAATAGGGCGCGTATTGTGGTCCTTGCGCAGCAGAACACTCGGCTGGGTGAGAAAGTTTTTAAATGAGGAAGGATGCTTGCTAATTAAAGTCGGGTGGTATAATGTTCTCAAGAATAAATAAATCAGTTAAAAGCATATGCTTGGCGAAAGGTCTGCAATCGATGGCCAATAGCATGTAATAAAAAAAAGACAAGGCTTGTGCTGCAGGATTTGAATTTGCATAAGAATAACATTAGAATTACTAAAAAATAAAACCATTGAACCCCATGTGAAGTTTTTGGAAAATGACAATCCACCGTTAATTTGATCATACAGAACTGAATGACTTCATTTCAATCGGATCAAGTCGTGACTCGTAATTATTTCATCATTTTAAAAGCTATCTAGTCATTTATTGTCTGGAGCTAGACAATATAGGTCACGGAACATTAATTACATTAAAACTTGGCCTAAATACAAAAATCTGTTATTTATTTAAAACTCCATATCTTAAAAAAAAATAATCCCAAAAAAACACCATATTGGTTATGTTACTGCCACTTACTAAATCGCTTTAACAGTTATTGGATCGGCAACTCTTAAATTAATATTTAAGGGAGCGTTACGTTTGCCCGAAAATCAGCTGCCCGCGTAACGATTCCCCCAATGTTTTGCCCGACTTTTCAAAGACATAATGCACAAAAATAAAATTCGGAGAACACGTTTTCCCAAATTAGCAACCTAATACTATTTTTCGGGATAGGCAATATTTTGTCAAAAAGTAGTGTTTCGTATTAATAATATTGAAAAGTATGAAACTTTAGTTTGAGAGACCGATTTCATAAGCTATGAATTAATATTTTATGATATATAAAATTTTTTTGAGACGGATGTTTATATATTTTTTAATATATGATTGAAATTTTAATTTATCTCTCTCTAAATAAATATTTTAATATTTTGAGTTCTGAAAAGAACCAATATAATAGTAAAATATATAACAATAATATTTTATTGAAAAATCGGTGCTCTCAACCTGCTTAAGTACTTTTATCTTACGGCGAATTTTATTGTTCGGTCTCCGTGATTCTCATCGAATAAAGACTTTTACAAATGTAAGTACTTTGATCTTTATGACACAAAGTATTTTAATACGCAAATTTGGGATATTCATTTTTTATCTTTTTAAAGAGACAAATTTTGTATATGGAATTTATTTATTTAGAAAACTGCAGACATAGGCGCCTGCCTGACGACATTACATACCCTGAGCGGAGCAACGAAGTTACGTGAACGTGGACTGTCCCCAGAAAGAGAGTTGAAATCCTTTGTTCCCGCGAAGCGTGCCACCCAGATACTGTTCACAACAATTTTTTTTTGACTCAGGCGCCTTAACTTAACATACCATGAGCTGAGCAACGAAGTTGCGTTAGCGTGGACTGCCCAGAAAGAGAGTTGAAATCATTTGCAAGTGCTTTTAGCATCAGGATTTGCTGCGAAAAAGAGCGTATCTAGATCTTGCACTTTTCTCCAGATTATTTGTCAAAATGGAAGATGCAGCCTCTCGTTTGGATTATAGACATTTATTTATAAATTTAAAGACAATTATTTCGATTATCTATTGCATATGTTAGTAATTGAAATTGAAGATAAAACTTACCTCTTCAAAATAGAATTCAAAAACATAAAAGAATTATTATTGTTCATGTTATTAATAAAACACCGCTTGCTTACAACAAAACGCAAAAAAGTAAAATAGTTCGTCCTCCGTGATTCTCATCAATTCGCACACAATTCCATTTGGTTAATGTATCATTCGTGTTGCCGACTCAAGTGTTTTATACTAAATTCGCTGTCCGTTATTCTCATCAATTAGAGCAACTATTCCATATGATTTGCGTATAGTCAATGTTGCCATCACTTAGTATTGAAAAGGTAGGAAAATTCGGGCAAATGTTATCCGGGGAACCGTGATTCGGTATATCGTTTTTCGGTAAAGGGTTATTCGGGATAATGTAATTCCGGCAAACGTTACTGGGGAAAACGTTACGCGGGCAACTGGTTTTCGGGAAAACGACTCCAAACCAATATTAAAACATGAAGTTGAATTGCCAATTAGAATCAACGAATCTTAAAAACAGCAGGTAGCGTCTCTAAGCCAACGTCATTTTTCATATTCTGAATTACCAAAATTTGGCGCGGTCTCCCGATTGATAAATTAAAAAAAAAAATGTTAAAATATCCTTGTGGCTTCCATACCAAAAAGTATGTCACAACTAATACTATTTTTATAGTTTCTTTAAAAAACTAATTGTTTTTTCTATTAAATAAGAATTTTAATAGAAGTACATCTCTGTGAAATAAATTAATAAATTTACTAATCGTAGAGTACTTTATTGAGATCCACGTGGAAGTCATCAATGCGGCCCTTTTGCCTTTACAATAGGTTAAGTAGGGAATACGTGAGGAAAATTTATGTCATTTATGTCTCATGGAGATAAATTTGTTAGGAAAAGTTTCACGAACTCTTATCCCAGAAGTATTGGACGTCTGTGACGTTGTTCCGTGCTTCAATGATCACATTCATCTGTAACTGCACGTCCTCTTTAAGATCCAAATATACAACGACCAATAATTCCTCGCACTGACACCGCAGCAAATCCGGTCAGTTAAGATAATTTAGGAATGTAGGGGATCCTTTAAAACAAACTTCGCAACTTCAGGAATTTCCTAATTTCAATCGGCTTCCGTTCTTAATAAATGGTGGTCCAATAAGAGCTTCATGACTTTTAGTTGTTTTTTAAACACGAAAAAATCAGTGTATGAGGAATATTTTTATTTGAGGTGTACACTGTACAGTTCATGACATTTAATGTTTGAAGATAGTTTCCTTTAAATGTTGACTACGGTTAACCAAATTTTCGAATCTTTTCGGTTTTATAGACGTCAACAATACATGCAAAGGAAATCAGCCGCAGAAGAAGAAGGCATTAACAGCCGCGGTACTTATTTTCATTTCCAACAAAAAGAAAAAAACAATAAGCTCCGAGGGGTCTATTTTATTAATTCCAGTGGATTTATAGCATTGCACAAAAAAAAAATACCTCCGTTATGTTTAAATTAATTAAGTTTCAGTTTAATTGCTCATCTCAACAGCTTCCGTTGTCTTTTCAAAAATCAACATCACACATGACAACAATTCTTGCCAATTACCAATCAACTGTTAACGAGTATACCTACTACAGAATACTTCCATTTTGAATATGAGAACTCCTTGAGTTGGATGAGATCCTTATCCTGCATAATATATGTGCTTCGATTGACAACATTCTTAACAAAACTAAAGTGCTGACATAATGGCACTCAAAATATTAAATATTTACCATCACAACGCCGCGCCGTGCTGCGCTGGCAATTAGCAAACATTCCCTTTACGTAGCACTTGATTGGCCTCGTCATCTGGAACAATTATTGGCCTTGACTATATTAAATTCCACACCATTTGACAGACGCCTAGTGGTGACATTTGATGAACGGTTGACAGGTCTAGCACATACAATACACCCGAATCCAATTAGATGCCCATTCAAGATGTTGAATAGAACCACGTTATTGCGAAATCTCGGTCTTGTGTCCCGCCCGGGCCCATCAACCTTGCTGCTCATTATTATTTTACACGGTGCATGGGTTAATGGGATTCCCATTAAGTCGCCCGATGGTGAGTTCGTCCTACAAATGCAACGGCACTCGCCCACAAGATGTTCAGTGCCAAGTTCCAGGGAGAAAATCCTAAGGATGTTCATTGGGTTAGCTACATGCGGCGGGGGATCATGGGGTGAGATAACCACCCAGCTACGATGGAGAACGTAATTTCGTCAAGTGCAATTTTCTCTAGATTTATCGGAATGAAGTTACGTGATCGCTTCAATAGATAAATTGCGGTAGTTTCTTGGTGCAGTGCATGATGGGGAGATGGATAAAATGGAATTTAGTTCGTTTCCTTGATGCAAGCCAGTGATTAGAGATATTTGTTTCAACTTGATTGGTTTTGCTAAGAACAATGTAGGTTAAAAAAAAAACATTTAGAATCTTTGATTTATTAGCTCACCCATACAGAAAAGAGGTTGAAGTTTATGGAAAACATGGTCAAGATTTGTAAGTTGATTCTTTAAGACTCTAATCAGTTGTTCAAGGATAAGGATGTATTTAATGAAGGGAGATTTATTGTAATTTTATAAATATATTCCATTTAAAAAATAGATTTTTTTAATATCAATTCTACAGTAGCGTACTCTATTGTATGTAAGGCATTATGATCGGAATTCGGAAAAAAACAGTTATTGTGCTAAAATTCGCCTCAGTTGTTGTGGTTTCCATCTTCATAAAGTACTTTCCAATAATTCAGCTTGACTAACGCATTTGCATTATTGTCATAATAAATATATTTTTTGAAATGGTACTCCTTATGACAAATGTACCACACAAATCATATTAAGATTTAAGTAAAAGATAAATCACAATTGTATTTACATGGGTTTCGTAAAATTTCCTCACACTCAACCAACTCCTTTTTTTCCAATCCGGCATACAGCGTTGAAATTCCCAAGATTTAAATTTACATGAGCAACTCTGACATATTCGAACAACAGGTCATATAGGAATCTCAAGGGTTAGTCAAACGGAAATGAATCCGAACTAGTCGAAGCGCCAGTTTCAGCACTCAATCAAGTAGTAACCGAATGCGACTGTACTTGGGTCATCCAATAAATTGGAACTGGCCCTTCAGGTCGGGGGTTTTTGCAGTCAGGTTAATTTCCTCCCTACGGAAAAAACACGTTGTTATAATATCGGATCGCCTAAAACACACAACCGTCACGATGATGGCGACGACTTGCGAGAAGACGACTCAGCTATAGAGTAATTGACTTTAGGCAGGTTAGTAACCGCATGGCTGTGATCCGAATCACACAAACATTTGCAATATTAGCCTTGTAAGGGCACACGTCCATATCAGCGAGATTAAAGACTCCATCAAGGAGGCATTTTATGACCTCCTACGAAACCTGTCACGAATATGATGTAAGAATTGTACTTAAAGCTAAAATCGGCGTACTAGTTTTGTGCTTTGTGCTTTCCAAATCAAAGCGTGAAAAAAAAGACAGAAAACTATCATTCTTCCAAGTGACTAACTTTGCAGGAGCATGTTTTAATTTGTTCAGCAACATTATCCCTTCAAGACTTTGAATACACAAAGCAAATTGGAAATGATCGAACATCCTACCCAATTGACCATGTGCATGTGCAACCCAACATGATCGTCGACACTTATCATTACCAATATCAACACCCAGTATCCCAATATCATCAAAGAAGTAGCTGAACCTCCAAAAAGATGTATTTGGAAGTGCAAAACAGATTTGACAGAAGAGAAACACGTCAAGGTGCTACAACGTGCCAGAAAAAGTGAGAGCAGAAAATCCCTATTATAAAAAAGGAAATATGCAGCTCCACTCGGAGTCTCCTTCATCAGGAGACCTAATGAATTTCGATCAATTCTTGAAAATAAGAAATTAACTAACAACTGGCTTCAAATAGAAACTCCGGCTCTTTGAAAAACTAATGGCAACCAAATCAAAGACGTCCTGTGAATGATCTATCATTCGCAGGCAGCAATTCGGACAGCTACTGAATTGGGATAATGCATGCAATAAACCATCAACTGAATGGGTTAGCATCTCTTATTGAAGGAGTTTTCCTACATGGGAGCTAACATCATTCCCACGAAGTTGACCCTAGGAATCCAATGCTGCTTTGGCTTAAATCGAAATTTCAAATGCTTGCTGTAAGGAACCCTTACCCTAACAGTGAAAAAAAATATTTTTTGATTTTGTAATCCTGTATGCGAGAAAGAACAATGAAGGAAAAGATACAATCGTGATAGTTATAAATTCTATCAGCTCTTTGTCTTTTGCAAATTATTTTCACCAACGGACCTTTCTTTTATCCTTTTTTTTCGTTTCCCCACTAGGGGCCGATAAGTTAGATTAAGTAAACATGTTACTATAAGTTAGATTTAAACATTTTTGTCTAGTATTAAGTTAATATTTTAAGTAAATAAAAAAATCATTTGAAAAAAGGGGAGTGGGTCGATCACAACTTTCTCATTCACTGTGAGGTAGGCGTAAGTTCAAATAAAATCCATGCGAGAATTTGACGATTTGGATAGTTTGGCCAAAATACAAAATTACATCCATTTTCCTTACTTACATACTTAAGTGGCGCTACAGACTGGAATGAACCTTGGCCTCAACCAATATGACTCTCCAATGATGATCTAGGCGTTTTTAAGGAGACTTGTGCCTTTATAGTTGGCGCAGTTCAGAGGGTCTCCTTTTTTGTTGATTGGCTAAACGATACTGAGGTTCTTTAGGCATAATTCCATCCGACAAAATTTTGCTTATGATTTGGTGAATGTTGCTTACTAAATCATCTCATCGTCATCGGGAACGCCATGAAAAGTGTTCTTCCACCTTCTTTGCCTATAGAGTTCAATGGCAGCACACACCTCCTGCTTGGCCTTAAAAGCCTTTCTATTGGCTGCGAGCATATGTCAGCATTCCTCATCAAACCAAGGGTTTTTTTTTGTAGATGGGCGCGAGAAACTTAACGCAACATTTGCGGCTTGTTGACATCGTTGCCATTGTTCTTCATCATTGAATGCTAGTGGTTTGGTATTAATCGAGAGGTTAAGCTATACGCATTTTTCGAAGTCCTTGGCAGCCTCTTGCGATTGCAGTCCTTCGTTCTTTAGGCATACTTCCATCCGAAAAAATGTTCCTTATGAGTTGGTAAATGTTTCTTACCAAATCATCTCCGCCGATTTTATAAAGCGGGTGGGAAAGCCATGAAAAGTGTTCTTCAGCCTTCTTTGCCTATAGAGTTCAATGGCAGCACTGATCTTGACCTCCTGCTTGGCCTTAAAAGCCTCATTTTTGGCTGCGAGCATATGTCAGCATTCCTCAGCAAACCAATGGTGCTTTGCTGATGGGCGCGAGAAATTTAACACAACAGTTGCGGCTGAACTAATTACTTGTTGGCATCGATATCGTTATCATTGTTTTCTTCAATAGATTCTGGTGGTATGAGAGGTTAAGCTAAAGGCGTTTTTCGAAGACTTTGGCAGTCTCTTGCGATTGCAGTCTTTCGACATTACTCTTTTTCCACAGTATATATAGTAGATGTTACTAATACAGGTTCATTTTCTTTTTGCATCGTATTTCGTGGATGGCACTGATGTCTGCTTTGTAGCAGCATAGGTCTTCCGCTAGTTATTCGTTTGCACCTCTCCTATTTAATATTCTCCCATTTTAGGCTTACGATCGTTTAGCACCGGTATCGCAGCAAAGTCTTCATTCATTATCCATTAATTCCGAGTCATTAGTAGGTACATGGTGTGGACCAATGATCAGTTGTGGCCCAAAGTATTAAGGCCTCCACAGAAGCCCCCGACATGTCCCAGTCATGGTGTGCACGAATGTTGAACATTCAATTAAATTATAGCAACTGTCTGCGCGCGAGTCAAAGGATTTGGCTGTCTCTTGGTTGCTTCATCATAAAATTGTTTGTCCGTGATTGGGTTGTTACCCCAAAGAACATCCCCCAACCTGGAGGGTGAGTTCCAATTTATTGGATTCCCTTATGATATGGGACCATCAATTTTCATCAATTTTTTTTCAATTTTCAGCAAGTTTCATCCATCACTACCCAGCTGCAAGGGCCTTATTTACTCTTGAGATTCCTACACGATCTGTTGAGTACATGTCTTCCCCCCACACATTTACTGCCTCCAAGACTTTACACATGGATTGTGACCCTATTTAGGATCAAGGTACTAGGCACTCAGCAGTCGCCAGGTGAAGACATTTTAAGGAGTTGGTAGCCATCAGCCAGGTGGAAACTCAAGATTTCATTAATATGGAATTCATCGAAAAAAAGATAATGTCTATGAACTTTTTTTGGAACTACTACACCCTCAGTGTATTTTAAGTTTTATTACAATTGTAAGACCTGTTTTCGAGAAAATTGTCGTTATGTGTATTTCTTATGAATGATACCGTTAATAATTTTAAAAAATGAGTAAAAAGTAAAAGAAAAGTAAAAAAACTGCTTAGAATGGTGACCAAACAAATCGTGTTTGAAAAAAATCGGCTAAGCCGTTTAGCTGGAAGGATCATTTCGGACAAATGGACGGAACTAAAAAAAAAACAGCTTTACCATTGTAATGTTAGTATCAGTAAAAATCTCGATGTCGAGATTTTTCACGAAAGGAATATCTTACTCTTTCAAAGAAAAAGGTAAAACAAACTATCAAAAGTATTCGCTGTGTTGCACTTTGTTTATTTTCCTTGTGGGTGTTTGTAATTGCTTTCCTGACAGTATTAACAAGCATTTAATAGGTTACACCATAAATGAATGTAATTAAAAATAGCATTAATAACGAACATTTAACATAAAAAAATCATTCACTTCCAGGTACACCATAGCGACCAAAACATCTCGCTTATAAATTATTAATTGCACGGCTTCGTGAGCAGTACATTGCGAGCGCTAAGTACTCAATTACCCAAGAGAAAAAAAAAACACGTTTCCACTAAACAGTCAGCCACAAATATCTACAAAGTATTGTGTTAATTCAAATGTTAAATAAATTAAACGGAATTTTCTATAGCCACAAGGACTTTAGTCCTCACAGGTAAAAGGCAGCTTTCTAAAATTAGTTCGTGATTCTCTTGTGTGGGTGTTGTTGTTGAATGTTGGCTGGATAACGGGAGCCCAGAAATACGAGATAAAAGTCTTTTTCTATTGAATTTTTATTTTATAGATACAAATGGGGATTTGAAAAAAAAAACGGTACCAGCTCCACTGAGCAGTAACTTACAGCGACGCATATCTGAAAAAACTCGGACACTTTGATGAATGGATTGCATAGCACTCTTTGGTTGGCCTTGAATACCTCCTGTCATAGAATGGATTGTTAATCTGTTACTTGAGATGCGTATACTTTTATTTTTAACATCCTTTCTGGTGGCTGTGAGATTAAATTAGGAGTAATGAAACTTTCTAAATGAAAATAAAATCAACGAATGCGATCAGGGCATATAACTAAGAGTAACATTCTTGGCAGATAGGGACTCACGCACATTAGTTGAATGTTTCCTCATGGTAACCACATTTAAGGGATAAAAGTTTGTTTGCGAACTTTTTTAATACATGCGGCTGACAATTGAATAAGTGCATCTAGATTGTGGATACTTTATAGGGACTGCATGTTTGAAACATTTAATCGAACATTGTGAGAGGAGATGTGTATTGCTGCAGAAACTCAATTGAAGATTCTTGTTACTCCATCGAGGCTACTGATGATTAAGCGTTTTTGACTCCAAGTTATTTAAGAGACAATCATTCATCATCAGAAGCACACAGAAGAATGGACATGTGACCGTATTGGACAGGATTTATCAATCTTCGCAGTTAAAATAGTATAAATGATCTGATTTCTGTCATTCTTCAGGATATTGTTTAATGGCATACGACGCTTAAGAAGGCCTCAAAGATGTGTTAAGATGTTAAGATGTTAAGATGTTAAGATGTTAAGATGTTAAGATGTTAAGATGTTAAGATGTTAAGATGTTAAGATGTTAAGATGCTTACTGTCTTACATTGTTGGAATTTGTGGAAATATCTCCTTATCTATCCGTTTTTCTGATTATAAGTAGTTTTGTTATTGAGTTATTCAAGTGCTTCATTGCATTGCTTCCGTCCAAACTCATTGCTTAGTTACTGAACCGGAGGTTAGGTCTTGCTTGTCGTCTCGAATCTGAGGGTTGGAATTTGAAGATTTCCTTGGCTGGAACAATATTGTTTTTTTTTAACTTTTAAACTCATTTTTTATTTACTTAAAATATTAACTTACTACTAGACAAAAATGCTTAAATCTAACTTATCAATAACTGGTTTACTTAATCTAACTTATCGGCCCTTAGTGGGCACTGTAAGCTTATATTTAGCTGTTTATTTTGCCTTTAGGCTTATATTTGTCGGTTTTTTGGTTTTATATTTAATTTTAATTTACAAAGAAAAAATTTAAAACTTTGTTTAGTGACAGGAACAATATTGTTTATTTACTGAATGTGGCCCAGCCCATGTTGTCGACGTATTACCTTTTGTACTAAATTCAGATCTCGTTACAATACTGCTTCTCTGCTTACACGAGCAAAAAATCAACGATTTTTTTTGTTGGAATGTGGCTAATATTTGCTTTCCTGCTTACTGTCCAGCATCGCCGACGTTAAGTAGGAATAGTAGGATAAAGGTCCGGTACAGCCAACATTCAGGCTTTTGGGTGAAGAGTTTTGATTTCATTTGTTTTGCTTATAGCTTTGGTTTCCCAAATTCGTATCTCCACAAGGGTGTTATTATATAGACTTGACAATTTCAAACTTTCAGTGAGAACGCACCCTTAAACCGATTACCGAACTGTCAATGTCAACAAATTCAGTAAAATCAACATTTTCATCAGTTCATCATGGTGAAGTACTCGAAGGAACAACGTTTACAAATAATTAAAATTTACTGCCGAAATTCGGAGTCGGTGGTCGCAGCATTAAGAATGTTAGCGCCAATTTCCGGTCGTAATTATCGTCCCAGTAGATAAGCAATTTATAGACTAGTGAAAAAATTTGCGTCAGAACATTAACTGCTTGATGTTGCCGTGCTAGTGAGACTACGTTTTGCCTGAAGTGTCGAGAATATTGCTGCCGTAGACACGTCCGTCGTAGGGATATTGGTCTACAACCTTAGAAGGTCAAGCTGACTCAGGAACTAAAGCCACTTGATCATATGAAGTGACGTACGTTTGGTCTCTGGACATGATGGAAGAAAATGAAGAATTTTATCGCAAAATCATCTTCAGCTATGAAGCACATATTTGGTTAAACAGCTTCGTCAATAAACAAACTATGGGTTGACTGGATAGATGAGAACCCTCATGTGCTTCATGAAACAGCACTTTATTCACAAAAAGTCAGTGTTTGGTGCGGTTTTTATGCGGTGGTGTCATTATGCCTGTTTTTTGTCGATAAAAATGACCGTCACGTTACGGTAAATGGTATTCGCTACAGAGACATGTTGGAACATTATATCTTTAAGGAATTGAATGCATTGGACAACTGTGATATGTGGTACTAACAAGACGGTGCCACAAGCTACAATGCGAGTGCAACAATCGAGTTCTTGAATTCTCATTTCGGCGAAGGTGTTATCTCGAGAAACGGACACATCGATATGCCACCCAAGTCGTGTGATTTGCCATATTAAGCTCAGAGCCAATATTGAACGATGGACATATGAACGAAGTTGAATTCCATTTATAAATGCTTTGATAGTAATTCAACCCAACTCATTTTTTGTAGATAACCCAAGTCCTTAATGATTGACCTGTAACAACACTAATATTTTGTCCCAGGTTGAGCGTCGACATTACGTTGTTGAATGCATTTATTTTGTCTTATCCTCTTGCGTTTCTCGTCTTGTAATGCTTATACAACGCAACAATTTGAGCGAATATTGATATGAAATTGTCTGCGTACCCCAGTTGATGGGCGGATTTGTTGAACATAGTGTCTTCTGAATTTACACCTGCCCTATGCAATAGTTCCGGAACGAAGTTGAAGAAATCTCTTAATGTTTGGAAAAGTTCAGATGAACTGCAACCAAGCGGCACAGCTGGATCAATTTTGATGAGATCTCATATTCCGTCAGCAATCCATGGAGCTCTAGGCGGGTGGTGCTTACCATACTGGCTCTTAATGTCGTTGAGAAGATCATGCCTCGTGGTTGGTCAAAAAAAATGGATCACCATTCTTGTAGATGGGACATATGTCAGCCATTGTTTGTTTTTCAGTTTTTGGTTCGCTGCAGTGACTTTTTCTCTACTTGAATTGACAGTTCTTACCTCTAGATATTTCCTGTTAACTGACATGACATCACTTTTTCTGTGTTTGACAGTCGATCCCTGAATGTGGGTGTGACGAGAAAATGGCCAAAGTCGAGTTTTTTGCCTTTGGATGTATGTTTTTCCAGGATGTTTGATGAGTACCTGTATTTTTGAGTACATGGTAGATATTGGCTGACATAGGTAGAGGTCTAGGACAAAAGCTGACCTATACATAGCTAAAAACGGATGTCTATGGTATAGTCTTCCCAGACGCGAAATGTTAAAATGGACTACTCTTCACAGCTGAGCATGCTGTTGTTGACAAAATTATCTGCGGCTGTCTCTAGGTCCACCGATGTTTGGCAGCCTCTTTTCAATGAAATGATTGTAGGATCGTTGCTGTTATCAGAGTGGTTTGGAGCGCTTAAAAGTTAAACTTAGTAAGTCGATCATTTTGCACATATATTGAATTGATTTTTCGATTAAATATAATTCAATCTCCAAGGCGTACTTTAATGTATTTATTTCGGTACTTTTCGACTTTTAGAAAAACGAGTAGTGGGTGCACGACTGTGTCGCACGAAACTTTCTCTATCAATGTGAGGCAAGTTCCATACGAAGCATGAGGGAATCTGACAATTTTCATAGCTTGGGCAGATTAAAGAAAACTCTTATATTAATTTTGGTTATTGATGTTAAAACTAAAAAGATAAACTGTATGAGGAACTTTAATTTTATGAACTTCTGTTCCGGAATTCGAACGAATTTATTGTCCTTGGAAATAATATAATTTGCACTTATTGGTTAAAAATGAAAATTTTTTAAAAGTTTATTTGGCCCAATACCAATTATGTAGAATTGCTGAAATCATTAACAATAGTAAATGGTGTCCCATAATTCACGCAAAATGTAATTTTGATAGAAATCGGTTCAAAGAGTTTACGTTTTGAGGTTACATATGGAAAAGCACACCGGAAAAATGGGAAATTCGACTTTTTTTATTGAAATTTTCTATTAAAACCCCAAGGTAACATA
Source organism: Rhingia rostrata (assembly GCA_949824845.1). Classification (NCBI taxonomy): domain Eukaryota; kingdom Metazoa; phylum Arthropoda; class Insecta; order Diptera; family Syrphidae; genus Rhingia; species Rhingia rostrata. Next base: position 47,217,755 of record OX463756.1, read on the forward strand.
CCATACTTACTTACTTTCTTATTAAATTAAGTGGCGCTACATTCCGGAATGAACCTGGGCCTCATCCAACATGCCTCTCCAATTAGCCCGGTCCTTAGCTTATTGCCTCCAGTTGCGCACTGAAAGTTGATTGGGGTCGGTTTCTACTTGTGAGCGCCACTTAAGGTGAGGTAGACGCAGTAGACTACGAAGTCTGGTTAAGAATCGAAGACTCTGCTAGCCGGAGTATTGGTGTCCATTCGTTCTACATGTCCTGGCCATCGTTTCCGACCCTGATGGAGCAGCGAGAATTCTCCATTGTCATTTTACACAAACAAATGAGTTTGCGCGGTATACCAAAACTAGACATTGCTCCGTATGCTTCTTCTCTATAAATGCTGTCGTATGCGGTTTTGAAATCGATGAATAGGTGGTGGGTATCGATTTGGACATGTTGGATGTTTCCCAGGATCTGCCGAAGTGTGAAAATTCGATCGGTTGTGGACTTTCCTGGCCTAAATCCACACTGATAACGGCCGATCAGGTTGCTGGTAAACGGCTTCAGGCGTCAACATATTACGGCAGATAGGATCTTGTAGGCGATGTTGTGGAGACTTATGCCTCTGTAGTTGGCGCAGTTTAGAGGGTGTCCTTTTTTGTGGATCGGGCAAACGATGCTGAGGCTCTATTCTTCAGGCATACTATCTTCCGACCAGATTTGGCTTATGAGTTTGTGGATGTTACTTACCAAGGCATCTCCGCCGGCCCGTCATTTCCGGCAGCCTTATTAAGCATGAGTTTAGATATTGCTATCCTCACTTTACTCAGGTCGGGTGGTTGACAGTTTTATTTAATTGTTCGTTCTGCCTGACAGCGGAATGGTGTTCTTCATCGCCGTTTAACAGTCTGCAGAAGTGGTTTTTCTAGTTGCGTTAAGTCGCAAAATCTGGATGGCCAATTTTGATCGCTAAAACGACCGATAATACGATTAGGAAATGACTTATGCGGTAATTGCATTTTTTCTATGGCTGTATGGCTTATGACACCATCTTGAAACCACATGTCGGTCACATCCTTATCTTGGAATTTAGCACATAAAACTAGGTTATCATGCCACCATTTATTGTTACTCCCTGACCAGTCGCATTTTTAAAGAAGAATGGTCCCTAGCCCAAAATCCTCATTAGGAAATGACTTATGCGGTAATTGAATTTTTTCTATGGCTGTATGGCTTATGACACCATCTTGAAACCACATGTCGGTCACATCCTTATCTTGGAATTTAGGCACATAAAACTAGGTTATCATGCCACCATTTATTGTTACTCCCTGACCAGTCGCATTTTTAAAGAAGAATGGTCCCTAGCCCAAAATCCTCATCTAACAAGCACTCGTTGTGGGTTCATTTGTGTCTCAACAATTACTAGTGGGCTTAATGAACCCCGAATGTGACAATTTTGACTATTAACGAAGCCATCAAGATGAAAATGAGCTTCATTCCTGAAGTTGATTTTGTTTGAAAAACCAGCACCCACTTGTTGTTATGCCGAAATTCATTCAACGAACTCTTTTCGTTCTGTATGGTCAGGTCTTGAAAGAAATATTAAGTCTTTCGTGAGAATTCTCTGTAAAAAGCTTTTCGAAATGACCAACTCTTGAACTGGTGCCGAATTGATGTTATTGGACTGTCATTAATACTCTTACGAAATGTTTCTACTAACCCTAAACGGTCAGCTGTCATATTGCTTGCACCAAAATTGCGAAAAAAAAACGTTTGCGAGAATTCTAGAAATTATAATAAATTTCAATCAATTTGCGTGAAATTGGTTATAAGAAAAATATCTATGTACAGGTACAGTTAAAAAAATTAGTAAGATAAACAAAAAAATGGCCTTGAATCGTGACTAAAGGAACTGTTTTTACGAAGTAGAGTGGAGAGACCATAATGGACCGACAGATAACATGGCAAAAATATCTTTCTGGGAGCTCTTATCATCGCAATGTTAGTATCGGTCAAAATATCGAGGTATCTTCCTCTTTGTAAGAGAGATTGCTGTTGTAACAGATCTAGGCTAACAGTCTCCAATCGTATATTGGTTGCAGAGATCACTTTTATTGTTATCCGTTATATCAAGTCTATACACTTTATCACCATTGCGATACCGATATCACCTCCAAAGCCTACAACCTAAATAATTAGGGGTATCACAAACCTCAGTGAATTGTGGTGCATAATATCTTACAAGATAGAACCTAGATCCTCGTTTAAGGCCTGCTTTCATTATCATTCTAATGTCAAGAATTATATGTTTCCCAAACTCAAGTCAGTTATGTAGAACGCTCAATATCACATGAACTAAAATTCTGTCGACATAAATAAAACACAATTTTTTTTACTCCTCAGCTACAGCACAATAGATAGTAATTTAACTCAAGTTCTTAGAATTTTATGATAGCTTTTCAGTAGAACACAAATTTCGCCCAAAACCTGAATATCCTTACCTAACCAAAGTAATAACAATATACATTATTGGGAACACAAATTATCGACTGTATGTGGCCTTAGTCAATCAATTGCCTGCTGAGACTCTGCCTTAATTAATATACGAACAAACAGACACATATAGCTGCTTATTGTTATCCAACCAACCTAAGGATGGTTATAAAGCAGCAATTTTGATGAGATTCACCCGAAATGCCTCATTGCGTTTATCGATAAATATAAATATTTTGATATGCCACTCGGTGTCGGGTGAAGTGGCATTCCCAGGAATTTACGACAACTTCCCTCCAGATGATGTACATACGTTCTCTTGTTAGGTACACCTAATAAAACTTTAACGGCAAACAACGCCCCCCCCCCCCCCCCACTATGGCTTATATTGAACTTGTACACACAAAAGACCGCCACACGCTTAATAGACTTGAGTGCCGTACCGGTGTCAATAGCTTGTTCATTGGATTGTGCTATATCGTCTTTAGGTTGTTCGGTAGTCACGACATGCACTGCAAATGTTAAACAAAAAATAGAAAGACTAGCCAACCTGATAGCAGGATGGTGGTTAATTTACGCCCTGGAAGTTGTAAACACCATTATCAATTAGTCCGACAGAGGAAGGCGTGCAACCAAGTGAAGGTGCATGAATATTGTGATTGAAGGCGACACACGGAAAAAAATTACCACCGCAGGAGTTGCAAATTGCTATGGCACTTCGAAAGTGGGACACTTCTTTAAAGTGGTGGCATGCCATTTTATCGAAGGCGACTTTACACCGCAGGACTTTTATAATGGCTCCTTGTATGTTTGTGATCGGTATGATTTTAATTAACTTTTAAGAACACGCACTAGATGGAAGTCTTTGAAACGGCTTTTAAGACGAGTACCTAAATACCAGGCCACTTTTGTTGGAAACAATTTTTTTTTTATAATTTGCGCGCACTCAATGGGGTTCTGAATACCCTTTTAATGATTTACCGTAGTACGAGCGTTTAAAGTAAACGTTGTAGCAAGTTGCATTGTTGGTTTCTGAAACCTTGGAAGTTTATCGAGCGCATTTAAGATGGCATTCCTTAAAGGAAGCGAAATTCTTGGTGTGCCCTTTTCATACTTGAATTTGAAGGTGAAGTCTTTGAGTAAAGAAATTCCGAGAGCTGAAGCAGCTTTAGCGAAGCGGTTAACAATGTCAAGCAATTAAATTTTCGTCAAATCGTTTGTTATGGTTGGGATTGTATTTAGTTTGGTATCGAATTGTTAGCGGGAAAGGGCTAAAGCGGATTCCATTCCAGGAATAAATTGGATTGATTGGATTTTAAATTAATGAAGGGGTTTTTAAAACAAATTAAGTTGAGGGATAAACGCTTCAGTGAATCTGGAAGTGAATAGTATTTATGAAGCCGTTCAGATGGATTGAGTGGGTAAAGTCGTCGAATGTTATTATTGGGATTATATATTATGTTCGTACCGAAGGCTTTATATCATGATGTGGCTGTAGAATAGGTTTGGCTGCAGAAAAATTTAAGGCCACTAAGAGAAAAACAACTTTAGTATCTTGGAAGTCTTTCAAACACCTGAAAGGCCAACATGGGTGGCATGGTGAAGTGTTACTGTGTTCGACAGTTGATTTTAATACGGTTAATTAGCAGAAAGGATGGTTCGCGTGTTGTAGAACGAGGGTAGACTCTGATTGGCTTTAACTTGGCAATGCACAGTGGTTGAAACTCTGACTACACGTAAAGTGCTTTTTTTTAACCTCCAAGTGTTAACCATCGGGTACTAGTTTCATCCAACCGGATTTGACTTGCTTAACGATAAGCGCGAGTGTCGATAACACGACGAAAAACAGCAAGCTGCTTCGACATATTCGGACAACAGGTTGTCTAGGAATTTCAAGGGTTAGTCAGGCCCCTTGAAAAGAGATGGTGGCGGATGAACCGAAAGGCCAACGGCAGCGCTCAATCCCATAGTGGATACTGATGGCCCCGTGTCCTAGGGGTATCTAATAAATTGGAACTGGCCCTCCAGGTTGGGGATTGTGCTTTGGGTTAACTACCCAACCATGAAAAAAAAAATGTTACGAAGCAACCAAAAACCTTGGAAAGGACTGATTTTATTGACAACGACGTTCTTATTTACAACTGGAATGTGAGAACATTAAACAGGAGAGGTGCAAGCGAACAACTAGCGGAATCCCTAAACTGCCACATAGCAGACATTACTGATATCCAGGAAATACGATGGGATGGGCCGGGCAAGAGGAGGATTAAAAACTGTGACATCTACTACATGTTATAGTGAGCAAAAACAGCGACTATTCGGATACGGATTTGTAATAAGTGCCAGGCCTAGGCAAGAAGTCTTATGTTTCCAAGACATAAGCGAACGCATTGTAGCTATCCGCATCAAGCTACGCAACAAAATGCCACTACAGCCAGCACACGGTTTCCTCACCTCAATATCCATAATTGGCGGATATGGCGGTCTCAAGATCAACGAACCGTCAATCAAATCGATCACATTGCGATAGACAAGAGACATGCATCAACAATTTTGGATGTCCGAACATTCCGAGTAGCTAACATCGACTCGGACCACTACCTGGTTGCAGCCAAGGTAAGAATGCGGATATCCACCACGCCACGAAAATCCAGAAATACTGTGAAAAAATTTAATGCCGAAAGACTGCAATCGCAGGATACCGCCAAGACCTTCGCGTAACGTGTATCATTTAACCTTTCGATTAACACCATACCACCAGCACCAAATATCGAAGAACAATGGCAACGATGCCAACAAGCCATTAGATCAGCCGCAACTGATGTGCTAGGTTTCTCGCGCCCACCAGCAAGAAACCCCTGGTTTGATGAGGAATGCCGACAGATGCTCGCAGCCAAGAACGAAGCTTACAAGGCTAAGGTACAGGTGAAGAGAGCTGCTGTTGAACATTGGCTTTTCAGAAAGAAGAAAAAGAGCAAGAAAAGCGCGCGATCGAGGATATAGAGAGATGCCACTCCAGGAACGATGTTCGCATGTAAGTTTTACCAAAGTGTAAAACGTCAAAGCCAAGGATACAAAGCTCGGAAAGAATCCTGTCGAGATGAACAAGGAAATATCGTAGTTGAGACACAGTCGATGCTGAGGATATGGAAGAATCACAAACTGCCAACCACGCGACCTGAGTGAAGTTAGGATAGCATTATCTACACTCATGCTTAAAAAAGCTGCCGAAAATGACGGCCTTCTAGACGAACTTTATAAAGCCGGCGGAGATGACTTGGTAAGAAACATCCACCAACTCATAAGCCAAATCTGGTCGTTTGTCGGATCCACAAAAAAGGAGACCCTCTAAACTGCGCCAACTACAGAGGCATAAGTGTCCTCAGCATCGACTACAAGATCCTATCTGCTGTAATATGTGAACGCATGAAACCGTTTACCAACAACCTGATCGGCCCTTATCAGTTTGGTCTTAGGCCAGGAAAGTCAACAACCGATCTAATATTAACACCTTTTCAGATCCTGGAAAAAACTCAAGATGTCCAAATCAATACCCACCACCTATTCATCGAATTGAAAGCCACATACGACAGCATTTATAGAGAGAACTATACAGAGCCATGTCTAGTTTTGTTTTACCGCTCAAACTCATCCGTTTGTGTAGGATGCCGATTGAGAATTCTCGCTGCTCCAAACCCCGCGTTGGTCGTTTAAGATGGCTAGGACATATAGAACGAATGGACACCAATATTCCGGCTCGCAGTATCTTCGATTCCCAGCCTGACATCGGACGCAGTAGATTAAGACCTCGCCTTATGTGGCGCGCACAAGTAAAAACCGATCTCAACCAAATAGGAGTGCTCAACTGGAGGCAGTTAGCTAAGGACCGGTCTAATTGGAGAGGCATGTTGGTTGAGGCCCGTGTTCATTCCGGACTGTAGCGCCACTTAAGACATTTTCTATCGAATCTAGACCTTATATTTGTAAGCCATTTTGTATACACACTTTACTCTTGTATATAATAGGAGAATTTTGGTTTCACCAAATGATATTCCAAATATCACCCTACTAAAATTGATACAGACTGTTCGATATTTTAATATATAAACAATTGTTCCCTGCAACTGCTTTCAGTTGGAGGAAATTTCCTCCACTAAAATCGACTTCTCAATCAACGTTCAATTCATTGCTCAATAAATCCAAACAATCCAATTGGCAAGGCATTATTGGAAGGAATCACAAATTCTTCAGATTCACTTAGACATTCATGCCACGCAAAGTTATGTAAAAAAAATACCATGTCGGCCTTGAAACGTGCCAATGAATTTCGAAAACTTTTTACAAAAGCAAAATAAAAAACAAAAGTCCAGCAATCTTATATTTTGATGTGAATCGGTTCTTCCGTCTTTTCGGATTTAAAGGTACCTATACTGAGTATATATAAATATTAATGTTTGCGGGTATTTAAGTTCCCATAGGGATGTTGTTTAGGGCGGCCTTCAATAACCATAACCTACATACATGTGTAAAAAAAAATTTTATGAAGAACCGCCCCCCCCCCCCCCCAAAAAGCTCAGAGAAATATTTGAAATCCCTCGCATGGATTGAATACATTTTTCTTCCCTCTTACATTTGGCATCTTCAAATTGCCCAATTGAGACAAATACTGTCAAACGTTTATTGATTTTCTACTCATTGCTCCCATAATGGGTATCGTTCAATTAGGCGGGTAGATGTAGCCTGAGTTGTTTTTGTGCTGGTTCTGTGTCCTTGGAGCTTGTATAAAGATGTCAATATAGAAGAGAACTTGATAGGAAGGAAAACTCCTTTCGATTACAGGCTATAAGCTGTTCTCATACCTGACAAGCTGATTGAATGTTAAAGGACATGCTCGAATGGGAATCTTATCAAAGATAATCAATGCAGTAGAGTGAAGCTTTTTATTAACTTGATTAGGGCATAAATTTAATTTTCGCCTACCAGTTAATTTCATTAATTTGCCAAAGAGAGTTTTGTTATAAAAGTTGTGTGCAGCATTAATTGCATTTCTGAAGAAATAAATTGACGGTTGGATATGTGTTGACATTTTATCGAGTTAAGTTATTTAGGTAAGTGAAACGGGCTAACAAGATAATCGGAGAAAGTAGTGTATACACTAATCTCTTGAAAAGTTGTGGATTCTTAAGCAATAGTTGAAGGTAAATCAAGGCGACTACTAAGTATATAACTATGTGGATTAGGGGTTGCAACATCTGCTTATATATAATTCTTTGTACATCTTCTTAGGGGCAGATCGATGCTCATAACTTCTAAGCTGATTGACAGATTAAACATTTGTGAGATTATTACCATATTGTGGGAGTACTTCAACCTAAAAAAATCAACTTTGACGCGGGTCTTTAAGAGTCGAAGTGATGGGGATACCCCTCTTTATAAGGTGACAGATAAATATTTATATTTTTAAAATTGTTTATTTCAAAGCTCATGTTGGTAGACATTTAGAATAATTTATAGATCTGTCGACTTTCCCTTTAATTGTTCGCCTAATCACGCCATTTAGAGCTGACTATAGTGGAGGTTTCTGAAATTAATATTAGCCAGCTCCCCTAGACCGCAAAGAAGAAGTTTCCCAGATGGAATTTTCTTTTGTTGGAGAGAGTTGAGCAAGAGCAGAGAAGGTGAGGAATACTTTCCTCCTCTTCCTCATCCACGCAGCTTCTTAGGGAGTCATTGTTAAAGAGACCTAGTCTTTTTGCGTGTAGGCCTATTGGACACCAATTTACTTTCGATTTACTTTCTTGATCGCATCCAGTTTTATGTTTAATTTACATTTAACGAGGGGAATACCTATCATATGTACTGGAGGTAGAATATCAGAGGGTGGTGCCTTGTCTGGCAAGCTCATCCGCCTTGCAGTTCCCTGGAATGTCTCTATGGCACGGCACCAAGAATAGGTGAATGGTAAATGCTCTGCCAACTCATTAAGAGATAGTCGGCATTGATTTCGGGTTGAACGTGCAGTTGAAGATGTTAATATACTTTGTGGATATTACATTCCTTTCAAGGTAGGACAAGGCTTTTTCAATTACCATGATTTCCGACTGGAAAATGCTACAATTATCGGGAAGGCGAAATCATATGCTTAGGTTAAGCATCTCGGAGAAAACACCTTCACCAACTGCAGATTCTATTTAAGACCCATCCGTATAGATGTGAATCCATCTATTGGTTTCGATCGAATCAAGGCGACTGGGAATGGTTTGCCTGAAAATATGCTCAAAACGGAGTTGGGTAGTGGTGTTGTCGGTGTCTTCTGTAGTGTTAAGGTGATTCAGAATCTTTGTTGAGTGTGTCCATTGTGGCGAAATTCTTAGTTTTGCAGCTGCACAAGCTGCGGTCTGTTTGCCGTAGATATCTAGTGATACTAGATGTAACAAGGATAGCGTCAATGGCTGCGAAGAGGGTTGTTATTAGAGCTCCGCTAATGTATATGCAAGCTGATCTGAACTTCACCTATTAGGTTGCGGTTAGAGGCACCCACTTACGGGGTTATAAGTTCCCTCGGTTTGTGTACTCAATATTCATATATTTCAGCAAACATCTGAAGAAAATGACAAACATCTTAAACAAGAAATATTTCTTCTGGATCGAATGAAATACCTTCCGATACTAGCGGACTATGATGTATTCAGTTTCCATATCGTAAATCTGTTTGGAATAAGACATTTTTTTAGGGAAATGAAAGGCAATATTGACATCAGCGAGATGTAAACGCCATATTTGAAGTGAACAAAATAAAATAGAAAAACCAAGAAGGAATATAGACTACAGAAAAACTTCGTCCTTTACTATACTGGCGCCGTATAACTCCGCTGCTATTAGTTTTGCCAATGAAACCTTGCCAGATATCAAACTTAAATACTTGAAACACAAGGACTTTAGAGGTGAGCAAAACCAGAAGCAGACCATAACCACCTTGAAATTCTCCATTAAGGCAAGTAACTGAAGACAGTTTTTTGGTTTAGATTCAGGTTCAGGTTTACTGCGGACTCTTTTGCCACTTTTTTTTTAATTACGAATAATAGAGTTATTATCGACGGGCCCAGTGGCGCAATGGTTAGTGCGATGAACTGCCGCGCAGAAGGTCAGCGTTCGAATTCCAGCCGTAACAACACCTTAATGATTTTTCACTGGCCCTCCTCTCGTGATGATCCGACAAATCATCCGAGAGTATCAATTGTCAAGAAAAGCTTATCTCAAATTCGCCCTTTGGAGTCGAACACACATGAAAGGTTGCGAGATAGCTTGGCCCTGGGTACTAAAGAGCCTGTTGCTCCAAAAATTGTTTTTTTTTTTGTTGTAATAGAGTTATTATTAAGAAACCGAGGAAAGCCGATACTTAGGACTGCAATAACTAGCATTTTGTCATAAAATAAACATTTCGTCTTAAAATAAACGACAACTAAAATACTTACTTACTAAAGTAGCGCTACAGTCCGAAATGAACCTGGGGCTCAACCAACATGCCTCTCCAATTAGCCCGGTCCTTTGCTAACTGCCTCCAGTTGCGCACACCAAGTTGGTTGAGGTCTGGCTGGCATCGAAGACTCAGCGAGCCGGAGTTTATTTTATTTGACCAGGGGCATGTCGCTGTACAGCTCGTATAGTTCTTGGTCAACGCAAACGGGACCGAAGATTTTTCGAAGAATTTTCCTCTCAAATCGACCAAGGATTTCTTCATCCGCTTCTGAGACGGTCCATGGTTGAGCGCCGTTGATCAGGGATGATCAGGGTCGTATATATAATGTCCTTAGTAGTTAGAGTGAGAGATTTACTACTAACGTTATTCTTTGTTCAATTTCTGAAGAGATGTTGTTGTCAGAGTTAATATTTGAGCCGAGATAGACAAAGTCCCGTACTACCTCAAAGTTATATCTGTGAATGGTGACGTTCTGTTCAATTCGACGATGTTGTGTGTCTTTTCGTGTTCACGGCATTTACTTCGTCTTGCCCTCATTTACTGCTTAATCCATTTTCGCCGTTTCCTTCTCTATACTTGCAAACGTGGCTATGATAGTAGTTGTACCGATTTTTGGAAGATTGTACCTCTGGTATTAGCTTGTGAGTTTTGCGCAATCCTCTCAGGAATCAAATTGAAGAATTCACATGACAGCGCATTGCCTTGCCTAAATCCTTTTTTGGTATCGAATGTGTCGGTGAGGTCGTTTCCGACCCTGATTGTGCAGCGACAATTCTCCATTGTCATCCTACAAACGGACTAGTTTGGGCGGTATACCAAAATCGTATGCTGCTTTGAAATCGATGAATAGGTGGTGGGTATCGATTTGGACATCTTGGGTTTTTTCCAGGATCCGCCGAAGTGTGAAAATTTGATTGTTGTCGTTTAGGCTATGTTTTCCGACAATACTGGTAAAGATGTCTTCTCTTCCTGCCTTTGCGTTAAATCACCCAGCACGATTTTAACATCGTACTTCGGTAGTCGCTCATAGGTTTGGTCAAGGAGCTCATAGAAGCAATCCGTAGCTATATCACCTTTGTCCTTCGTTGGGGCGTGAGCGCATATAAGGCTTATGTTGGCGTATGTTGGCCATATACCACATAATGGCCTTAAATGTCCATGATTATTCCTATTTTTCTGTATGTGATTATTCTGGTGGACGACTCAGACTTAGCCTCATATCGGACCCTTCGAGATTAGAATGCATACGCATTAGCCGAGCCCCTATCGGCAGCCATAGATGTTATATCCTATGTCTAATACCCCTTCATATTTTTGCCAAACAGAATTCAGCCTGTACTGCTTTTGGACTATCACAATGGAAACCTTCTCAGTGGACTCACAAAGATTTTACATAAACGAACGCATCGATAAAAGCACCAACGAACTCGTTTTCGATTGTCTCTTTCAGACTACTATTCCCATTCGTAGAATACAAAGAATAGAATAGTATTGCACACAGTTGGAATTGACAACTCAGTTCACATCTACACAGATACGTTTTTCCTGAGGTGCGATGGTTAGTACGATGAACTGCCATGCAAAGGGTCTGGGGTCGAATCCCAGCAGCAGCAACACCTAAAAAAGATTATGTCACTGGCCCTCATCTTGTGACGATCTGACAAATCCTTTGATTATAGCTTTTCAAGTATAGCTCATCTCAGCTTCGCCGTCGGCATAAAACAGGAGATCCCGCTATTGTGTAAACATGTAAACACGTACACATGAATGGTTGTGACAAAGCTCGGCCTTTGATACTAACGAGCCTGTGGCTCCAAAAATTTGTATTTGCATTTGTTTGCTAAAATTAAGCATATATTTTAGCCTTTTCCTGCCGAAAAGCATGATGATAAAATAACTCTTCTCTTGGATTGAAGTATAGCGTGATATCCACGAAGAATATCTGAATCTTCAGAAATAGCCAAGTGTCAGTCAAATACCTGATTTCTTACATCAAAAACAGCCAACAAATTGCATACAAGTCCTGTAAAAACACTTGAATCCCCTGATTGTCCTGAGTGCAACCGCATGCGATGACCTTCTATCATGAAATCTAACATCTGATTGTGTTCCATTACTTCATTGGCCCTGCCTTTAGTTGATCAATAAAATATTTCATTTACATAATACCGACCGGCTTGAACACATATACTCTCACGTCCTTGATATTGAAACTCATAGTTTTCCTTTGCCACACACTAACCCATTTTTATTTTTTCTTCTACTTTCTAGGCTCACTGCAATTAGCTGGTCAACGTTACTTACCCCAAGGACGAAGGAACAGTCGCTTCATAAATATTACATTGCATAAGTTCGAACGAATACCGATATATTGAATATATTGAATCGCACATATAGATTGAAAATATGTGTGATTCAATATAAAAAAACCCACTAATACACAGGTACAGTCCTTCGCTCGCACGCAAACGAACAAATACTCCAGTAACGAATGTTGTTAGATGATGTGGGCAAATCAAAATGACAGAGAACCCTCCGGTGTCAACAACAGCAGTAGCAACAACTACAATATCAGCCACTCCATCAATAAGGACGACGGCACATGCTGTTGCCAACGATGATGATGATGACGTTGGTTGTAGCGTGCTACAAATAAATAACGAAATCGATTTAAATCACGGTAAATCGGAGAACGAACTACATGCAGAAGATAGCCGTAAGCAATCGAAAGTGATACATAATGGTACGTCGAAGTGCCACAGTTCACTAGAGCGCGGTACAGTGAGCGTAGTGCCAACTTTTAACGATCCATCAGCAAGCAATAGTAAGTTAAGGATTAAGGACGAGTGTGCGGAGCAGTCGGTAACGACGAATCAACGACAACAGAGAATGGGCAGTGCGTCCGGGATGGCCAATTCACCGACACAAGTGCACCTGACGCCGTTGTTCACTGGTCCGGATAGCCCGGGCAGTAGCATCAGCAGTCCGGTGAATGGAAATAGATCGGTTTCGTCACAGGATGTCGATGAGGTGGCCAAACTGTTCGAGGAGAAACCAGAAGCATTCGAGAAATGGCTTACTGAGAGGGCACCACCTGAGGCTTTGTTAAGACTGCAAGATTATATCGAGTGTCGGCGGCCACCGAAAAGAGCGTCTGTTACATCGGATCTGTTCCAGCAGTGGATGCAAGCATCACCAGTTCAGGTGAGTTGAATTTTGATAACATTTCTTGAAAAAGAGTATGTAAATGTGGCTCAAAGTGCTTGTTATCGTATCACGTTCGGTAGATAATCCAACTCTAAGTCAACAAACCGAGTTAACCAACCACTTTACATGACCGGCTACAGTGTTACACATAAACTGGCGGTGTGTGCAGTCCTAGCCGAAGAATAGCCTTGCATCTCACTGTTTTTATAAAGTAGGTATACTCATGGGTATTTTCGGGCATAAAATATGGAAAATCTTAGAGGTCCTGTCAGTGTATCAACTCGCAAAACTTTCTCTATCCCATTGGGAAAAGTTCGTTGTATTAGCTCTTTCGATTAGCTCCATAGTTTCGGATAATAGAAAGAGCTGCTTTTGAAACAAGAAACAAAGTTCAAGCATTATATCGAAGAGTAGGAGTATGCTGAATAGCACCGAAGGGGGTATCAGGACTTCAAAATTATTCCAGAAAGTAAATGTGCAATCCTTGGCAATGTCGGTTTCGGTTTTGCTTCATCAGAAATCTGCTTCGAAGACTTTTGTTGCTTCTAATTCAGATATTCGAAAGTATTTTCATTCGTTAATGCAAAGGGTTATGTGTACAATAGTAATACGGGAACTACTCAGATCTTGTAAATATTAACCATTAATTTGTTGTTTATGTTCCACTTCCTGAAGGATGTTAAATTTTTAGAATATTAAGATAGATGTGAGGTGTTGGCGTGCGATCAATAAATGGCTTTATTCAGGCTTTTTTTTAATTTGATTTCAAAAATTGCGACGATGAGAAAGTTACGTATACGACACAGTTATCTGCTTTAGCTGATAAAACTTTAGCAGAAATTCGTTAAGTGTAGTAGCTCTACTTCAATTTTATTTGATAGAAGAAGGCGGTTTTGAGGTGGACATATATAGAAAATTGGTTAACGTAAATGATAAGTGTAAAAAAAATAACAAAAAAAAAAGTTATGATAATATTAGGTGCGTTTCTTTTAAGACACATTTGGATCTACTTAAATTGAACTCACAATTTATTGTGAAAAAAAGTATGAAGGCCTTAAAAAACTTACCTTGCTATAACCAAAAATATTCTTTTAGCGTAGAGTTAACGTCATACAACTCTAACACATCTTTGTCATGAGTTTGTGAAAATTTCACTGGCAAATTGATTTCCAGTAGAGATGATATAAATCGCCCTCCACAGAGTCCTGATTTAAACCCAATGACATAAAAAAGCGGGTATCTGAAATCTTAAGGTAACGCCAATAAACCGCCTCGCCTGATGCATTTGCAAGAAAATATTCATCACGAAATGACAGCCATTACGGAGCCTATCTACCGAGGCGTAATATGAAATCTTACATTAGGTTTTGCATTTTGTCTGTAAAATTTTTATGTAATAAATTTCCAAATTGTGAACTTGAATAATAATGTATTAACATTGGTTTCCAATAGATGGCTCGCTTTTTTATCGATCCATCTATACACCTTTTTAGACACTTTGTATTACATACATATTTTATATTAAATTACTGGTATTCACAAAGAGCTTATATAACAAACTTCATTATTCTAGCTCAAACATTTTGGACCTCTACGGTTTTTATACTCCAAGCTGTTTAACTAAGCGCAATGATTTCTTAATTTTCGACCAGACAGTGAATTATTCCAAAACGACCCACGAGAATTTTTCAAGGTTTTCAAAATGTTCCGTCCATCAGCTGATATATTACATGGCAATGTATTAATAAATAGCAGCCACAGTTTTGAGAAAGCTTCCAATCTGGTTACTTATCACTTATCAAGTACGTCAAGACAATTTTTTCGGACAACACAATTTTTTGAGCGTTTGAAGAATCGATGTAGTCGATGCAATCGCTGGTCCAAGTGCTGGTTTGTCTATCCTAGCAATTGTCTGTATTGCGTCTTTTAGACAGACATGGGAGTAAAGCATTAGTATTGAGTTTTCATTTGCATGGATAAAATCAATCATTAGACAAAAAAATTATTAGAATTGAAATACAGTGTGTCCGCCGGGAAGGTAAACTACTTTGTTTGCTTATAATTTTTGATTAAATGAAAGACAATGGATATTATATTGATAAATGTTTTATTTAATGTCGAGAATTATGTATGGAATACAATATCAGGTAAACGTCCGCCTTTGTTAGTCTCACAAATGCGAGCCCTTTTGAGCACGTTTTTCATTACATTCTCACACATTTCACGCGGTATTTCATTAATTTCATCACGAATATTTTGTTTGTAGCTATATCACCTTTGTCCTTCGTTAGAGCGTGAGCGCATATAAGGCTTATGTTGGCGAATTCGGCCATATACCACATAATGTCCTTAAATGTCCATGATTAGTCCTATTTTCCTGTCTGTCATTATCGCCTGGTGGACGACTCAGACTTAGCCTCATATCGGACCCTTCGAGATTAGCATGAATATTAAGTTGGTCAAGCGTTTCTGGTTTGTTTGTATAAAACTAATTTTTCAGATATCCCCAGAGCAGTCAAATCAGGGGGCCGTGTAGGCCAATCAACATCACCGTTTCTTGAAATAACTTGTTGTGGAAAGAGGTATCGCGGTTATTCCATTGTAATCCTGGCTGTATGCGATGTGGTACCGTCTTGTTGATACCACATGTCAATGTAGCCCAAAGCATGCAGCTGTGGCGTCAAAAAGTTTTTAATCATATCGCGATATCGCTCCCCATTCACAGTTACCGTTACGCCGTTTTCATTTTCAAACAAGTAAGGTCCTATTGTTCTTCCTGAACAAATTGCGCACCAGACTATAACTATTAATGAATGCACAGGTGACTGATGAATAATTTGAGGGTTTTCCATTGCCCAGAACCGACGTTTTGTTTGTTCACATATCCGTTCAAATGAAAATGTGCCTCGTCACTCATTATAATTGTTTCATGAAAATCGGGGTTGTCATGGGCTAGCTGTAACATCCTATTTTCGTATGAACGGCGGCGTAAATGGTCTTGTGGAAGAAGCTCTTGTGTCAACTGAATCTGAAATGGAAACAAATGCAAATCCTTGTGCAATATTGTGGCCAAAGATGTTCTTTGAAGACCAAACAGCTGAGCACGGCGTCGACTTGGGGTTGATGGATTTTTTTGAACACTTCCTTGAGCAGCAGTAATCTTTCCAGCCGATCTTGTAGAACGTTGTGGTCCATGCTTGGGCCTATCACCTACAGACCTTCTATCTTCGATATCATTCACGACACGATAAATAGTGCGTTTTGTTGGCACGTTGTTTCTTCCAAAAAATTCACGTTACTTTCTCATCGTCACAGTAATCGATAGTTGATTTTGATAAAATGTCTTAACGATTAAGACACGTTGATTTATCAAATATTTTTGCATAATAAATTTGCCTCGTGTCTTCTTCACGAATGCCAAATATGAACTGTCAAGACTAATGTTTACCAAAATGGAGGCAAAACAAAGAAGTTGACCATCCCGGCGGACACCCTGTACTTAATGCTAATACAAAAAAAAATCATTTACTTTTCTATGGCAAAGTAAAAGTAGTAATTATAAAAGGAATTTTTTTATTATTTTTTTTTCAACTCATTGCACAAGTTTCTCAAAATGAGAAAACCGCATGCAACAATAGAAGAAAACACATTCAGTTATTAATTAATGGTGCGAACTTAGTGGAACAAAATGGAATGTGCATGGAGCCGAAGCTTGAATCTTTCCTGCCAACTACAAACTCCCCATAGAACTAGCAAAACATAATTCTATTTTCAAACAGAGGTCTGTGCAAGGTCGGGGCCATAATCCCGAAATCCCAAAATCCCAAAAAAATTTCAGGATTTTTGAATTTTGGGTTTTATTGATATTACATTTTTTGGAATTTCGGGTGTTAAGGATTATTGGGATTTTTAGTTTTAGGGCTTATACATTATCGGAAATACGAAATTTAGGGATTTTTGGTTTTTTGGGAACTTTACATTTTTGTGATTTTATCCTTAAGGGATATTTTATTTTCGGGATTCTTTCCTACTTTCGTCGATACAATCTTACTCTGTACAATACAATTGATCAGAAAATCATTTATCAGCTTACAATATGTTTCTAATAAACCATCCCAAAACACTAGCATTGCAAAATTCTAATTAAAATTCAATGCATTGAACATGTTCAAATGAAAAAAAAAAGTTCATTGGCATTGCATTCACTCAATGCTAATGCTTCCCTATCGGCGTTTCCGGAATTGGTCGGACATTTATCTCCGCGAAACCCAACGATTTTATTGCTCAATTCTTTTTTTTTAACGACATCCAATACCACCGTCGTGTTTATCCCCAGATAATGTAAAGTATGCTTAACGTGAACATCTAGCCATTACAGCTCTTGTTTACTATCATCAAAACATATGACACGTTGCATTTGTGCATTTTTAAAAATCGTGTGTGTTAAGCACGAACTTCATCCTTGCTAAAGGACCGAGGTCTATTTACAGCTCTTGTATTCTAAAGTTCCACACCCAAGACTTTAGAATACCATTCGTTCCCGCGGATTCCCGCGGGTAAGCAATGCCACCACAAAATACCCACATGGGAACCCAACTCTCAAGCAGGCTAAGTTTTAGGGGCTTTTGGTTCCCGTGTTAGCAGACTATAGCATCTGGTCAGACTCCGCACGATCTTCTTAATCCCTTAACAAACCCAGTCCAGAATCTCACTAAGTCACTACTAACCAGGTATGTAAGTTGTCAACAGCACCACCAAGTACCCTTCCAACTTTATGCGCCATTTAACTAAATGAAACACTATAGAAAGGAGTCTGACTACATTGCTTTTTTGAACAAAAATTATTCTTACGGCAAGTTATAGTAGTCAATGGGCCTAAATGAAGCGAAATTGGATTGGCTCACAAGGGCCTTTCACAGATAAACTGATATAGAACCATTCGCAGCAAGTCGGCATTAGTAACGAATGAACGATACTTAGTTATACTGTGGCTTCCTATGTCCACCGCCCGAGGACGCGTCAATTAGGCCAAACCCCCTCTCGCACAAATGCATCAGTCGACACGGAGACATAAGGCCGCTCAGCCAATTCTTTCCACAAAATGCTTCGTGGAAAGCAAAGAGTATAAAACTACACAGAGTACGCATCACAGCTAAAAAATTGTAGCCGTTTCAGACGCGGGCGGTGCCGGCAAGTGCGAAGGGGAAATATTGTAGATCGTATGCGTCGGCAAGTCTGTTGTTTGATGCTGGGGTAGCAATGTGAACACTGGGGTATCAATATCAGCACCCCACATAGAAAATATTCGTTGTATGAGATAGGCACTCTATGTAGTTCTATACTATTTGGAAATTCTAGCATTTGCATGCGCAGTCTGATCACATTAAAACTGTAGTTCCCCTTTATGACGAGCTGTGCCCACACGCCTTAGCATCCAGCTACATTGTTATCGCTTATCGATGCAAAAAAAAATGGTCAATGTCAATGCTGCTGTTAATACCATTTTGGGTTTCAACGACGACAAATGTTGTTCGACGAAGTAAACCTACTTATAAACCAGTGCATAAGTAGCTGCAAACTCATCTACCAGACTTTTCCATTGCAACAGTGAAATTTTTTATTTAGTATGACCTATCAATATTGATATAACTTTTACTATAATTTTTGGTCCTAATCACCGTTCCAACATACACCTTAAGTGGATAAATTCGAGTCAACAAATTGTCGACAGTACAAAATTAGCTGAAGAGCTGAAACTTTAGTTATTTGAAGCTCCGGAATTTCTAAGATTGGGATTTGCAAAATTTTAACGAAAATCTTGAATTTTTTCGAAAGTCATTTCAGCTTTGAAGGTTTTGTGCATTGTTTGACAGCTGAAAACTATTACCTATATGCTATTGACCGCCTTGTGTAGTTTCATGCTGGAGGTTTGATTGGATAGTATTTTCTCGTCAATTTCAGATACCATTGATCTATTTAGTAAGATGTTTTGTCATCGTGTAATATTGAGAAATTGTCCAGTCGAATGGCCAGCATGCTCATGAGATTTAATGGTCTTCTCGAGCATTTAATGCTCGGTTGAGTGTAATAGCAGACTAGTCTAGTGCTGCATGGGCCCATATCGATGCCTTTGAGTAAAGCAACTTGAACTTGAAAGGTAAAATTTTAAATTTAGTAAAGTAACAATACTAATGATATGTTGGATTTAATTGTTCCGTCTGCCTTAAAGTGGTAGTTGGTTCATCCTGAATTCTTTCAGAAGCGGATCATCTGTGATCTCGTAATAGTTGTGGGCCACTGTTATATTTATAACAGGTAAAGTCGGATTCCATAGATTTAAACGCCACTTGGGAAATTCGTAGATTGGTGATTTCCTTTTTTAATGTCCAATATTCTAATCAATTTGGCAGTTTCGAGTGCAAGTATAATGTCTAAACAGTTTTTTTAAAGGTTGCTTTTTCGTAGTTCGATACCATTCTGTTTGCATATTATGTTCGGTATTATTATACGGAATGATGTAATCGGAAGGATCATCCTCATGTGCCTCATGTGTTGTCAAATTGGCTCCAAAGAATCCGTCACTGCGCAAATCGTCGCGTTGATCTGTTTTAATAATTAACATGTGTACGACACCTTATATTTATTTAATCCTGATATTTCATTTATTCTGTATTTTATCTTCTTAATATATAACAAATGTTCCTTCCGTGTACGAGCGTATAAGCCTCGAGAACCGCTGGAGTGGTTCACACCTAACTTGGACAAAATGTTAGTTTAGTCTGCAGAATGGTTTCTAGGATCAAATCACCTAGACTATAGATCTAGTTCTGGAACTTATATCTTAGTCCGCTTACCTCCACAAAATGCGGTAAGGGAGTAAATTAGTAGGTTGACCTTAAAAGATAATGAATAGCCAAAAAAGTGTGAAAGAGAGCATAGAGTTTAGAGCCAGTCCAACTTTTACGGAGAATCTATATGAAGGTGTTGTGATGAAAACTTGGCAGCACCTGTGGAATGTGGTTCTGGTTCGAATAAAGCCAAGTCTAGAGGTCCAATTTGCAACCACCTTTTCGATCATTTGGGGTCGTATGTCGGCAATAACGCCACGGCTGTTGGCTTCCAAGTCCCCTAACGTTTCTGCTTTGTTGGCGTAGGCGAGCGACTTCACATATCCACAAAGAAAATGATCCAATGGTGTCAAATCACACGATTTTGGTGGCCATTCCGCGAAATTATGCGATCATCGAATGTTTCCTTTAATAAATCGATTGTGACGTGCGTTGTATGGCATGTAGCGTCGTCTTGTTAGAACCGCATTTCATCCACATTCATGCCATACAATTCGTGAACAAATTGTCGAATATCATCCATTAACGGGAATTGACTCTGCAGCATCATTTCGGAAGAAGTATGGCCCAATGACTCCACCAGCCCATAGATCACACCAAACAGTCAGTTTTTATGGATCTTCAACTCTACAGCGGTAATTGTTTCTTCGGTGCGCACTGTTCGATGTCCATGCGAATTATCACAAAGAGTAAACGTAGTAAGAAAAGGATCCACTATTAACCGAATTAATTGCTCAGATGAACGAATTTGTCGACCATAAAATGGACGGAGCTTACGGTAAACTTCGCGAACTGAACCATTATTTTCGAATTGAATTTGCGAGATTTTCAAGCATTGTTCATTCGTTAACTTATTCATAATAAAATGGCAAACCAAACTGAACATAAATGACATTCAAGTTAACCGATTTGTCCACACTATGTCAGTTTTATCTGTACTCGAAAAACCAACCTCTAAAAAAAACACCCGTTAGTTTTGCCATTAAGTTTGCCATTAAGAAATAATTTCGCTATTTATAACTCAAAGTATATGGATCGACTGGAAAATCACTAGCTGAGTCTACCTAGCCATGTATGTAGGTCCGTCCGTCGTCCGTGTGTGTGTCACCGATTTTTGGGACTTACATTTTGAGCTAGAAAGTTGAAATTTTGTATATAGACTCTCCATCCGACGAAGCAGAACAGGTGTAAACTTTCTTGAAATCCGCCCACTGCCATCCCCACTGTTGAGAAACACGATATTTTTAACAAAACGGTAAGGAATTTTGAAATACTTTGTGACGAGATATTTAAACAATCCCAATATCTACATTTCGTTTATACGCAGTTTTTAGGGGCGTTCTCCGTAAAAAAACGTTTTTCGGTCAAATTTTAAAATATTCGAAAAAGACTTTTGATGCAAAATCATTGGTTATAATCATATCATTATTTCGCTCTTATATCATTTTAATCCACGCCCTTTTTTTGGAGGCGTTTTCATACAAAAACCTATGTCGAAAATATGCAGGAGAAAAACGTTGTTTTTTTTTTCGAACCATAAAAGATTTTGATAAACTGTCTAAAAAATATTTTGTGAAACTATCACTTGCATGAAGCCTTCATTTTTGGGATATAAATTTTAAGGATGGGATGGGTATTAAACGATCTGCACAGCGAATTGTAGCCTTCTCATATGTTTTTATTTCCACCTACCGACCTTAAGAGAATATTTTTTCATCAACCATAACTTTTGCAGATCTTTCCGCATAGAATTTCGATTCGCTATCTCGTGTATTTAGTTTGGATAACATCTTAGCTTTTCTAAACTATGCTAATATGTCGACTTCTCTTGACGTATCTGCATCCTTGGATGTGTTAATTTTAGTAAAAACTGTTTTAAGCTTCGAAAAAAATTAAAATCATTTTTTTCAACTGGACACACAAATCTTTACTATTATCCTTCACCTTCCCTTGAAAGTGCATATTTCCCTAAGCGCTCGACTGAAATATTCGTTTCAACTTGTGTGCAAGGCAATTTATTTAAATTACGTACAAACGCTAAAAAAAAGTTAAAGGATGCATAAAAACACTACCAAAAGGGCACCTCCTCGAGACAGTACTCCTATCCAAAACAACTGTCTAGAAGAACGAAAATACGACAAACCAAATAGAAAACAAAAAAAGCAAACGCAAAATATTCTCAAAATACTTGTTTTAGTACAGAAATAATAAAGGAGTCCTCTGAAGTATTTTCACAGTTTCGCAAATATCCCTAATGGCACTCAGCTGCAATTCACTTTCATATCCTTTTTTCTCTTGTTGTTGTTGAATCTTATTTTTAATTCTTCTTTTGTTTACATAATACTGTGTCCTTTTCTGTTCGTTGCCTTTACTTTGAAAGTTGTTAAGTGTGTGTCTGTATTGGCACGACTGCATTTGGAATCCAAACAAAGTCAACGAATTTAAGTTAATGAAGGCAAATCTTTTATTTTTTTTGTTTTTTTCCCATCGAATTAAAGGATTTGTTATCCTTTTGAGTTACGAAAATATAAAACAACCCGCTGAGAGATAGCACATAAAATCGATATTATGTACGTGTGTGTAATTCAAAAATGTAATCTACTTTAGTTCCACATTTGCACACTTTCAACCGCCATAACAGCCCCCCATCTGTTTCAGTCTAGGGATGTATAGATCCTTAACCGTACAACGACCATAAATTGTGATATTTTTTTTACACGTTGCATTGTCGTGGTGGAGGTGGATTGTGGAGGTGTTATTTTTTCTGTTCTTTTGGGTTTCGCTGCATATGAGAGGCCATAAATATAAATGCGTCTGCAAGAAGACAAAAGAGTACATGCAGGTACTTTTATTTTTTCACTGGAGAAACGTGTCCTTTTGTGCGATAAATCTGATTTCCACCTCATGTGAATGTGGCTTTTGCAAAACTATAGTCATACCTTGCGCGGTGTAAAATTAATATCGATTCAACACACAACAGCCCGTATCGTATAGTTAGTCTGGTCCTGTTTGCAATCCTAGTTATATATTGTATATATACACCACGGCCAACAGATTTATACAATTTTGTGGCCAGCAATATGCGGAATGCAGTGATTTTTAATTTATTTTTTATTTTCCCACAAGCGATGTATTGTTTTAATTTTACATTTTTGGGGCTTTTATGAAACCCCCAACAAAGAGATATCCTGTGGTAGGATAAGACTTCAAAAGCACCAACAAATTTGTACGGTCATCGAAATGCATGCAGACTTTAATCTATTGGCTTTGTCGGTAAATTGTTGAATCGATTTATTTTATTAATTCAATCCTGAAAGGAGACAAACACACCGAGCTTGTGATTTTGTTTTCAAATGTACTGCCGTCGTCCTGGTGCTGATCATATAATGTGTTTACCTCGGAGATTGTGCGGGTAAACATGAAGCCGTATGTGTTTGGCAAAGCACTTGGTTTAATGATTGTTAACATATTTATAAGTCAATAAAGGTTTTGCATAGCGCACGATGGCACAAAACAAACAATTTTTTTGTTGTAACTAAATAGGAGTTGTGGTCTTGGAATTAAATGGTTTATTGAAAAGATAATAGTATCCTCTATAATAAGTGATTAAGCATTTAGAATTTAAGCGTTGACACATTCAAATTCGTATTATAATTAGTTGTTTGTGCATGTACGGTTAATTACGCAGGTATTTTCAATTCATTGTGATTTTAGGTTGCATTTTATTGTGTTATATTAGGTCTTACTGCTAAAAAGAAGAGAAATTTAATTTCTAAGAATTTCTGGTATATTTTTAAATTATATGTTAACTGCTGAAGAACTCGGGGTCTCTTAATCCATTTATGTATGATTATGATTAGTCCACTTATTGTCCTCCCTTACTGACGACTTAATGGTATATGAATGATCCCAAAACAGCCATTTCCAGTCCATAGCAACACAATGAAACTAATACCGACATGAACAACGCAATACGGCAAAAGCAAAAGAACTGAACGATTTCCAGAATAAATTCAGGATGGTTGATGAATTTAATTACATACATCAAGAAACTCAAAAAACTTTTGTTTTTAAATCTAATTCAATGTTTTTTATTTACTTTTGAATGACAACCTATAAGTTACGTTTTGAACACTTTTCACATATGAGGCGATCTTTTAACGATCGAAAAAAGATTACGTTTTCAGATATTTACTGACTCTGGTCCTGAATTCTTGTAAAATGTATGTTCGAGAAAGTTTGTTCCATTAGATACATGTTCTGTAAGAAATAAATGAAATATCTAAAATGTAAACCCCATACAAACCATTAAACTTAGATTCTCCATTCGTTTATAGCAATTACTTCCTTAAGCGCTACAGTCCGGAATGTACCTGGGCCTCAACCAACATGCCTCTAAAATTAGCCCGGTCCTGGTTGGGTGTTGTAAAACGAAGAATTACTCTTGCCAACCGCTGTTTCTTCGGGCTAAGAAGGCAATTCAGTAGTAAAGCCCTCACTCGAACTACTAAGGAGATTCTATATAAGACCCTGATAATCCCAGTCCTGCTCTACGGCGCTGAAGCATGAACCGTCTCAAAAGCGGATGAAGAAATCCTTGGTCGATTTGAGAGGAAAATTCTTCGAAAAATCTTCGATCCAGTTTGCGTTGACGGCCTATGGAGACGAAGATACAACCAAGAACTATACGAGCTGTACAGCGACATACCATTGGTCATAAAAATCCGCATTGGACGTTTAAGATGGCCAGGACATGTAGAACGATGGACACCAATACTCCGGCTTGGAGAGTCTTCGATTCCCAGCCAGTGGCGCGCACAAGTAGAAACCGACCTCAACCAACTTGGAGTGCGCAACTGGAGGCAGTTAGCTAAGGACCGGGCTAATTGGAGAGGCATGCTTGTTGAGGCCCAGGTTCATTGCGGACTGTAGCGCCACCTCGTTTTCTTAAAAAAAAGTGACTAAAAATCCCAGCTGAGAAAATTCCATTATATACTATGACTTTAATAATGACCCATGTAACAATTTCTAGCCGCGAGATGGCCCGACCGGTCTACATTTAACCGGTTTCGGAAGTATGCCTCGACTGAAAATAAACGCTCCTATCTCTTCCAAGGTAGAGGGAAAACTTAAGAGCGGCACATGTCAAAACCATTTCCTCTTCGTGGGAAGCCTAATAGCATTTATTTTAAAGGAACTATATTGCAGCACTATAAGCATTTTCAAAATCATCTCTAGAAATTTCCTATCGGTGTGACTTTTTTGAATCTAAAATGTGTACAAAAGCTCTATAGAAAATGCACCTCTGTTCCTTCACGTTATTTCTTTGAAAATGGTGAATTATGTTTATGTCCGATCTACGATAGCAAAATTGTGTAAGAATGCTTCTTATGTTATGGCAAATATGATGGAGGTAGTGGAACAATTTACAAGATTATCCTTTTCAACAATTATGCAAAAATACGATTTAAATACCACTGTCAACGATGATTACTGGGAACCAATCGGGTTGGACCAGCTATGAACAAAATCTTATACAGGTTAGGTACATATATATCTCATTGTAGTACATGGTTTCAGGAATATTTAGTTAATGTGTACACTTTGTCCGAACAAGTAAATGTATCTAACAGCGATAATCTCTGAAACTCTTTATACCCTATTACACGGGGGTATATTAGTTTTGATACATAGTGTTTAACATAGTGAAATAATTTAGCTAGGTATACCTCAAAGTATGTGGATCGACGCAGAATCGCTAGCTGAGTCGATTAAGCCATCCGTCCGTCTGTAGGTAACCGGTTTTTGGGCCTTAATTTTTGAGCTGGGATAATGAAATTTGGTACATGTGATCCTTGTACGTGCTGTTCGAACAAGTGTACAAATTTTTGAAATCCGCACACTGCCACGCCCCTTGTTAGAAAAACCTAATTTTAGGCGAAACAGCTTTAAAAAAGTGTCTGAACAAGGTATCTCGACAATTCTAATCAATTTAAATACATCTTTGCCATAAAATCCACATTTTAGGGATATTAATTGTAAAGATGGAATGGGAGAGGGTATAAAACGATCCACACAGTGGATTGTAGCCTTCTTATATGTGTTTTTTTTAATGTTTTATCTGCTATAAAGTACTAACTCATGCTATGCGAATCGTTAGATGCTTCATAATATATAAATCATAACTTTAAAACTGTTTTTTCTTTAAATTTTTTTGGGAAGATTCATATGATGTCACAAATTTGAAAATCACGCTGCTAGCATTATTTGAATGTAATCAATTTTTTACAAAAAACGCATATACTCACCATAAACATTGAATGTATAAATATACTTTCCTCTCCCTCAAATCAAAACTCCAATGGCAGATATCATTATTTTGTAGCCAAAGCCACGTACGAAAATAAATAAATAAATAAATAGATGCAAAGCAACTTAAAACTCTAACAGCATCTCTATGTTGTAGCAAACAAAAAACCATACACTTCCATACTTGGAGTAATAAATAAAAGAATTTTTTTACTATATTCTCGTTTAGCAGTATATCCTTTGGCTATCCTTAGGGTCAGTTTATATTTCATAGTTTTATTGTTTTTACATTCACTCGCCGTGACCTAGCCCATTTTATATTTATCTTGCATAATCACACACGTTTTCTAACGGGATGTGTGTCTATATATCACTCAGAAGAAAATAAGAGCATATTTTATCAGCTTATAGATGTATACATACTTCTTCAACGTAGGGCTCTTCAAATGGGTCAATATGTGCTCAGGAATTATTTACCCGCACCAAGAGAGTAAACCAGTCGGTTAGGTTAAGCTGAAACTATTTCTTGAGTGTTTAAGACGGAAGCTGTCTTTAATATATCAATATTACATAATATTAGGAGATATAAGAAAATAACAAGGATGTTCGCCATTGGGATAAAAATGTAGTCAACAAAGTCACCATGAAATATGTTCTTGTGTACTAGTGTACTTGCAATAAAAGTGTACTACTTCTTGTCTCCCCTAATTTTTTTTTTTTATCTAGACTGGTGTGCTCATCAGTCTGCCGCTTCCAGCTTGAATAAGCGACAATGATTTGTGAATTAGGGTACAGTTAAAGCTATGATTTAAAAGCCTCATTGCAACAAAAACAATTATGGAGCTGACATTTTACTTTTGAAGTCGGTTATACAGGGTTGGCCAAAAGAAGTCATCCGATGTTGTTTGGCCTTCAGAATATCGGTTGTGGCTGGCGCAGTGTGTGCCGTTGCTCCGTCCTGTTGGAACCACATTTCTTCAGTCCTAATTCGTCCAGTTATGGCAAAAAACTCTGTTAACATGGCCCTTCAGCGCGCACCGTCCACTGTTGTGGTTTGACCAGCGGCGTTCTTGAAAAAAAAAAATCTCCCGATGACTCCTCCAGCGTTAACAGCGCACCATGCAGTACTTTGAGCGGGTGTGATTACTCGTGGATTTTCGGTGCCCCAAAAGCGATAGTTTGGCTTGTTCACGTACCCGCTGAGGTGGAAATGAGCCACACCGCACATTATGATTTTGGTCGAAAAATCGTCCACTTCGATTATTCCGCGATCTTGGGGAGTTTATCGCTCCATGGTTTGTTCACTTATTTTCAACAACTGTCTAGTCCACAAATGTCAAAACAGATTTAACATTGGCACCCATTTGCAAAAATAAGAGCATCTTCCAATAGGGTGATCTCTTTTGGCCCACCTTGTAGTAATCATTGCAAAATTTTGTATTATGTCATTATCTTGAGGTAAGGGTTGATTATACATAAGACTATTGACAGACTGGAACAAACGCAGGAGTCAACACACATCATTGAAATGTATGTGTTTCAAACGTGATCACAGAAAAAAAAGAAGTATTTTCTGCGAAAGTTTAAATTTAAAATTTGAAATGTTTTTGGTTAAACTTGCTTTCATAATACCAACTCGCCTATGATTAAATTGATTAAAAAGCAAAAAGTGAAAGAACATTTCTATTGAGGCTTTTCAATCATATCCATGTATAACCTTCAGTGTCCATGATTTCAGGGTACGGCCTTTTGGTCTGGTGAATTTTATTTCTATCAACGGAATCCAGATCAGCATTTCACACAGGTGCATCAATTAATTCCTTCAGGCAGCCCACACATTGATAGTTACCGCATTTAATAATTTTGAGACCTTTGTCCGGCCAACAAACTGTGCCATCTACCTTCAGCATAGCATCATCGATATCATTTAAAATTCGTACTAACTTCAGTTTTTTTTTAGTAGTTAGTAATTCTTCGTTTTGGATTTCCAAAGACATGAAATCCCTTATTGACCTTGTTATAAATTCTCAACTATATCAGGTGTTTTTTTAGTGCTATAGAACTTCGGCCTCAAATAAAACATAAGAATATCGTTTTAATGTCCATCAATTTAGCTTATTGGAAGACTAATTTTATGCCATTATTGTCTTAATATAATTTCGGTCATGCGGCCACCATGGTTGGTTTAAATAAATCCAATTCTAGAGGTCTAGTTTTCAACCACTTTTTCGAGCATTCAGGGCCGTATGTTTCCAAGTCCCCCCACGTTTTTGGTTTGTTGGCATAGACGAGCCATATCCCCACATATCCCCAAAGAAAATCAAATGTTTCATTCAATAAAACGATTGTATACGTGAGCTGAGTCGCATGTAGCACCGTCTTGTTGGAACCACATCTCATCCACATTCATTCCACCCGATTCGGGAACAAAATAGCCGGTTATCATGGCTCTATATCGGTCTCCATTAGTGGTAACTGACTCTCCAGCATCATTTCGGAAGAAGTATGGCCCAAAGACTCCACCAGCCCAAAGAGTACATCAAGCAGTCAGTTTTTGTGGATGTAATGGCGCTTCAAGGGTTTAACGTGAAGTCTCTTCACTCGAAATGCGGCAAATTTGCTTGTTGATGTAGCCATTCAACCAAAAATGAGCCTCATCACTGAACAAAATTTTGCTATGAAAATCATCATCGAGATCAATCTTCTTTTTCGGCCCATAAACCAAAATCGCGGCGCATTGCATGTTCTCGCGGCTTTAATTCTTGCACAAGCTGGATCTTGTAAATCGTTAGCCAAGATCTTTGCACAAAGTCTTCCAAAAAGTTGATGGACAAAGCTCCAATTGCTCTGCACGGCGAATTGATTCATTCGAGTCCTCTTTAACACTTTGCTCTACAGCGGCAATTGTTTCTTCGGTGCGCACTTTTCGACATCTCTGCGGATGCATGTTATCACATAGAGTAAACGTTGTGCGAAAACGATCCATGGTTAACCGAATTAATTGCTGTGATGGACGATTATGTCGACCATAAAATGGACGGAACCTCGGTAAACTTCGCGAACTGAATATTTTCGAAATACATTTGCACGATTTGCAAGCGTGGACGGGCTTAGTGGCGCGATGGTTAGTGCGAACTGCCGCGCAGAAGGTCTGGGTTCGATTTCCAGCCGTAGCAACACCTAAATGATTTTACGCTGGCCCTCCTCTCGTGATAATCGGACAAATCATCCGAATAGTGTCAATTGTCAAGAAAAGCTTATCTCAAATTCGCCGTTCGGATTCGGCATAAAACAAGAGGTCCCACCATCGTGCAAAGAAGTACACACGCACACATGATTGGTTGTGAGAAAGCTCGGCCCTGGGTAATAACGAGCCTGTTGCGCCAAAAAAAATTTTTTTTATTTGATTTGCAAGCGTTGTTAATTTTTCGAACTGTTCATGATGAAATGACAAACCAAACTGAACATAAATGACATTAGAGTTGCCCGATTTTACCACAAAATGTAAGTTTTGTCTCTGTTTGAAAACCACTCTTTAAAAAAAACACCCGTAACTTACATTTGGGAAGATAGTTTCGTCATGACGACAGATTTTGTCAAATTCTTATTTGACACTTCCAGAGCGCACTGGATTAGTAAATTTTGTTTTGTTTTTCATTGTACTTGACTTTGTAGAACTGTCTTTAGCAGGTAAAGTATCAGTACAGCCTTGAGCATTTTCTGGGTTGGCAGCCGTTTCCTTGGATTTGAATCTACTCAAGCTGAAGGGCAACTAACAGTCTCTTCTTATCTTTAAGGCTGCTGCCCAAAGCCAACTCGGTTGACTTAGCCCCTTATTTTTCTGTTCAGAAGATGGATTCATGGCTCTTGTATCTTTTTATAAAACGGCGCCCGCTTTTCTGCGATTTTTTGGGTCCACCACTGTTTCCAACTGCTTACAACGATGCTTACCGGGGCTTAGTGGCAGCAAAATCTTCGGTTGTGTCGAAACATGTCCTTCATCTTATTCAACGTGCCAACAACTATACAGCTAATGTTTTAAACGATTCCGATTGCTCCTAGTGAACAGGGTGTTAGATGGCTTTCAGTGTTTCAACTATCGACTTTACTGCTTAATTCGCAATGAGCAGCCTTCGAATATAGATCGAGATGTTCGGGGTTTAGTATGTAAATCAAACAATACATCGGTTTCATATCGAAATATAAAAAAAAGTTAGATTCACGTTTGTAACTCAAAGTGAAAAGTGTCCGAAGATCGCAATTATTCGAAACATAATGTAGTCTCTTTATTTTTAAAACAGTTTTACTCCTCGGTTCTGTACAAGCTATGATACAAGAGAGCGGGTCGTTTTATTCGGTGTTTTGTTCTTTCATAGAAGCGGCTTTTCACATTTGTCCCTTTTTTCGAGATTCAGGAACATTGTATAAAGTGCTAGTGGTTATGTGATATGAATGAGCGACTAATTTTGTGCTAGTGGTCGTTGAGGAAAAATCAGCCAACATTTTGCTTATAACTTCCTCAGGTTCTAAAGAACTATTTTCCATAGCTCAAAGGGCTGAGATCTTTTAAGTTTCTTTATGATAAATGTAGGTGCAGGTAATTAGAAGTGAGTGGTTCATTCTCTGCGGATATGAGACTTCTTTTTCATAAATTCTTAGGGTTCACTACTCATTACTAAATTGTTTTGTTCTCATTATGTTTTTTTATTATTATTTTGGTTCCTGGAATTCTGCTTCAGTGGAAAGCTTAGATGAGCTGTCGTTTTTTTTATTTGCACGCACTCAAGAGATTTTATGAATACCTTTTAAATTTGTTTTACCTACAGCGTTTGAGAAGGGGAAGAAAGAGAGTGATAGGAACGATTTTGGATGTAGTAGAGACTTACTCCATGGGTGGTGTCCGAACTAATTTCGGGGAGTCACTGTTCTTGTGTTAGTTAAATTCGAAGAAATTTAAAAATGGTGCATCCATTTAGGTGTAATATCCGACCTTTTTTTATTTCGTTTTAATAAAAGTTATATCAATATAGGCTGGTATTAAACGGGCACCTTCCACTCAGCAAACGAACACATTACCACTACATCGCGGCAACCCACTAGCTTACTGCCGTTTGAGCTAGTTTTAACCCCATAGAGATGTAGTTTCTCCATTTACATATAAATTGTAAATTTTTTTCGCACATCAAAGATTATCGTTGGGTTCGATGGATCCTCGGGTAAAAGACTTTTCATATTTACTAAATACAGGGTGTCCACCGGGAAGGTATACTACTTTGTTTGTTTATAATTTTCGATTCAATGAAAGAGAATGGATCTTATACTGATATATGTTTTATTTAATGTCGGCAATTATATATGTAACACAATATCAGATAAATGTCCGCCTCTGTTAGTCTCACAAATGCGAGCCCTTTTGAGCAGATTTTTCATTACATTCTCACACATTTCATGCGGTATTTCATTAATTTCGTAGCTAATATTTTGTTTGAGTAGCTCAAGCGTTTCTGGTTTGTTTGCATAAACCGTGCTTTTCAGATATCCCCACAAAAAGAAGTCCGGAGCAGTCAAATCAGGCGACGTGGAGGCCAATCAACATAACAATTTCTCGAAATAACTTGTTGTGGAAAGAGGTCTCGCAGTGATTCCATTGTAATCCTGGCGATGTGGCACCGTCTTGTTGATACCACATGTTAATGAAGCCCAAAGCATGCAGTTGTGGCGTTAAAAAGTTTTTAATTCACAGTAACCGTTACGCCGTTTTCATTTTCAAAGAAGTAAGGTCCAATGATTCTTCCTGACCAAATTGCACACCAGACTGTAACTCTTAATGAATGCAAAGGTGACTGATGAATAACTCGAATGTTTTCCATTGCCCAGAACCGACTATTCTATTTATTCACATATACATTCAAATAAAAATGTGCCTCGTCACTCATTATGATTTTTTCATGAAAATCGGGGTTGTCATGTGCTAGCTGTAACATCCTATTTGTATATGTACGACGCGTGAATGGTCTTGTGGAAGAAGCTCTTGTGTCAACTGAATCTTAAATGGAAACATTTGCAAATCCTTGTGCGAAATGGTGGCCAAATTTGTTTTTTAGGCCGTGTGTCAAACGCGTTAAAATGGGGGTTAAGCTTTATCCACTGGCAAAGTTTTGACATTTCTGCAGGTGCTTTCCATCTCTGTCACCCCTCAGTAGGTATATCAAATGTCAAAAAATTAGCCACTGGATACATTTTAGCGAGCTGTTGAGCTGCTTAAAATTTTGAAGTCTCTAGTCACCATACTAATATCAAAATTTATAGACACACGGCCTTAAAGACAAAGCTCCTGAGCACAGCGTCGAATTGAGGTTGATGGTTTGTTTTGAACATTTCCTTGAGCAGCCGTAATGTTTTCAGCCGATCTTGCAGTACGTTGTGATCCATGCTTGTGCCTATCACCTACAGAACCTCTTTCTTCGAAATCATTCAATACAAGATAAATAGTGCGTTTTATTGGCACGTTGTTTCTTCCAAAAATATCACGTAACTTTCTCATCGTCACAGTAATTGATGATTGATTATGATAAAATGTTTTAACGATTAAAACACGTTGATTTATCGAATATTTTTGCATAATAAATTTGCCACGTGTCTACTTCACGACTGAACTGTCAAGACTAATGTTTACCAAAATGGCGGCAAAACAAAGTAGTATACCTTCCCAGCGGACACCCTGTAAAAGTAGAATTTTTTGGCGCAACAGGATTGTTTGTGCCCAGAGCCGAGCTTTCTTACAATCATTCATGTTTGCGTGTGTACTTCTTGCGGGATCTTCTGTTTATGCTGACTCAGAGTGGCGAATTTGAGATAAGGTTTACTTGGTAATTGATACTACTGGGATGATTTGTTAGATAACACGAGAGAAGAGCCAATAAAAATCATTTAGTTGTTGCTACGGCTGGGAATCGAACCCAGACCTTCTGCGCGGCAGTTCATCGCACTAACCATGGCGCCACTGAGCCCGTCTGCTGTCAATAAAAACGCCAATCCATTCGCATTTCATTATTCCCCGATATGGATGGAAGGTATCATTTCCTGATGGGACGGTCTCCGTTGGTAATGAGTAGTAAAAATTACAACGTAAATATCACTCATCCCTGCGTATTCGGTATCACATTGTAGATTGGGCCAAAGTGCTTAAGAACACAGAGGTACTAATAAATATGTTCTGGTAAACATTTTTATGTTTTTGTATTATTCTTTTTGAAAACTAATTCGGCCCTCCAATTCTCGATGCTGATCTTATCTTGCAGACTGCAGCCTTATTTCAATACTGTCGTCGTAAATTTAACTGGAATGGGAAGTTCTGACGGTTTAGGCGTATGATTTACGCCTTCTCAAAAAAGTTCGTTTTTGGTATTATTTGCCTCGGTGATTACTTAAGCCCTTTCGCTAGTGTGTAGGATTATGAGTTCTTTTTCTAGTCATATTACTATCTAAGGATGTATAATTGCCATGCAGCATCTGCCGGAAACACTTAAAAGACAGAGCGAGATACTTCTCAAAATACAATGAATAGATCTACCACTTGAAATTAAGTCGACTTAAAGTGTTTAAGTACTTAATCATAGATGTGACTAGCTCCCTGGCTTACAGTGGCGATCCATATTATATCTGTATAAATCCAGCTTTTAAAAATGCCCAAATGTCAAAGCCATTAACAAAACTATTGACTCACAAAAATGTCATCCACTACTTCCATTATCTTAAGCAGACTTTAAAGCCACCATGATATATAGTCTTCACATTATCCCGTAAATATTCCACCCCATTGAATACATCAATCATAAATGAAGTCAATAAAACAACCCTTATTGCGTTTAGTAAGAGTCTATGCCATAGACAGTAATACAGCAACATGGACATCAATTTTTGTTTTTGGCAATTCAAAACCGTTTCCACTCTCCGAGCACATTGATATCGTCCATGATAAGCAATTTGTAAGATGATACTATAAGCTTTGGATCCTTTTCTTTTAGCCTGAGAATAACAAAAAGGAAAAAAGAATCCAGTCATTGACTAAATAACATTATAAATTCAATTTTGTGACAATCGCATCTGTAGCTATAACTGTCACTGCACAAAGGGTCTATCCATTCATTCAGAACAAAATAATGGCTGACAATGGAAGCAAGGCAAACGAAATAGGGACACCCAATGAAGTTATAAATTGAGAAGATATAGAAGTTAAAACTTTCAAAGGATTCATTTGAATAGAAAAAGTGATGTCTAAGGGATTTCCTTTAAACCATTACTAGACATCACCTCGGTCATTCATTTCGTGAATTGTCCTCGTTTATGGGATATGTATGTCCAATATTAAGCTCAAGTATAAGCAAAGTTGACTTGTTTTCCGAGTCTTTTCGTTTTAATATAAAACGTAATACGTATGAATTCTAAAATGGTAGAGAATCTCTGCCTTTACAAAGTTTGTAAGTTTTTTTTTTGTTACTTTTATGAGTTTTTTGTGATGGATTTTTTTTTCTGATATCAAGAGCTCTTTGTTGATTTTGTATAACTTACTTTTTAAGGCGAGATTTTTTTCCAATTTCTTATGTTTTGAGGTTTCTACTCCAAGTAGATTTTAAAAATGTGTGTCTATACTGCAGAGAAGTTTTTGGAATTGGTGTTCTCGCTACAAAAATAACATCAAAAACGGATCTAATGATTTAATAGAAATTAATAAATAAATGTATACAAGTTGGCTCAATAGAAAGTTTTTAATTGGTGGATTCGAAAACAAAAATATTAATTCACTGGTAAAGAGTCGTATTTGTCCCGCACATTTCAAATGTGAAGTTTCAGTTTCCAAAAGCAGCTCTTTTTATTAAGATATGAAGGAGGGAAAAACTATCTGACCCGGCAAAATTGTTTGCCATAGAAATTATTTCTACTGAATATTTTGGTGGTTAAATAAAAAAATAATGAATGTATTTATATATGTAATGCGTTTGAATGTTTTAATGAACAATAAAATTGATTGAATGTGTCTAAATCGAAGGTGAAATATTAAATTTAAAACTTGAAGTTTGCTGTTTTTGTGTGTCGCTGTTTAGTTCTAGACCCGATTTCTGATGCAGCTGTATCGGACCAGTAACCTCAAGTAAAACGATAGGACACAACTTTTTCGCAGTTGAGAATAGATTCCGAGTGCATGTCGAGTGAATGTAAAGTAGAAAAATTAATACAGGGAATCCGCCGGGAAGGCATACTACTTTGTTTTTCCCGCCATTTTGGTAAACATTTTGGTAGATACGTGGCAAATTTATTAAGGAAAAATATTCGGTAAGCCAACGTGTTTTAATCGTTAAATCATGTTATCAAAATCAATCATCGATTACTGCGACGATAAGAAAGTTACGTGAAATTTTTGGGAGAAACAACGTGCCAACAAAACGCTCTATTTATCGTGTAGTGAATGATTTTGAAGAAAGAGGTGATAGGCCCAAGCATGGACCACAACGTACTGCAAGATCGGGTGAAAACATAACTGCTGCTCAAGGAAGTGTTCAAAACAAATGATCAACCTCAATTCGACGCCGTGCTCAGGAGCTTGGTCTTCAAAGAACAACTTTAGCCACAGTTTTGCACAAGGATTTGCATTTGTTTCCATTTAAGATTCAGTTGACACAAGAGATTCTTCCACAAGACTATTTACGCCGCCGTACATCTGCCAATAGGATGTTACAGCTAGCCCATGACAACCCCGTTTTTCATGAAAAAATCATAATGAGTGACGAAGCTAATTTTTATTTTAATGGATATGTGAATAAACAGAATAGTTGGTTCTGGGCAATGGATCAGTCACCCTTGCATCCATTAAAAGTTACAGTGCGGTGTGCAATTTGGTCAGGGGAAATCATTGTACGGCGTAACGGTAACTGTGAATGGGTAAAGAGATCGTGATTTGATTGAAAACATTTTAACACCACAACTGCATTCTTTGGGCTTTATTAACATGTGGTATCAACAAGACGGTGCCACATCGCATACAGCAAGGATTACAATGGAATTACTGCGAGACCTCTTTCCACATCAAGTTATTTCAAGAAATGGTGATATTGATTGGCCTTCACGGTCGACTGATTTGACTGCTAGGGACTTCTTTTTGTGGGGATGTCTGAAAAGCAATGTTTATGCAAACCAACTAGAAACGCTTGAGCAACTCAAGCAAAATATTCGTGATGAAATTAATGAAATACCGCGTGAAATGTGTGAGAATGTAATGAAAAATGTGCTCAAAAGGGCTCGCATTTGTGAGACTAACAGGTGCGGACATTTATCTGATATTGTGTTACATATATAATTGCCGACATTAAATAAACATTTATCAGTCTAAGATCCATTCCCTTTCATTTAACCAAAAAGTAAAAACAAACAAAGTAGTATACCTTCCCAGCGGACAACCTGTATAAGTAGAAAAATTAAAGAAAGAAATTTAATATTTCGATGAACAATTAAATGTACGACCTTTTTTGTCAACCCGTCTTTAATCAACACAAATTATTGACCGTGTAAAAAACATGGTTTGCCCAAATCTAAACCGCAAGCGGACATTTTTTGATCTTGTAATTAGAGCCTGGAAATCTTTGGAATGCAATCGTTTGCAATTCAAAATGGTGGCTTCGATAATTCTTTTCATGAACTCGTGGATGGTTGAAATTCCGAAGTTAAATAACCGGACATCCATCTTTCATAGAAGGTGTGGTGGCATGCCTGTCAAAGCAAGAGAGTTCAAAAACTCTGTTGGATTATTTTACAGCTTCGGTTTCATCGCAAACTGTATTTTGTATGATAACAATTTACCTGGCAACGACTGCTGTATCGTGAAGTTGAAATCGTCGACGTCCACACTTTTGCTGGCAAATGACTCTTTCTGTTAGCCACGCATGCGAATATGCGGTCAATGTTGAATGTGATTAAAGATTGTGTAGAATTCGGTGGGCAATTTTATGCCTCAGTATTTTAATGAACAGAAACTTTTCCATTTCAAGAATGTGTCAGCGGATGGAATATGTAGCATTTTGACAAGCTTAATCTCATCGGCTTACGTTGAACGTGGAATGACGGGAATGTTTGTCTGAAATCACCTGAAAGGAGTAACAAAGGGCCGCCGAATAGTTTTTCGTTGTTGTTTTGTATAAACAACGCCTCCAGAGAATTTATGCGTGCCATAATGCGTGCCATAATGCGTGCATTGTTTCAGTACTTTAACCATCAACGTTTGTCTTTTTTTATGTTCCAAACTGCCTCTGGATTACTTCGAATATTCAGAGGCAGCTCAAATGTTGAATGAGTTGTTCTGCCTCCATACAATAAAGCTGCTGCAATGCCAGATGATGCAGCTCCAGCAATGTTTTTCACTTTTGGAAATGACCGTTCTAGCAAACATTTGAGTTGTTTCCGTTCATTGTTATGGACAAAAACTCCATTACACATGATGTGATGTCTTGCCAAAATAAGCTCTTACTTTCTTAGATATTGGAACTAAAAGTTGTAACCATTAATTTTTTTTTCGTCCAAAAAGACAACGCATTTCCATTCCAAGTGACATCTGGCTAATTGGAGATTGATTTTGATTGAGGGCTAGGTTCATTCCGGAATGTAGCGCCACTTAAATATAATAAATAAATTCATATGTATGTGTCGTGATGTTCTGACAAATCATCCGAGTAGTATCAATTGCCAAGGAAAGTTTATCTCGAATTCGCGTTCGGGTAATAGGAGATCCCGACATCGTGCAAGTTGTACACACTCACACATGAATAGTTGTGAGAAAGCTCGTTCTGGATACTTTCGAGCCTCTTGGGCCAAAAATGTATATTTGTACGCGTGTGTTAAATTTTTGCTTATTGGCGGGGTCTACGGTTTGATGCCGAGTCCGATCACCTGAGTTGAGATAGGCTGTATATAACAATAATACTCCTGAATGATTTATCTGCTTTGCAGTTCATCGTAAACTAACTTCTATTTATAATACATTAGGATAGTCGCACATTGGATACGAATTTGTATCGTACGTAAAAGCATTAAGCAAATCCCAACCAGTTCGGATTGTTATCGGATGTCGGAACTACACGCACGTATACGTATGATTAACTCGCAAACAGTGTGCGCTCTCCCACAGTACTTTTAAGGTCCAGATTGTTTGTGCGTGTCCGTACGACTCAAATTCGTACGATAACACATCCAATGTGCGACTGGCATTACTTTTATTTCTATTTTTATGAGCCTGGATAAGGCTGCCTCTCCTTGTTATTATTTTATCAATGTTGATCCATTGTTTTGGCTATGGGGAGAGTATGTCCGGTCTCAACCTAGGTGAAGAGTAATAATCACGCACCGATCTATTCTGTGTGCCCTCCAGAGCTGAGTTTCGTGTTTCCTTGTAAGATTCATAGTATAGCTTCTATGTGTTACCCTAAGAAGTGGTATCCTTCGATGTGTATGGTCATAAGGCTAAATTCATAAATTTAACTGTAGAGTTCAAGGTCGTATTTTTCCGAAAAAAATGGAGAGAGGTAAAATTTCGAATTTTCTTTTGTCGTCGTTGTTGTTGTCCAGAGCTGTTCCTTTTCTTTAGATTGAATGATACTTAGTTTTTTTCGTTGGTCCATCTTCAAACTTCAACACGTACCGGGCTGGATTTTTTTGGTATCATACTCTTACGAACATTTATCTTGATGAACCGTGTACCGTCCAATTTCATAATAAAACCCTTAATCGAACTACAAAATCCAATAAAAGACCCTTTTTTTTAATTTCAATTTTATTTACTTAAAATATTAGATTAATACTAGACAAAAATACTTAAATCTAACTTATCAATAACATGTTTACTTAAACTAACTTATCAGCCCTTAGTGGGCGCTCTAAGCTTATATCTAGCAGTTTTATTTTGCTTTTCGGCTTAAATTTATATTGTTTTTATTTCTGTGTGTATACATTTTGTTTTAATTCTCAAAGAAAAATTACGAAAATACTTTGAGTAGAGACATTTTTGTTTATTTTATATCGAAACTAAATTATACTACTTAACTACTTAATACTAACTTAAACTACTTAAGACTACTAAACTACTTAAACCTAACTTAAATATAATCGGGGTGGCGAGCACTCGTTGCATATGCTCCGAGAGTTCGCCATCCAGATTGAGTCTTTGGGTGCCCGGCCATCCTGTGTCAGACTTTGCACCTAAATTTAATTTTCTTAATAACTAAGGAGTTGGACTAAAAGTCCGCAAAGCCCTGAGGAAGTGGAGAATCACTTTCCTCATGTAGCCACCAATATTCGGTGTGCTGCTTTTCAGCATCGGAGCATCGGTCGTGTCGCGATCTGATACCGCAGTGTTTAAGCGGAGGAGCTCCGGAGCATTGTCGACGTACCCGTCGCGGATTAGCCGTTTGTCCCGCGCGTCACGGTAGCGGTTTTATAAAACCGGGATACCGTTTCTGTCTTGTACGAACCCCAACGAATCGATATAAATAAATGCCTCTGGTGGAATAAAGCCCGACATGAGCGTACTCTCCATGTATTTGTGATTGTGGTAATAAGCCCCAAAGATCAGGCTGTTGTCGCTAGCCATCCCCCTTGCAACGTGCCTTCGAATCACTTTAATTAGGAAATTTGTCAATTCTATACAACTGAGCCCCATTGTATAGAACCTCGTTGCGATAATATTTTATGTACTCGGAGTCCGGCGTTCGGTATAATCCTAAGCAGGATCGGAGACACCGCCTCTCAAACAGCCGTATCTTTTCCATGTAGGCTGGTGCTACATTGAACCACACGGGGCAACCGTAGGCGATGATCGGCCTTATGAAGGCCATGTAGCAAATGAGTTTTACCCTTGAATCAAGTTGACTGCTATGAAACAATCTTCTTGTCAGAGCATAAGCCCCCTAGCCCTAGCCAGACAAGCATCTACATTTTCGTTAAAATACGGAAATCTGTCAAGCCATATGCCAATATATTTGAATTCACTCTTCACCGCCAACGGCTGTCCATGCTATCCAATTATACACAATTTTTTCCATTATTTCTGGTATCGCTAGAAGCCCTATGCAATAGGGTCCTAAACAGAATCGTTTCGGTTTTTTGAAAATTGATCTTCAATTTCCAATCATCGCAATATCCCTTAACGTGGTCGAAATCACTTTGCAAAAGTGTGCTGATGACTCCAATTTTCGGACCTGATCCGTATGCCACTAGATCATCTGCGTACGCTATAGCGTGTGTGAGAGAACCTACAAGATCACTTGCATAAATGTTAAACAATATCGGGGACCTCACCGCCCCCTGTTGTAAACCGTTTTTAATTTCAAAGGCTTGAGTCGAAGTTACGTTGCCACATTTGACAACGAACTTATTTCCCATAAGCATTTCATAAATCATATATAGCATGGGTTTCCGCATGCCCAATCTGGTCAGCATGTAGAGAAGCCCCTCCAACCATTCGGTGTCGAAGGCCTTCTTAAAGTCAACCATACAGGCCCCTGTGCATTGTCCCTTGGATTTATTCCATTGGATGTCGGACACTAGTTTCGACGCGGCATGAATGGTGTCGTGCCTTGCTCGAAAACCAAACTGATTTTCCGGAATAATTTTGTTTTCCAATAAGCAGAGCTCTATTGACTGTCTTCTCGAATACCTTGCTTACATTCGGCAGAAGGCTTATTGACCGAAGATTTGCAGGGTTTGTTTTGTCCTTGTGCTTTTGGCGATAGGATGTACCACCGCCGTTTTTCAGTGCACCGGATAATGTGTATTATTCTATGCATTGTTAAGCAGGGTGGTGAATATATCGACTGCTTCTACTGGGACTCCGTCCTCTCCCGTCGACTTTTTACTTTTCAATGATACAAAGATGTCCAGGAGCTCATCTTTTTGCACGAACGGCATCAGGCTATTGGCGGCTATGCCATTTGAATGGTTTTTGTCATTGAATACGGTAAAACCGTGATTCTCAGATCGCCAAGCTTGGAGTTCAGTGCGCAGATAAATGTGATTCAGAAAGGCTCTTTCCTCAATATCGCGATTTGGGCGAACAGGATTGTTCACCGTATGCACGGTCTCGAAAACAGCGCCTATCGAATTCGCCTTCTCCTGAGGATCTTCGATCGGAAAAAAAACCTTCGTTCGAGTCAACACTCTCTGGAATTATACCAACAGCCGTGAGTGTGTGTCTGTTTTCTGTCGTTTGGGAAATTCGGACACATGGGATGTCGTTATGAATATTTTATTTTATTTATTTGCGGGAACATAATTAGGGCTACTGGTTTTAATAGCCCGAATTTTGTTGCCCCAGTACAAAATTATAGATTTTCTGTAATTCTCCGATATTCATTTTTTAATGTTTTTGATCAGTGACTTTAGTGTTCGAACCTCCGGGTCTTGTCTATTAGTAAATTGTCTACGCAGCCGTTTAAGCCTTGAGATCAGCCTGCTTTTGTGTCTGTGGAGTGCATCGATTGTTGGCGTTCGATATTTCTCCGTCCGGTCGTCAGAACTAGTTTCCTTGGGGATAGCTAGATCCGTTGACCTTGTGATGACCTCATTCATTTTCAGTAAATTTTGGTCAATTTCGTCGTTTATAAGGTTTCTGTTTGTCGGTGGATTAATTTCACTCAAACGTAATTCTCGCTTTACAACTCTGATGAAGCGCGGCCAATTCGTCCTTCGGTAGTCGAACGCGCTTGGTCGAACTCATCCAGTTGAGCTTGCTCGTTTGGGATCCTGAATACGGCATCGATTCCGAGGTGGTCACTATCGTAATCGAATGCTCGCACACAGTTCCGCGCGTGTTCGTTATTTGTTAGTTCTAGTCTATTGTCCATAAGCTCTATGTCCAAAAAAGAGTTCCCTCTCGGGAAGAACGGGATGTCGGTTGCGTATCATATTTTGCTCCCGCCAATTCTGAAGCAGTCGACCTCTAGTATTCGCTATTGTATTTCCCCAAGCCGCGTGCTTAGCGTTAAGAACACCAGAAGCTGTAGGCAACGAAAAAGTGTCTCACACTCTGCTATAAATTGAGTTTGTTGAGTTGCTTCAGGTGCATAAAGCGACACCACATACATTCTCCTCCGACTATGGAGAGGAATGCATACGATGCATGCTTCCAGCACTTGGAACCTACGTACTTCCCCGCTATATATGATGTTATATCGCAAGTCTTTGCGTAAAGAGACAGCGACCCCACCCCCTTGGGAGGGGAGGGGAGTTGGTTTTTCAACAGATTTGAAAGGACGGTTCTTCTCTCGACCCTGACTAATGAATTAACATACACAGCTAGGATTTTAAAGTTTACCTCATCCAACGTACTCATCATGTTCATGGCGCACTAGACTCGGCAAACATCGAATAGATATAATCTATTCGGGCTGCTTGCTTGTTCAATTGTTCAACTGATCGATCTTGCTACTCAATGACAGAAAGAACTTATTCAGATTTATATCTGCAACCGTAGGTAGACATACTTAATGTCTGGGGTTTACCCGTTCCAGCTGCCATTTGCGCAAAGGACACGTTGGGTGCTACCCAATTTGTGAAAGAGTGACTTTTAGATCGCTTTTCTTCTTGTACATCCTGTTTCCGAGCTAACATTCTCTTCCTCTTCTGTTGGAATACAGGACATCCCTTATAGTTAGCAGGGTGCCCCTCATTCCCGCAAAGAACACAAGTGAGCTTGCTCATATCTTCAACCCTTTCGCTACCTAGAGGACATTCATTTATAATGTGGTCTTTATCGCACTTATCGCACTTAACGCATCTAATCTTCATGTTGCAGTTAGAAGCGGCGTCCCCGAACCTCTGGCAGCGCATACATTGCAGTATACAATCAGTCCTTTTTAAATTTTGCCAATGGACAGCGTGATAGTATACGCGATTAATTCCACCCCTACCATTGACCCCGGTAAACGGCT
This sequence comes from Rhingia rostrata, assembly GCA_949824845.1. Classification (NCBI taxonomy): domain Eukaryota; kingdom Metazoa; phylum Arthropoda; class Insecta; order Diptera; family Syrphidae; genus Rhingia; species Rhingia rostrata. Next base: position 47,261,042 of record OX463756.1, read on the forward strand.
TTACACCGATGAACTTAAGGTTGTCGCTCTCAAAATACTTGAGCTCGTTTAGAAGCTCCTCTGTATCAACCCCGGATCGATTCCCTTCAGGATGACCGTTTTTAGTTTCTCGATTTTAGTCGTCTAGGACTTTGCGGACTTTTTTAAAGTCCTCCAAACTATTGCACATAATTTTGTGTTTTTGGGAAGACAAATGTATAACGACATATGACTAACTTACATAAACGGATACTATCGCTAGTACCCAGGATACTTACGTTAATTTGGGGAACTTCTTCCCTCTTTTCCATCTGCTGTTGCGTTCGATGCTTGTGTTGTCGCTGCTGCTGCATTTGTTGCGACTGTTGTTGTCGCTGCTGCTGTTGTTGCGTCCTCTGCTGTTTTTGTTTCATTTTTTGTTGTTGCTGCTGGTGTTGCAGTTTAACAAACTGTTGCTGCTGGTGTTGTCCTTTACCAACATGTTGCTGCATTGGTTGCAGTATTTTATTTTTCTGTCGGGAAAGCATTTGCTTCGCTTTCAGCTCTTGTTGTTGCTTTAGCAGGGGCTTCTTTTTTCTCCTCTCGAATTTTGTCTAGCTTAGCTATCCATTCTGCGATGAAGCAGCTTAACTGTGCCTCCTCATCATTAACAGCCGGCGTTTCATCGACCTCGGCTAGTTCTTTGAATAGGTTTCCCTCACCAACGTAGCGGGGTTCCCCTTCTTCTATCACAGCTTCATCGAGGTCAATTCTAATGAACGCCTCTTCTTCCGCTCAATTCAGCTGTTTTTGGCTTCGGTGAAATCTCCGTTGCCAAAGGTTTCTTTGTGATGAGATTGGGCATCTGATTTAACTTCCTTCGCCTTGTCTCACCTATTTTGTTGTTGGTGCAGCAGCTTTTGGTATCGCTGGTACAGTTCCATGTACCAGCTTTGTTTTTCCATTTGCATTAACAGATGACGATGATAAAGTTGTTGTTTGGCGATGCTACCTTCTGGGTAGGCATCGTCAACTTTGGCCGTTTATGGGTCGGAAATTATTGCTTGGAAAATATTCGAATATTTCCAGGTTCCTTGTGGTTTGAAGGGAAAGGCCAGGTCCTTGTCTTTTTCTCTTGAATTTGGCCAGTCATCTGGGAGGGGGCTCTGGTTTCACTTCCACAGGATCTGGTATTCGCCTCCATTGTTTGTTGAATTGGTTCCAAGCATTCGTGTTTTGCCGAAGGGTGTTGAATGTATAGAGATTATAGCTGGTAATTGAACAACTGTTGCTGAAAACAAGAACTATTTTCTCCATGTCAGCATAAGCTTCTCCCCTTAAGATGTAGGACACTTTGATTACGGACCGAAAGGTTGAGCAAGTTACAATATTTGAATGTTCGATTTTCTTACTCATTCTGTCTATTTTTCAATCCCATTAGCATACTCGTTTAGCATACTTATACTCCTCTAGAAGAACACACAAAAGCTTACCAACTTCTAATACATCCAATACACAGAAATTTTAGTCCACTCCACTGTTCAGTTGGAGATGGCTTATAGCTTCACTTTGTTGTGTTTGTGGTAGGGATTACAGCATGTAACAATTTGACAACAAAAAGTATCTATTCTCTCTTCTGTCAAGCATTAATATTGAGTTTTTTGTTCGAAAACTGTAACGGATCCATGGCAACAAACTGTTCCTAACATTTTCATCCTATATATATACCCTATCCCATAGGGGTATATTAGTTTTGATACATAGTTTGTAACATAGAGAAATAATTTAGCTATATGTCCGTCCGTCTTTAAATTTCGAGCAAGGATAATGGAAGTTGGTATATGGGATCCTTGTCCCTGCTTACAGAAATAGTGTACACATTTTTTATATTCGGCCACTGCCACGCCCCCTTTTTAGAAATTTTCAAAAAGTGACTGAAAAACAAATTTAGACAATCTTAATGTCTATATTTCGTCCATACCAATTTTTTTGCCACGCCCACTTTATGGGGGGTTTTCAGTAAAAACGTTTTTTGTAAAAATTTTAAAATATTCAAAAAAAAATTGTTGCTTAATCATTTCCTAGGGTAATACAAACATTTCGTCTATATATCATTTTAACTCGGGCTCACTTTTTGCAGGCGTTTTCCTACAAAAACTATTTGTATCCTCTTCGCCATGCCATATGCAGGAGAAAAACGTTGTTTTTTGTCAAACCATAGAAGATTTTTATAAACTGTCTAGACAATATATTGTGACGATGTCATTTTCAATATTAAGTTGCCATAAAGCTCACATTTTGGGAATATTTCAAGATATGATAGGGTAATAAATGATCCGCACAGCGGATTGTAGCCTATTGATATGTTTTTACCTCGGTTTTCACCAACTCTTTAATGATTCCCCTTTATTTATGAATCGATTATTTGATTGAACTCTTTGTCCTGTGTGTATATTTTTGTGTGATATTTGATATTTACTTCAACTTTAAAAATAATATCCACCTTCTATAGGTATTTATGTGATGTTACAAGTGCGTGAGAAATACGTCCTTGTGGTTCGATCTACGCTTCCGGAGCAATCAGAAACTCTCGAATTGGAACTCATTAAAATATGCGAGGGTTTTTTGGAGAAGGACTGTTGGAATTCATAACATACAAGCAGGTTGTTTCCACAACAAACCCGCATTGGTATGCTGTGCTCATTTCATTCGATTTCCAAAGGATGAGAACCCAGGAATAGGATATCTACGGATGGTAGAAATTGAATAAAATTGCGTGTTCATTTACATTCACTTACCCATTAAAGTGCGTGTTTGCCATTATATATACCAAAACGGAGCTCGAACTTACGAATAGAAAACCCAACCAACCTTGACAGCGGTTCGGAAGGGACACTTGGAAATCGATTCGAAATTTGTCGATTGGAATTTCAAAGCAAAAGTGAGCACGTGCACGAAGTATGACATAAAACCTTTTATATGGGTATACTATGGCGACTGATTCATATGATGGGACATTGGACCATAAAAAAATTTAATCTGATCTCTGCGAATCAGAGGTTTAAATAAATTAATTTAAAGGGTAAGGTTTTATTCATTTGCCCTTTTTTAGTGAGCGGAGGGACGTGTTGAATTGTAATAACGCTAAAATATTTGTATATTATATATATTTATATGTATATATGTATATATATTTTGTGAAACATCCTTGTCTTAAGGATAAGGAAAACTAGTGTCAAATGCTTGTATCATGAGGTTTTTGTAAAATAAACAAACAAGGAAATATTTAAGTTTTTGAAATCCTTCACACCTACACAATCAGCAACATATTACCCATAGTTTGCAAGTACAAACACTGCACTGCCAGACATGTGAAGTGTTGAGCCCTATAAGATGATATACATTATAGAGAGCGAACATTTTTAGCTAAACCCAATTTACAAATGAAGTAGAAAGTACCTATTTATTCACTTAAATGGCGCTACTATCTTATTAGCCTGGGCAGTGCTAAGCCTGGTCAAATCGAATATTTTTCCAAGAATTTTTATTTTAAAACTATCTAGGAGTTCCTCAACCGCTTTTTATACAGTCGCTGCATCAGCGCCGTTGAAGAGAAGTGGGGTGATTAGTGTCTTATATAGGATTGAGTAGTTCGATTAAGGGCTTTATTATGAAATTGGATGCTTAGCCGGAAGAAACAGTGGCTTCCAAGAGTAAATCTTCGAGGTAATCCTAGAACACCTCAAAGTAGTAGCTGTCAATGGTGTGCATCCTTTGGGTTAACTGCACATTCTTGGTCTTATTCTTCTTAACTTTTAAATAATATTTTGCCGCAAATGTGGCGGAGACTTGCTCAAATTTTTGATTGATTGTGCCATTGTTGTTGACTAGGGAGTTTGCACGTTTTGACGTTTTCCACGTTGGTAAAACTTACGAAGACCATTCCTGGAGTAAGACCTTCAATCGGACGCATTGTTCTGATTGCGTGCATCTGTCGGCATTCATCAAACTAAGGTCTTATTGCATATCAGTTGTAGATTATCTTATGACTTGTTCACATCGTCTCCATTTAACTGTTAGATGGTGGTGGTATGGTGTTAATGGTGCAGTGAAATAACCCCTACGGGATAAAGGCAAGGAATGAACCTCCTGGTCACTGTTGTTCTGCAAACGGCTTGTCGGCCTCTTCCGATTGCAACAATATTAAGTATTAATTGTAATGTTAGGGGCCGCAACAAGGTAGTAGTCCAAATCGAAACATTCGAAAAGTTTTCGACTCTGGAATCTGGACCGAAATTGACCGAATATTTCGACCCAATTTGTATACCCTATCCCATACTTTTGATGTATAGTTTGTAACAGAGAAATAATTTAGCTAGATATGTCTTCATTGTTTCTATGGTCAACACTCGCACCTTTAAACTTTCAGTTGCGTAAGGGAAGGGAATGAAAAAGTGGAGAAACTGGGCAGATGCGTCAAGATCAGATCACATTACTATCGGGCGGACTAGGAATGGTCAACCCTCGCAATTATAAACTTTATAAGTCAGTTGCGTAAGGGAAGGGAATGAAAAAGTGGAGAAACTTTACAGATGCGACAAGACCAGATCCTATTACCAGCGGGCGGACAGATATTACCCAATTCAACTCCATTCACTAAGATTATTAGCGGTAGCACACTAAAAAAAGAAACGATGGAACAACAAGATAATGGTTTATAGAGCTTCTTCCCTAACCTGAAAACTAAACGATTCAACATTTACGGAAAAGCTTTAAAAAAAGTGGACGCTTGCACAAATTTATAAAAACATCTGTCTTCAGTTATGTCTGTCGTCAGTCTTCCGCAATTCGCAAGAATACAATGTCAGCGAATATGATTATTATTTCTGGTATAAAACGGGTGGTTAAATATAAAGGGCCGATGTTGAATGTGTACCACACCTAAACGTGAAGATTTCATGCATTTCATTTGACATTTCTTAATTTCAGAATAACTCAATTTAAACCATGGAAAGATACACAATCGATTTAGGATTATTATGAAAATGGGCGTTCAAATTAAAATGCATATCGTGTACTTCGTGATTTTTTCGGTCAATTTAATCGTCCAAATGTGCGGAAAGTCGGAAAAATTGTGCAAAATTTTGAGCAAACCGGATCTGTTGGAGATGTGAAAACACCAGTGCATGCTCGTACAGCTCGCACTGCAGAAAATATTGCTGCTGTTCACGATAGTGTGGCTGAAGAGCCGTCCACCTCAACTCGCTCGTCGTTGATGAACATTATACATAAAGACTTGCATTAACACGCTTACAAGGTGCAATTGACTCAAGAACTAAAGTCTCTTGACTATTTCAGGCGTCGTCAATGGTCAGAATGGTGGCAAGAAATGGAAACAGTGGATGATCAATTTTCGAAGAAAATCATCCTCAGTGATGAGGCACATTTTCACCTCAGTGGATTCGTCAATAAGCAGAATTGCCGCATTTTGGCGAATGATAATCCAAGAGTGATTGTCAAAAAACGGTTTATGGGCTGGCGGCATCATCGGGCCGTTTTTTTTTTTTTTTCAAAATGAGGCCTGTCAGGAAGTTACTGCGAATGGTGTTCGCTGTCGTGAGATGATAACGAACTTTTTATGGCCCGAATTGGAAGATATGGATGTGGTCGATATGTGGTTTCAACAGGACGGTGCCACTTGCCACACAGCTAACGAAACAATGGCTCTTTTGCGCGATAAATTCAATGGCCGTGTTATCTCACGTTCATGTGACTTGACACCGTTTGGACTTCTTTCTTTGGGGTTATTTAAAAAAAAGGTGTACGTCAATATCAATTTGGACCATCGGATGGAGGTGTGCCGCCGAGGTCGCGGCCGTCATATGGACAATATTTTATTTTGTTCCAATATTATCACAATAAAAAGAAATGACAGCAATTTCCTTAATAATTTGTGTTTTATTTAAAATCTACAATGGCCCTTAAAAGTTAACAACCCTTAACAACGTTGTTATGCACTGCTTTAAACAGCTCCTCTTAAAGGCTATCATTATTGCTGGTTTGTTCAGATTAAGTTTAAATTTTGTCTTCCTAACATTATCTTGATAGTATTGAAGGTAGTTTTCGCAGTTGAGTTTGAACGCCATCGCCATTTTAAATGTCTTTAAAAGTGACGACTTTTTATTGTCTATATAGCACGATGGCGAGTCTCTTTGCAACTGTCATCTAAGTCTGAAGCATTGACTTGGTCAATTTGTTGACATTCGTCGTCGAACTCGAGTTGATCATTTAGAAACCTAGGACATCAAATGTGACCTTTCTCACGGCTGTCAATACATTTAATGGTGTATCAGACTCATAGTGATACCTATGGTGAGGATGCCTTTTAAATATCAAGACTCTTTAAGCATTTACAACTTCTTGACCACGAACTTTCTATAAATATGTTGTTGTGGCCATTTACAAATTAAGATTTGTATCCTGTCTTTAACGGGAATGGTTAAATTTCCACTGTTTTCTCACTCAAAAGCGTAACAAAAGGTGTGCTAGGTAATTAATAACCTAATATCCTGATATTTTAGCAATAGCTTTCATACACTAATTGGATTGCGTGATATAATTCATTTATAAAGTTGTGAACCATGTCGGTATCCAATTACAAATTTCATGCATGAAATGAAATCAAATTGCACAACAATTTGTGATTCCATTATTCTGGTATACTCCTCATTTTGCAAACAGCTAATATTTTGTTGGAAGACAAACCAGCATATAGTAGGACGCGACGAGTTTTCGTCTAGTCCCAATGGAAGCAGATAATTACAAATCGGATTAATCCGTGCAGTCATGAATGAATTTTCAGATTCAACAATGAAGGTGCTACAAAAATATCTAAGCTTGACGAATGAATTCCACACAATTATTCTGTGTGAGTACACAATTTGCATCTCAATTATTTGCTCCTGTGACCAACCTGCTTAAACTCATCCATTCCCACAGCAGGATTATCTGTATGTAACTTTACACTATGCTAGCTCATCGTCAGCGGAATATCCTTTGTGCATTCCACAGTGAGATTGTGATTTGAAAATTAGCCTTCTATCTGCAGTAGAGTAAATTCAAAGGATCTGCAGACGACATTAATCTCTATGATTTGGTGGCTGCCGCGAACGTGTCTATGTGTGGTGTGTTATAAGTACTCGTACGTTCATGTGCAATTCTCACCACCACCCGTCACAATAAAGAATAAGCTGACAATGCCGGCTGCCTGACAAAGCATGAGCAGAGATAATTTTGTGCTTTTTCTGCACATCCTGATGCGGAACAATAACATTCTTAAGCTCGGTGGGGTTAGCCCACAAAATAAATGCTAACTGAGTTTCACGGGCATCCTGGTGACTGTGCGAGTTCTTGGTATAGGTGCTTAAAAATGTTCAGAGAACGCGATTGGCAAAATAGATTTAAAAGAAAATTGCAATAAACAAAGTTATTTACGTTGAATGCATTAGATGCAACATTATGTGCGAACCGGATGCATAATTGTGCGACTGTCGAGGGAGGCATAACATGTGCATCGAGTTTAATAATTGCTGTTATACATGCGGTAATAGCTTGCTTAAGGTAAAATTCTTTTTGTCTAGATTTTATTTAAGGTTTTCCCATTAATGTAATACTATATAACACTTATATGAAGCTGGGTTTAGAGAGGTGAAACGCACTTCGGTTTAAATTATAATTATAAATGGTGGTAACATTTTCAAGGCCGAACTTGATTCGGAATAAAACACAAATTATTCCGGAAATTATTCTCATTTCTTTTAATTATGTACGGGACAAAATATCGGGCCGCTGCCACTTCGGCGGCACACCTCCATCCGATGGTTCAAATTTTCGATGACTCTGAGGCATAATTGAGGTTCTATGCCGTTAATGTGCCGAATTATCTCATCCTTTAGCTCTTGAATTGTTGCTGGCTTATCGACGTACACCTTTTCTTTCAAATAACCAAAAAGAAAGAAGTCCAACGGTGTCAAATCACATGAACCTTGCGGCCAATTGACATCGCCACCACGTGAGATAACACGGCCATGGAATTTGTCGCGCAAAAGAGCCATTGTTTCGTTAGCTGTGTGGCAAGTGGCACCGTCCTGTTGAAACCATTTATAGCCCACTTCCATATCTTCCAATTCGGACCATAAAAAGTACGATATCATTTCACGATATCGAACACCATACACAGTAACTGCCTGACCTGCCTCATTTAAAAAAAAAAAAATACGGCCCGATAATGCCGCCAGCCCATAAACCGCACCAAACAGTCACTCTTTGTGGGTGCATTTGTTTTTCGACAATCACTCTTGGATTATCATTCGCCCAAATGCGGTAATTCTGCTTATTGACGAATCCACTGAGGTGAAAATGTGCCTCATCACTGAAGATGATTTTCTTCGAAAATTGATCATCCACTGTTGCCATTTCTTGCCATAAAATGGTCGTAACAAACAATCGTTGCTCGTTTGTAAGTCTTTCCATGATTAAATGGCAGAGTATACTGAAAACTTTTCACTTTGACAGATGACGTTTGGACGCCATTACTAACCATTAAAAAATCACCCGTTAGTATCTTGTTGGCGATTATTACCTTGTGTCAGATTTATCGATATTGCATGCCTGTTCTTGTTGACACAAAGAATAGTGCTTTACAGCAATCGCATGAACAAAACCATATCCTCTAAAATTTATCAATGCAAACAGGATCAAAGATGTTTGCATTTTAAATGACCAATTTTTTACTCCGCTTTTGATACCATCCATAATCTATTCAAGTGGAATGATTTTTCGTTCCTAAATCCAATCAATTTTTATTTCGTTCACACAAAGTACTCATTTACACAAAATGTCTGATAGCTAAAGCAGTGATAGCTATTTATATCCTACCCATAGGGGTCTATTAGTTTCGATACATAGTTTTTAACATAGAAAACTTATTTAGCTAGAGTCGATTAAGCCTTAAGTCTGCATTCCGTCCGTCCGTCTGTCTGTATATTACCGATTCTTAGGCCATACATTTTGAGATAGGAGAATTGAATTTAATTTTATATAAAAACCTTGTGCGTTGCTACAGAACAAGTGTTAACATTTTTAAAATCCGCCCACTAGCACGCCTAAGTTTACAGAAACGTTCTTTTAGGTTAAACGGTAGGAAATTATGAAAAAAATGTTTGAAGAACATGTTAAGACAATCCTAATACCTATATTTTGTCCATAAAAAGTTTTTTGCCACCCACTTTCTTAGTCGTTTTTTTTTAAAAAAAAATCCATTTTCAGTCAAATTTCACAATATTCGAAAAAACTTTTGATGCTAAATCATTGGTATTATTAAGATGAATATTTCTGATTGCAGCCTTCTCATAGGTTTTTTTTTGTTATAGGATCTTCCAATGGCACGATCAGATTTTCGGTGATGGGTCTTAGGCGTTTCGGAATTGCGGCAGACAATCTTTCGAAATATTCCTGATGAGGTTTTGTATATTCTCTGTCCAGTCATTTCTTCCGGTTCATTGTCTTATTTTCAGGAACCTTACCCTCATCTGAATTGTAATCTACATTCTTATGCCAATTTTTAGAAGAGCGTGGTTTAATTAAAACCATATGAATATTTAAAGGGTGTGTTTTTTAGAGGTTGGTTTTCCGAATAGAAAAAAAAACTCACATTTTGTGTTCAAATCGGGCAACTCTTATGTGATTTATGTTTAGTTTGGTTTACCATTTCATCATGAACAAGTTGACAAATGAACAACGCTTGCAAATCGTGCAAATTTTATTTTGAAAATAATGGTTTAGTTCGCGAAGTTTACCGCAAGCTCCGTCCATTTTATGGTCGACATAATCATCCATCAGAGCAATTAATTCGGTTAACCATGGATCGTTTTCGCACTACGTTTACTCTATGTGATAAGACGCATGCACAGAGACGACGAACAGTGCGCACCGAAGAAGCAATTGCCGCTGTAGAGGAAAGTGTTGAAGAGGATCCGAATGAATAGATTCGCCACCGTGGACAGCATCAACTTTATGCAAGATTTTGCGCAAACATCTTTCTTACGACCTTACAATATCCAACTTGTGCAAGAATTAAAGCCGCGAGATTACGCAATGCGTCGTGATTTTGGTGTATAGGCCGAAGTTGAGACTGATTTCCATGCTGATTTTTATCGCAAAATTTTGTTCAGTGATGAGGCTAATTTTTGGTTGAACGGCTACGTCAACAAGCTAAATTTCTGCATTTGGGGTGAAGAGAATCCACATGAGGCCCTTGATACGCCACTACATCCACAAAAACTGACTGTTTGGTGTGCTCTTTGGGCTGGTGGAGTCATTGGGCCATACTTCTGCCGAATGATGCTGGAGAGTCAGTTACTAATAATGGAGACCGGTATAAAGCCATGATGACTAACTATTTTGTTCCCGAATGGGATGGCATGAATGTGGATGAGTTGTGGTTCCATCAAGAACCGACATGCCACACAGCGCACGTCACAATCGATTTATTGAAGGAAACATTCGATGGGCGCATAATTTCGAGGAATGGACCTGCCAATTGGCCACCAAGATCATGTGATTTGACGCTCGTCTACGCCAACAAACCAGAAACGTTAGGGGACTTGGGACCCCAAAGTAATCGAAAAAGTGGTTGAAAATTGGACCTCTAGACTTAGCTTTATTCGAACTAGCCGCGGCGGCCACATGCCCGAAATCATATTTAATCATTAATTGCATAAAACTATCCTTTCAATAAAGCCAAATTTATGGACATTAAAACGATTTTCTTGTGGTTCATTTCAACTCGGTGTTCTGTACATCTAAAAAAAACACCATTTACAAAGTGGGCTTACTAGATTATTTACTTAATGGGCTCTTGATCCGTTGAACCAGAGACAGAGCAGCATTATTCTTGACACATTTCTTTCAGTCATTTCATCTAGCAGTCCTCGCATCCACTATTGTTTTATCCTTAAACCGTAGGTTTGGTCTATCCTTTTGTCTCGAACCTAAATGCTGAGATTCGAAAATACTAATGGCTGGATTCTTACTGCTGATTTGCTCAATGCCTGACTTCTTATAAAGCTTGCGGTTGTCCTAAGAATCGTTCGTTCGGAAGAGCATAGTACTTGCTCCGTATTCTTGCTTTTCGTCAAGCACTATGCGCCTTTAAGTAGAACTGGTATGATTAGTGTCTGACGATTTTTGCTTTTTTTGTTTAGTTCTTCCCTACGCACTCTCTTCTCCAGCACGAGATTCAAGCAATCGCATGAAAGCCAATCTCCTTGTTGGACTCCTGTACATTTTTTTTAAATGAGCATTGCATCGCATGTCCAGCGCCCCCACTCACTTCAAACTTTGTATGCCACAAAGTTAAGTAGAGTTCCAATTTCAAATGGCAATAGCACCTGCGGGTGGTAATGCTTTATGGTGGCGTGACTTATTTCCGTTTCGAAGAGGAAATAAGCCCCGTGGGGGGTTTACCTATGTTTTGGGAATCAAGCCCCATGGGGCTTACTACCGGGGGAATTATTACACTGCACCCGTAAGTAGGTGTTTAGGGTGGTAACGTTCATTACCGGGCACTGGACCATTGGCAATGATGCTGCACGAATAGGCATACAACACCAACTATCGCAGATATGCTGTAGCCCATTGACTATCGAACAATGGGCAGCCCTTGATAATCTTATCGATTTCACTGATAACCACCAAATGGATTAAACAAACGATAACACAACAAGTTACAACAACCTACACAATAGTAGCTATTTGACAGCAAAACGGCTCACCTTAGCGTTTATTGTGTTTCGTTTTGTACGTACATCCAAACTGTGAAGTAAAGCTTATCTTCACACAGACGTTCGGATTTGATACAAAATTGGATGTACCGCCATCGTGTAAGAATGATACACTCATACATGAATGTTTATTGGAAAAGGCTGGAGCATGTTGCCTTTCTTTTTGCCACCGCTGGAACTTGTTAGGCCCAATTATTGTAATTGAGCAGCACAGACCTTCATAAATTACTTAGGCGGGTGGTGGCCAAAAATCAGTTATCATATACTCATGTATTAATAAATGATTGCGAACTACTCGAATTACTCGAGTACCTTACATTTTGTCATTAAATTGAGTATAGGTACTACAGGTGGGCCAAAAGAGATCACATTTGTGGACTAGACAGATGTAGAATACAAGTGAACAATCCATGGAGCGATACCAAAATCATAATGAGCGATGTACGTGAACAAGCTAAACTATCGCTTCTGGGGCACCGAAGTCCACGAGTAATGCACGAGCAGCCATTACACCCGCTCAAAGTTACTGCATGGTGCGCTGTTCACGCTGGAGGAGTCATCGGGCCATTTTTTTCGAGAGCGCCGTTGGTCAAACGACAACAGTGGACGGTGCGTGCAATAGGGCCATGTTAACCGAGTTTTTTTTTGCCGCAATAGTACGAATTAGGACTGGAGGACAAGTGGTTCCAACAGGAAGAAGCAACGGTACACACTGCGCGAGCCACAAACGATATTCCGAAAGCCAAACAACATCGGATGACATTTTTAGGCCCACCTTGTATTTGGTGAAATGTAATTCCCCATAGTAGCTTTTGGAACAGCCTTTATCTATAACTATTCATAATTTTTACGCACATTGTATCAATCTGAAATACTACCCCTCTTTCTTGACCAAATGTCTTATTAACACCCTCACTCCAACCCATCGTTATTGTCTTAAGTCCCTCAACAGATAGATACTCGTAAATATCAACTATATCGGACAACAACTGCCCTGTGCAGACAAATTACTACCAAAATCCCTATCGTCTTATAAATACCAAACCAATGTACCTACACGTCCCAAGCGACGATGCTTACTCTCCAAGAAGATGCTAATTAATTGGGCTTCGCCTAATTACATGTCTTAAATTATTAACACAACCATGCGAAGGCATTTGCTAGCCTTCCGACCGAAGACAATTTCTGAACGCATCGCGTTCATAATATAAACTCTTGGCAAGCATTGAATAAACCTTAGACTCAAATGGCCCTCAGAGTCTACCTTTATCGTTTAATTATAGCTTCGGCACACTTAATTGTACATGTATGTGTAAGATAGATACTATTACTGTTGACGACGCAGATAAATAATTCCATTGTGCAGATGAATTTATGGCCACACCGCTGAATAATACGTCTGTAAGGTCGGTGTATTTCCCCTGATAGGCTGGCTTGCTCAGCAAAGGGCTAGGACAAATTGAATTTCACCATCCCATCCCGCATCGCAAACGAGTAATTCCTTTTTAGCTAATTAATTTCGTCGATACTCTGGGACGAATACGAATTTAACCACAACCCTTTCTCCCTCTCGGTTGAGTTTATTGTCATCGCAAGTCCTGAGCCTGACGCGTGAATACTAGCCATGAAAGCGTCACAATTAAATTAGCCAAATTTTTACCACAACACTGTTGCGGTGAGTCACTTTTAAATTCAGGATCGAATGGATATTCACGCCGTGTCTGGGCTGTATTATGCAGAAAAATTCACTTACTACGGTGAGATAATGGTTTCGATTAAATGTAATGAGCTGTGACGCTGATATAGGCAGCCCGACCCCAGAGGGCCAAAGTGTGAATAAGTAATCGATGAATGATGGTAAATGTGGCGACTACTAATTATGTAGATATTATTAGCTAGATAACTTGTCCTCGCATAGGTGTAACTCGAAAAGTGTACAATTTCGGGCGGCTTAGCTATAAAAAAAAAACAATCCATACCTAAGTGTGTGCACGTTAAATGAGGCCTTTACTCCTGGCAAACATCAATCAAGATGCGAGCAAATGGCAGGCACACCAGGATCATGCTATTGCGTGTCACAGTCCAATGTTACCTGCCCCGCAAACATTAACATTCAATGAAACACTCTAGATGAACTTTGCCCGTGTTTTTGTTGTTGGGCGTTTGGCTGGTAAATGGCACCATTTTGTATTTGTATGTGTGAGCGAGGTCCACAATTTGACGACTTTAGGGCGGGAGTTAGGTTTTTCAGTGAGGAAAATGCAAAAGGCATGAGCAAACTTGGAGTCAATTTATCTACTCTATTATCGATGGGGGTGAATAAATTAGAACGGCCGTCGGCGTATAAGTGTACCATGAGTTGCTGGTGTTTTCTCTTTTGGAATTGCTGTCGGATGTTTTATTTGAAGCACGCGACAACAATGTCAGCTAATTGATGTGGAGATTAGTTTTTTTTTTTTTATTAATTGGCAGCTATTAGAGGGAGAGAGAAAATGCTATTCGAGAATGTTTTCGAGTGGAATCGTGCTTGTATAGGGGGAATATTTCCTTTTTCAAATTATGATCGATAGGTACCTGCACTTGGAAAAATTGCTTTGGCAACCGAATGAGTTACTTATCAAATAATTCGTTGGTGAACCCTTTTTTGATTACCATTTGTAACGAGCTCTAGAATTAGAATCAAATGGCGTAGTAATTGAAGTATGTGCAACGATACTTCGTTACGTCCTAGATGCAACTACTCACACATGCTGAAAGCACATTAAAATACATCGAGATCAAAAGAAACATTTTATATTCGATTCGAATTATCCTGAGTTTTGGTCTGTCTTGTCGTCTTGAGCTTGGTTATCTGATACAAAGATTTTGCTGGATGCAGCAAATAATATTATTGAAATGTTTTAACCACCGTCGTCCTGCACACTCGTCTCCGTAGTGTAGGTCCATTAATGCAAGCATTAGCATGTAACAGGCTAACCATATTAGAATAAGTCTTTAAGAGTAAGTTTTCGTCAGGTCTATACTATGGTGACCTTCGTGTTGATATTAGTCCCGAGGTTGGTCTTCGGGCTCACATGCAGGCGCTCATGACTTGAGATCAAACAGCCAGAACCTGGTTTTGCATAATGAAAAGCGTGGCTCTATAAGCTCCAGCTTAGAGGTTTCGACGTGCGACAAACGCACAATACTTACTTACTTAAGTGGAGCTACAGTCTGGAATGAACCTCAACCAATATACCTCTCCAATTAGCCCGGTCCTTAGCTAACTGCCTAAGGAAATGCACTCCAAGTAGGTTGAGGGCGGTTTCTACTTGTGCGCGCCACTTAAGGCGAGGTCTTCCTCTACTGCGTCGGACGTCTGGTTGAGAATCGAAGACTTTGCGAGCCGGAGTATTGGTGTCCATGCGTTCTACATGTCCTAGCCATCTAAAACGTGAAATACGGACTTTTTTGACCAGGGGTATGTCGCTGTACAGCTCGTATAGTTCTTGGTTGAATTTGCGTCTCCGTAGCCCGTCAACGCATACGGCACCGAAGATTTTTCGAAGAATTTTCCTCTCAAATCGACCAAGGATTTCTTCATCCGCTTTTGAGACGGTCCATGCTTCAGCGCAGTAGAGCAGGACTGCGATGATCAGGGTCTTATGAAGGACCTCCTTAGTAGTTTGAGTGAGGGCTTTACTACTGAATTGTCTTCTTAACCCGAAGAAACAGCGGTTGGCAAGAGTAATTTTTCGTTTGATTTTTGACGAGATGTTGTTGTCAGAATTAATAGCGGAGCCGAGATAGACAAAGTCCCGTTCTATCTCAAAGTTATATCTGTTAATTTTGATGTTCTGTCCAATTCGTCGATGTTGTGTGTCCTTTCATATTGATAGCATATACTTTGTCTTGCCTTTATTTACTGCTAAACCCATTTCCGTAGCAAACGTGGCTACGACATCACGTTGAGTCCTTCCAATGACCTCAATATCGTCGGCGTATGCTAGGAGTTGCCCCAATTTTTGGAAAGTTGTGCCTCTGGTGTTGGCTCGTGAGTTTTGCACAATCCTCTCAAGAATCAAATTGAAGAAGTCACATGATAGCGCATCGACCTGCCTAAATACATTTTTGGTATCGAGGTAGCGAGAATTCTCCATCGTCATCCTACACAAACGATAAGGACACTGATTAGGGCCGATCAGGATGATGGTAAACGGTTTCAGGCGTTCACATATTAAGGCAGATAGGATCTTGTAGGCGATGTTGAGGAGACTTATGCCTTATAAAGCTCAGCGGGAAGGCCGTCATTTCCGGCAGCCTAATTAAGCTTGAGTTTAGATATTGCTATCCTCACTTCACTCAGGTCGGGTGGTTGTCAGGTTTCGCTGTCGTTGATAATATTGAATGGTTCGTTCTGCCTGACAGCGGAATATTGTTCGTCATCGCCGTTTAACAGTCTGCAGAAGTGGTTCTTCCATCATCGACTTCCTTCCTCATCATCGACTGTGTCTCAACTATGATATTTCCTTTTTCATCGCAACAGGATTCCGTTCGAGCCTTGAATCATTGGCTTTGACGTTTCATACTTTGGTAAAACTTGCGAACATCTTTCCTTGAGTGGCACCTCTCTATATTCTCGATCGGTGGTTTTTCCTACTCTATAGAGCAAAACGGCAGCTCTAGTCTTCACCTACAATTTAGCCTTGAAGGCCTCGTTCTTGGCTGCGAGCATCTGTCGGCTTTCCTCATCAAACCAGGGGTTTCTTGCTGGAGGAGGCGAGGAACCTAGCATGTGAGTTGCGGCTGATCTAATGGCTTGTTGGCATCGTTGCCATTGTTCTTCGGCATTCGATGCTGGTGGTATGGTGTTAATCGAGAGGTTAAGGGATACGCGTTGCGCGAATGTCTTGGCGGTCTCTTGCGATGCAGTCTTTCGACATTAAATTTTTTCACAGTATTTCTGGATTATTGTGGCGTGGTGGATTTCCGCATTCTTACCTTGGCTGCAACAATTTGGCAATGTGATCAATTTTGTTGACCGTTCGTTGACCTGGAGACCGCCATGTCCCTTTATGGATATCGAGGATATCGAGGTGAGGAAATCGTGTGCTGGCTATAGTGGCATTTCGTTTCGTAGCGAAGGCAATCAGCCTTAGTCCGTTACCAGACGTGTTGTAGTGTAGGCTATGTTTCCCGACAATACTGCTAATGACGTCTTCTCTTTATACCTTTGCGTTAAAATCTTCGAGCACGATTTTAACATCGTACTGCAGTATTCGCTCATAGGTTTTGTCAAGGAGCTTATGGAAGCAATCCTTACCTATATCATCTTTTTCCTTCGTTGGAGCGGGAGCGCATATAAGGCTTATGTTGGAGAATTTGGCCTTGATGCGGATAGTTTCAATACGTTCATAAGACTTTTTTGCCTATGTCTGACACTTAAAACAAATCCGCATGCGAAAAGTCGCTGTTTCTGCTCCCTATAACACGGTCCGTAGTAGATGTCACAGTTTTTCATCCTCCTTTTGCCCGGTCCGTCCCATTCGTATTTCCTGGATGGCAGTAATGTCTGCCTTGTAGCTGTTTAGTGATTCCGCTTGTTGTTCGCTTGCACCTCTCCTGTTTAATGTTCTCACATTCCTATTTCCTATTCCTATTGGTTGCTTCGTAGCATACATTTTTTTCTATGGTTGGGTAGTTAACTCTAAGCGATCCCCCAACCTGGAGGGCGAGTTCCAATTTGTTAGAAACCCCTAGGACACTGCGCCCTCAGTATACACTACTGGATTGAGCACTGCCGTTGGCCTTTCAGTTCATCCACCACCATCACTGTTCAAAAGGCCTGACTAACCCTCGAAATTCCCAGACAACCTGTTGTCCGAATATGTCGAAGCACCTTGTCTAGGTTCGCCCAAGACAGGAGGCTGGGTATTCATTCCGTGCCATTCTAACCTGGCTGTTTAAAGTGTTGCTGTTTTTCGTCGTGTTATCAACCTCGCGCTTATCGGTCAAATCCGGTTGGATGAGACCAGTAGCCGATGGTTACCACTTGGAGGTTAAAAATAAGCACTTTATGTGTAGTCGGAGTTACAACCACTGGGCATTGCCAAGTTAAGCCAATCAGAGTCTACCCTCGTTCTACAACACCCAAACATCCATATATATAAAAAGGGTAATGAAAAACTTAAGGCCAATATTTGAAGCAGAATAAAAAGGATTAAAGAAAGCATTCCTTTCCTCAAAAGGATCATATCAAATATATTTAAGCAAACGCTTTTTCTCTATTTATGGATGGAACACTTACATGGGAAAAATATCGCATACTAAAGCGGTCATTAACATTGTAACGAAATCAGTTTTTACAGCTCAAATAAGGGGTAATCTATTACTCCTCATCATTGTATTCGAGGTTCTACTCTGAGATCTGCTCTCGGCAAATGAATATCTTAGAACTTCCTCTTTTGAGATCACATTAAATCTACCTACCTTGATAGAGATGACTTCCATTCCAATAAAACACTGCAAAAATTACTTACTCTAAAATAAGCTCAGGTTTTTCGGCACTCAAAATTTGGATTATCTCATTGCAATATAGTTAAAAATTATCCTTATTTTCTCATTGCCAATTATCCAACAATAGGTATAATTGGTATAGCGGATGCGTGATACATGGAATGGTCGGTAGCAAAAACTCGCCAGGATAAAGAGTAATAAAAAATCAAGATTTCAAGAACGTTGAAGACGTTTTGGTACCCATCCCGCCTTCAGAAACATTTTTGGTCGACCGCACCCGCACCCATTAAGACTCACTATTTAGTGCGATGTTATGGCCGAAAAAGTTATTTGGCCCATAATTCTTTGAGAATAAGGATCAAACGTCAGAAACGACTGCCGGGCTTCTTGCATAGCAATGATCGACAACTGTAAATGGCGGAGCAGCATCCTTATTTGTTGTTCTAGCAAGATGGATCGAAATTGTTGGCGAAGGTTTGATTAAAAAAAAAATCAGATTAACTTGGCACCAGCTTCGCATATGGGGATGTACATGTTTATAAAGCAGGGACTATTAGCCAAAATATTCGAGACGAAATATAGAGCCTGCAACAAAAAACCTTATGCACTTACTTACTTAAGTGGTGCTACAGTCCGGAATGAACCTGGCCCTCAACAAACATGGCCCTCCAATTAGCCCGTCCCTTGCATAACTGCCTCCAGTTATGCACTTCAAATTAGTTGAGTTCGGTTTCTGCTGCATCCAACGTCTGGCTGGGAATCGAAGACTCTGCGAGCCGGAGTATTGGTGTCCATTCGTTCTACATGTCCAAGCCATCTTAATAGTCCAATGCGGTGTTTTTTGACCAGGGGTATGTTGCTGCACAGCTCGTATAGTTCTTGGTTGAATCTTCGTCTCCATAGCCCGTCAACGCGAACGGGGCCGAAGATTTTACGAAGAATTTTCCTCTCGAAATTACTTAGTGTTATGGAAAACGCGCCTAAATGAGCCAAAGGGTACATAGATCAAAATGATGAACATGTTTCTGATACCATTAGTTTTACTTAGTTTTCATAGACAGCCCTACCAAGGTATCCGTTAACAGAATTTCCGTAACGAATTTCGAAGTATCTGTTGCGGAAGAAAATAAATGAACCATACATTCGCGTACGTTTGACAATCTGTCAGCTGTGTAATTTTATAAATGTGAAAAATGAGTGAGTTTTTGTAATGCACAAAATAATTTTATTTTTTAATTCACTCAAAACTTTAAGGTGGTTTCCATTTTCGTAAGAATTCCGCAACAATTTCTCATCGTCGTGCGATGCATTTCGTCGAAATGCTCGAAATGCAAATCCAAACGGATACATCGGTACAAAATTCTCCGATATCATAAAAAAAAATGTATGGCGCGACAGGCTCATTAGTACCCAGGGCAAAGCTTTTTTCTCACAACCATTCATGTGTGCATGTGTACTTCCTAGCACGATGGCGGGACCTCCTGTTTTATGCCGAATCCGAACGGCTTTTCATGACAATTGATACTAATCGGATGACTTGTCAGATCATTACAAGAGGAGAGCCAGTGAAAATTCATTTAGGTGTTGCTACGTCTAGAATCGAACCCAGAACTTCTGCGCGGCAGTTCATCGTATTAACCATCGCGCCACTGAGCCCCTCCGATATCATACAAAAAGGATAAACGTTTGTTCCGAACAGATACGTCGATAGGAGTGAGAATTTATTTCATATATAAAAAAAATAAAATAAATGAAATGCAAGAGTTATACGTGTTTAACATTAAATGGTCTTATTTTGCTCACATTGAATTAATAAAAACCTAAAGTATTAAATACAATAATAATAATAGTACTGAAATATGAACTGTGGTCATTCAATACTGGGCCGTGATGTGACTTTTCTTACTCACATTTAAATGAAACGAAAACGGCGAAATTATCAATACATACTTCAACTGATTCCTCATTTTTTCAAAGCACTTTTTTTTTTAATCCATTAAAAAAATGGTTTTTGCACACCCTGTAAATATTCATAAATTCACCTCAACTATGTCTTTAGAATCCCGAGTCGAATAATATTAATCCAACAGTATTCGTCGGTACACCCAAGAAGTTAGAACATCTGTAGCGCGATAAAACTATAGATTGGGATAAATTTTCGTGAATATCGAAGTGCCTACTGCTAAGTGATTGAAATTACCCTCGCCCTCCCCATTACCAAACTAAGGCTCTTCGCAAAACCATTTATTGCAAAAGTGTGCGCTTCATACGTTTTTTTTTTTTATGTTTTCCTTACCCCTAACGACGGGTGACACATTAAACAATATCCATTTGGATGGCTAATTGTTTATTAGCTTTCGTCGAAGACACGCTGAGCAAAAAACGCAGCTAATTACTTTTGAACAAGCGCTGTGAGTAGATTTATCCGTGTATATGGTGTAGCTTAAGTATTTGAATAGTTTTTTGGTTGAATATTGGGCTTCAATAACTTCCGCTCGGTGTATTTGTTTAAATTGTTTAAATTATTTAAATTGTGCTTTTTAATAAATAAATGTTAGTCAATGAGTGATCTGGAATGTCTTTGAAAATGTGAGGTTGAATTTTATTGGCGTTGGTTATACCTGCATCAAGTTGGTCTGAAGTCACAGAAGCTTATATATGGCAGACTTTGATAATCCATTTCATTTCAATTACCTCGCAATTAAGTGCGTTTTGTATCTTTTTTCAACAGAATGTAATTTTTGATGGCACTTTTAAATTTTAACAGACTCACATCACATCAAAACAATCCGGATAAAAAAAAACTCGTTCCAATTAATTGGTCGCCCATTACTACCTTACTTGTCAAGGCCGGGAATGGTTTAATTTTTTTATTAGTTTTTTAATGATGGCTTTCTTCTACACAGATTCTTTAATTCATAAATATGGTTTAACAGCAGTAAAGCCAACGAAATTAATAATTCGGAGATTTTCTAATTAGTATGCATCAGTGATAGTGAGTCTTGTTATATGCGTGCGGGTGGTTTTGTTTTTCAAAACCATTTTCGGCAAGGTAGTTTCATATGGTGAAAGGTGGTCTGTAAAGCTCGCCAATTCTTTGAAATTTTTGTGTAAAATAAGTCATGTGAAGTAGTAAAGTGTAATGTGAAAGTTATGAGACGACACCTTTAACTTATATTAAGTTGAAGGTATAAATTAAAATTAGTTTATCGGGAGTTGACGGCTAACAATACATTTTGCATTTAAATAGATTTTGTTTGTTTATGAATAAAATATCACTGCATCGATACTTACTAAAATCTTGAATAATTTAAGCATCAACTTGAGGTTATGTGAGGACATATTAAAAGTTATTTCAAAAATGCGCATGCAAAAGCGAAAATATCACCGTAAAAGGATCATCAAGTGTCGAAAGGAAAACAAAACGAATATAGCTCATCATCTTTATTCTTAAATGAAATACAATACAAATACACCTTTTTGCCACAACAGGCACGTTAGCAACCAGAACAAACTGGTGTGTAGATAGACTCCTTCCCTACTTTTAAGCCGAATCCGAACGGCTGGGTTTTCTTAAACATTTTTCGTTAGAGAAGGGCCGGAGAAAAAAAGATAAAGGTGTTGCTACGGCTGGAATGCGAACATAGACTGCACAGGATTACACCGTACTAACAATCGTGCCTTATCTTTATCCTTACAAATTGTAATAAGCAACGTGTCTATCTCTCTGTCTAATACTTAAAAGTCGAATTCCACAAAACCAATCTATGTTATCGATATAATTATATGAATTAAAAACCTAATGTTTATATTTCAACCGGATGTTTTTCAGTAAGTCCGGTCATTACCCACCTATCGTTTGCTTATTACTTAATTACTTAAGTGCCGCTACAGTCGGTGTTTATCTGGGCCTGAACAACCATCCTTCTCTAAACAGGCGAGCTTTGTAAATTTCGTCATTGAATTCTTAAATTCATAGTCCGTCAACGAAAATGGAACCGAATGTCTTTCACTTTAGATAACCAAAAATGTCTTTACTTCTTCTGGTATTACAAATGGTATCCCAAACATATTTTCTTCTCTGTACGATTTATGACGGAATGCCAGAGGTAATTGCGAAATCGCCCAGTCCAATTCATGTCTCATCATTCGTCATTTCTGAAAAAAATTGATATTACCAAAATCGTGATACGGTAGATATCATTAGTTTCGGTCCTATAATGCAAATTAGGAATAAAATAACCCAAGGACCATCAAATTTGAAGTAAATCCATCTTAGCCATCTTAAACAGCTCGTAAAATTCGTATTTGAATCTTCGTTTCCATAGCCCGTCAACACAAGCGGTACCGAAGATATCTCGAATTGTTATACCCTATCCCATAGGGGTATACTAGTTTTAATACACAGTTTGTAACATAGTGAACAAAATTAGCTAGGTATACCTGAAATATATGGATCGACTAAGAATCGATAGCTGAGTCGTTTAAGCCGTCCGTTCGTCCGTATGTCACCATATTTTGGGCCTTGAATTTTGAAATGGAATGATGAAATTTTGTACACGTGTTTGTTGTTGCTCCCAGCAGCACAAGTATACAAATTTTTGAAATCCGCCCACTGCCACGCACCCTTTTCAGAAAAACGCAATTTAAGGCCAAAGCGTTAGAGGTACTGTAAAAGTGTCTGAACAACATATCTAGACAATCATAATGTCTATATTTTGTTCTCACATGATTTTTCGCCACGCCCACCTTTTGGGGGCCTTTTTAGTAAAAAACGTTTTTCGGTAAAATTTTAAACGTTTAAAAATTTAAAAAATTAAAAATTTGATGTAAAATTATTGAACTTGTTAATATAAACATTTCTTAGACATATCATTTTAACCCACGCCCACTTTTTGGAGGCGTTTTCATACAAAAACCATTTTTATATCCTACGCTATACCATATGCAGGAGAAAAACGTTGTTTTTGGTCGAACCATACATGATTTTGATAAACTCTCTGTACAGTTTGTTGCGACAATTTCGATTTTGATATTTCTTTGTCATAAAACCCACATTAAGGGATATTAATTTTAAGTATGGAATGGGATAGGGTATAAAACGTTCCACATAGTGGATTGTAGCCTTTTCATATGTTTTTATCAGCTTTTGATACGGTCCAACTCCAGCGCCGTAGATGGGATTATCGGGAACTTCTATCGGGTATCGTTAGTTGCTCGAGTGAGGGTTTTACTAAGAAATTGCCTAATCAGCTTGTAGAAATAGTTGTTTGCAAGAGTAATTCTTCGTTTTATTTCTGATGAGAATTCTGCATAAGCATCCTGTACAGACGGACGCTGTATATATAAATGCTGTCGTATACGGCTTTGAAACCGATAAATAGGTGGAGGATATTGATTTAGGCTTGGGTTTTTCCATGATCTGTCGAAGTGTGAAGAATAGTTGTGGACTTTACTGGCATAAGGCTTCACTGCTAAATGTGGATCAGGTTGCTTTCCTATGTCAACGATAGGATCTTGATGCGAATAGTTACAATGCGTTCGCTAATGTCCTGAAACATAAAGCTTGTGGCACCTATACAAAATTCGCATCGGTGTAACATGGTTCGTATCATATGTCACAGTTTCTCATCCTTCTTTTGCTTGGCCTATCCCATCGTAGTTCCAGGAAAGCAACTTAGGGCATTCGCTAGTTGTTCGCCTGCAACTAACCTGCTTAGCTAAGCAGGTTAAGCTACGAACGTCGCTGTCCAAAGATACGGGGCCATGGAGCACTGCCGTTTGCCTTTCGATTCGATTCGATCCGCCACCTTCTCTGTTCAAGGGTCCGACTAACCCTTGAGATTCGTAAATAACCTGTTGTCCGAATATGTCGAAGCAGCTTATCTAGGTTTGCCTGGGGACAACAGGCCGGTTAATCCATGCTAGGCATTCTGGCTGGCTGTTTATAGTGCTGCTGTTTTTCGTTTTGTTGTCAAGACTCGCACTTATTGCTTAGCAAGTCAATTCGGTTGGATGAGACTTGTATCCGATGGTTACCACTTAAAGGTAAAAATAAGCACAACTGATGTGAAATCAGAGTTACAACAACTGGGCATTTTCAAGTAAAAGCCAATCAGAGTCTATCCCCGTTCTACAACATCCAACCATATGAACGTATCTTTTGTGGACCGAAAACTAAGCAAACAAAAGTAATGTTTTTATACCGTATACCTCAAAAAAAAAAAAAAAAATTACTAAAAGGGTACATAACGACAAGTCAGGGAGTGATCTTAATTGCTGGTCTGCTTTGCTGCTTAGCAAAAGACTTAGACCAAGATATATACTATAACGCATTGAAATCCTTGTCTTACCAGATGATCCAAAACCCAATAAAGTGCGACACTGTCTGTTGCCATATTGAAAACATGATGAAATGCAATCCCTTAACTGTCAAATAAAAATGTTCATACATTATTTTAATGATATAGTCTGAAAAAATATTGCCCATACATAAATAAATACCTGAATATAAAAATATTTTTTAAACTATGAAAACCATGTAGAAGCTCCAAGGCAGAGCTAGAACTTCTTCTTATTACTAATAATATTATATGTAATTCCACATCTGCGAACTATGAATTTGTAACTTCTTGCTCTTATCAACCATATTTTTTGACATCTAAAAGCAAAAAATATAAAAACAAATAACAACACGATAAAAGAGCACTTCACGATGAATCCCTTGTCGACGACGACGGTGATCCTTCCGCACTTTTAATCCACTCACTCCTTAAACACTATTTTAAAATCCAGCCTCTTTTCCATCACACTTCATATATCGTAAACAAGTAAATAAACTTCCACCCCTAGGGTGACATTCATTCTCGAATTCCTCGAATTCATTGCAAATGCCATAACACTTCATGACACAGTACCGAAGTAAAATGGACTCTGGGTAAAATACTGGGTCTGCCACATCCCATTATACGTTCCGTTATAAATATGCCATAACCTGCATTCTGCATTTCGTATCCTTTAAAAAAAAATTTATTGTTTCGTTTTTTTTTGCAGAAATGTCGTTCGTCCTCTTCGGCTGGATCTATCATCGATAGCCGAAAGCATCTAATGGATCTCGATGAGGGGGAACTGTTTATGGAATTAATTCGTGATGTGGCCAATGAATTGGACATTGACATCCTTTGTCATAAGATTCTCGTCAATGTTGGTCTACTCACCCATGCCGATAGAGGTTCATTGTTTCTGGCCAAAGGTGGACCGAACAATCGATACCTGATTGCGAAGCTATTCGATGTCACACAGACGACAGGTAAGAGTGTAAATGTTAATGTGTATGTTGATTTGTGAAATCAAAATTAAAGTTCACTTAGTCCGGTTTTTTCGAATAGATTACCAAAGTGACCAAAAATACCCGTTTTACATTTGAATTTTGTTCAATCTAGCAATATAATTATTTCTGAGGGCTAGGTCCTGTACACAACACCATTCATTTTGATTTATCCAGAGGGTTGTGCAAAATTAAACTGGTCCTGGTCGCCTTCTTTTCAAAAAAAAACTTTTTAATTGCCTTGGAATAGCTGTGTATTAAATTTTCTAGCATGCGCGGATTTTATGAAAGAACTAAAAAAAACACGCGATTTCTGTCCTTTAATCTATTGTCCTTTTTACCGCCATCAGCATCAGAGTTTACAGGAGCAAAGCTGAGAACTGTGTGCAAAAAAAAAAGCTTAATAGGTTTTATGTACGGTGCGAGGGTTATGTCGGAAACGACCACGAAAATGAGGTAGTTAAAATATATAAATAGCAGGATGCAAGGAACCAGAAGTGGGGAGACGCGAAATTTTCTTTTAATCATCTTTTAATTATACTTAGCTGGCTTGGTGGTTCAAGGCGACTCCAAATGAATAGTACATAAAATATTCTCCATTTTAGTGGTAGTGTGCGTTTCACAAATGGGTTAGTAATGTTATCCCGCACGTCCTTTGAATATAAAAGTTGTTATCATGATGGAATAAGAGGCGCAAGATATTAGGTTTATGGATAACGATATCTTTAGGAAAGCTTTGAGAAGATTACAAAAAATACTCCCTTTGTAATAAGAGGTTGAAGAGGATAGTAGTTTTACAGATATGCAAAGTTTAATGCGTAACATAAAGGATCCGCTACATAACTGAAGTACTGTCATTGCTTTTCATGAATACTCTGCGATTCGGGATGTATTTCTATTTGCTTCTACAATTAAATCGATGCAACCATTTTTCACGAGTAAGCAGTGGAGATTCTTGTACTATATAGAGTGTCCGACGGGAAGATATACTACTTTTTTTGCCGCCATTTTAGTAAATATTAGTCTTGACAGTTCATATTTATCAGTCGTAAAGTAGAGATGTGGCAAATTTATTATGGAAAAATATTCGATAAACCAACGTATTTTAATCGTTAAGACATTTTATCAAAATATTTACGTGAAATATTTGGGAGAAACAACGTGCCAACAAAACGCACTATTTATCGTGTATTGAATGATTTCGAAGAAAGATTACGTAGGTGATACGCCCAAGCATTGACCACAACGTACTGCAAGATCAGCTGAAAACATTACTGCTGCTTAAATGTTCAAAACAATCCATCAACCTCAGTTCGATGCCGTGCTCAGGAGCTTGGTCTTCAAAGAACAACTTTGGCCAGAATAGGATAGCCAATAGGATAGCCCATGATAACCCCGATTTTCATAAAAAAATCATAATGAGTGACGCGGCACATTTTCATTTGAATGGATATGTGAAAACAGAATAGTCGGGAAAACCCTCAAATTATTCATCAGTCACCTTTGCGTCCATTAAAAAGTTACAGTCTGGTGTGCAATTTGGTCATGAGGAATCATTGGACCCTATTTCTATGAAAATGATAACGGCTTTATAGTAACTCTGAATGGGGAGCGATATCGTGATATGATTAAAAACTTTTTAACGTCAAAACTGCATGCTTTGGTCTTGATAAACATGTGGTATCAACAAGTCGGTGCTACATCGCATACAGCCAGGGTAACAATGGAATTGCTGCAAGACCTCTTTCCACAACAAGTTATTTCAAGAAATGGTGATGTTGATTGGCCTCGGCCGCCTGATTTGTCTGCTCCGGAATTTATTTTGTGGGGATACCTGAAAAGCAGGGCTTATGCAAACAAACCAGAAACGCTTGAGCAGCTCAAGCTAAATATTCGTGATAAAATTAATGAAATACCGCGTGAAATGTGTGAGAATGTAATGAAAAATGTTCTCAAAAGGTCTCGCATTTGTGAGACTTACAGAGGCGGATATTTACCTGATATTGCATTCTATACATAATTGCCGACATTCTCTTTCAATTAATAAAAAATTATAATCAAACAAAGTAGTATACCTTCCCTGCGGACACCCTGTATTTGGATAAAGCGCATCTGCCTCAATGAAATTACCCTGGAAGTAAATAATTATCACAGATAATATTTTCGAAAGGAGTCCAGTGAAAAATCATTTTAGGTGTTGCTACGGCTGGGAATCGAACCTTCTGCACAGCAGTTCATCGTACTAACCATCGCGCCACTGAGTCCGTTTAGATGGTTTAATGGACACTATATAAAGCTTAATCTCTGGCGGAACTGAGAAACTATATAAGTGGAATTCCCTGCTCATCGATGAAAAGTCGAAGACGATGTGGTTACATCTTCTACAAAGGGCAAGAGCTCCTATTTTACGTGTAGACGATCTGCATTGACAACTTTACTACAACAAGAAATAAGTCCTGGTCGATGTTGGATGGTCAGAATGTTTGGTCACCAAAAACACTGAGTGTCGGGCTTCTGTCTACTCCGGTGTGGTTACTTTAATTAGCCATTTATTGGTCCGAAGCACGTTGTATTCCTTATGGAAACTACGTGCTGGATGTAGGATTATGAGTTGAAATCACATAGCAGAACATTTTTCTGTAGAACCTAATCAGCTTTTCTTTTCTGGGGATTCGTTGAATTGTCAGAATTTGAGGGCATTTATGCTTTTATTGGTGCATTTACGCTGGACGCCGCTCCCTCGAAGAGTAATCACAGACTCTGCTCCTTATATCATGGATTGCATTAAATGTCAGAGTTTTTCAATCATCCTCTGTCCGGGCCTTCTCATCGTATATTTAGAAAACTAGTAATGCCCGTTTATAGATGAAATTTTTATGTTATGTGTTTTTGATCAGATTTAGTCACTAACTTCGTTTTCCCCTTTTTCATTTAATATGGTCGTCAACATTCAGTTCTTTCTGAAACGCTTGCTAACTACACTGAAACAAAAGGATACATGATTTACATGAAAAAGTTCACGTAAATAATGAAAAATTCAATACATTTTGCATCTTTTGTACGCGTGCATACAGTTTATGAATTCTCATTCATACACGTATGAAGAATAGAATAAATCTATGAATGTTACATATGACGATATTCATTAATTGTGGAAAGTGTCGCTTTATGTAAAATTTCATTAAATAAAAGTATCATTCATATGGATTATGAATTCTTACATCTGGATTATGTTTCTCTTTATACATATTATGTAAAAGTTCATAGTTTTGTATGTTCATTTCCCTGAATGTATGATCCAATTTATGGCGAGTGTGATACTAATTTTATTTGCACCTACTCTTAAAATATATTTAATATGCAAGGATTGATAAAAAAAGAACAATTTTTTTTTATCTGTATATTATTATGATAAATTCAATTGTATGAATTTTATGTTTCTAATCATATAAAATCTGACAAAATGATTTTATATGATTAGAAACATAAAATTCATACAATAGAAAACCAACACTCAAAAATTATTTTCCAAGTGTGAACTGTCACAAAACGGAAAAGGAACAAATATCAAGGAAACACAAATCTCATAATTTATTCGCGCTGTTGAGATAATATATTTATTATTATCCTCATTTAATTTTTACAGCAATTCAGTTACAAAATTTAGGTCTATAATATACTATGAGCACTTATAATTATGATTATTCATGCAAAGTATGAATAATTTTATAATTCATACGTTTTATGTAGCAGTTCATAGATTTTATCAATTTTTCACACGCATATGAAACCAAACCAAAATATGTGTATGAATCCGGTTTCATTCATTCTATGATTTATTCATGCAAACAATGAAAAAAAAATCAATATGAAATATGTATGAATTGTTCATACTCGTATGAAAAAATTCATAGAATTTTCGATACTAGGTACAAATTTTTATGAATGCGATTTCATAGACTTAATTATTTGATCATTAAAATGAAATAAAATAATTTTCAGTGTATATAAGCATACACTGACGTTCGTGCAACATTTATCCCTTAAACTCTCGATTTACACCATACCACCAGCATCGAATGTTGAAGAACAATGGCAACGATGCCGAGAAGCCATTAGATCAGCCGCAACTGATGTGCTAGGTTTCTCGCGCCTACCATTAAGAAACCCCTGGTTGGATGAGGAATGCCGAAAGATGCTTGCAGCCAAGAACGAGGCCTACAAGGCTAAGCTGCAGGTGAAGACGAGAGCTGCCGTGGCTTTTCAGAAACAAGAAAAAAGATCAAGAAAAGAGCGCGATCGAGGATATAGAGAGATGCCACTCCAGGAACGATGTTCTCAAGTGTTACCAAAGTGTAAAACGTCATAGCCAAGGATACAAGGCTCGAACAGAATCCTGTCGAGATGAAAACGAAATATCGTAGTTGAGACACAGTCGATGTTGTGGATATGGAAGAACCACTTTTAAATGGCGATGTCGCTCAACATTCCGCTGTCAGGCAGAACGAACCATTCAATATTAGCAACGATAGCTAAAACTGACAACCGCCCGACCTGAGTGAAGTGACGATAGCAATCTAGACTCAAGCTTAATAAGGCTGCCGGAAATGACGGCCTTCCCGCCGAGCTTTATTAGCCCGGCGGAGATGACTTGGTAAGAAAAATCCACCAACTCTAAGCCAAATCTGGTCGGAAGAAAGTATGCCTGAAGAATGGAACCTCAGCATTCTTTGCCCGACCCACAAAAAGGGAGACCCTCTAAACTTAACTCTAAACTCCTCAACACCGCCTACATGATCCTATCTGTCACAATATGTGAACGCCTCAAACCGTTTACCAACAACCTGATCGGCCCTTATCAATGTGGTTTTAAGCCAGGAAAGTCCACAACCGATCAAATTTAAACACTTTGGCAGGTCCTAAAAAAAAACCAAAGATGTCCAAATCGGCACCCACCACCTATTCATCGATTTCAAAGCCGCATACGACAGCATTTATAGAGACGAACTATACAGAGCCATGTCCAGTTTTGGTATACCGAACAAACTCGTCCGTTTGTGTAGGATGGCGATGGTGAATTCTCGTTGCTCCAAAAGGTCGGAATCGACCTCACCGACACATTCGATACCAAAAAAGGATTTAGGCAAGGAGATGCGCTATTATGTGACTTCTTCAATTTGATTCTTGAGAGGATTGTGCAAAACTCACGAGCCAACACCAGAGGCACAATTTTCCAAAAATCGGTACAACTACTAGGATGCGCCGACGAAATTAACATCATTGGTCGGACCCAACGTGATGTCAAAGTCACGTTTGCTAGTATAGGCAAGGAAGCGGCAAAAATGGGTTTAGCAGTAAGTGAGGGCAAGACGAAGTATATGCCGTCAACGCGAAAGGACACGCAACATTGACGAATTAGACAGAACGTCTCCATTGTCAGATATAACTTTAAGGTAGTACGAGCCTTTGTTTATCTCGGCTCCGCTGTTAACTCTGACAACAACATCTCGTCAGAAATTAAACGACGAATTACTCTTGCCAACCGGTGTTTCTTCGGGCTAAGAAGGCTCACTCGAACTACAAAGGAGATCCTATATAAGATCCTGATCATTTCAGTCCTGCTCTACGACGCTGAAGCATGGAAGCATGACCTTGGTTAATTTGAGAGGAAAATTCTTCGGTCCCGTTTGCGTTGAAGGGCTATGGAGACGGGGATTCAACCAAAAACTATACGATCTGTACAGCGTCATTCCCCTGGTCAATAAACTCCGCATTGGACGTTTAAGATGGCTAGGACATGTGGAACGAGTAGACACCAATACTCCGGCTCGCAAAGTCTTCAGTTCCCAGCCAGACGTCGGACGCAGTAGAGGAAGACCTCGGCTCAAGTGGCGCATACATGTAGAAATCGACCTCAACCAACTTGGAGTGCGCAACTGGAAGCAGTTAGCTAAGGACCGGGCTAATTTGAGAGGCATGTTGGTTGAGGCCCAGGTTCATTCCGGACTGTAGCGCCACTTAAGTACAAGTAGTAGTATATAAGCATTTTTTGAAGCGCATACTAGATTTTTGCTGATGGTATTTTGATTAGATACTCTAGCTCACGCTTATTGCTTTCCAATAGAAGAAAAGTCCACTTAGGATCCTTTTATTTTGAAAACACAGGCTCAAGTTAGTTTACATCTGTAAATCGAATGGAAATTGACGGATTAATGTGGTACTACAACAGGATTTGTGCCCGCAAGCAGACCTAATATTACTTGATAGTTTTGTACAATCCTCTTATCTATCTGGCCATCCAAAATATATATCCTATTAGTTGTTTTGCAAAATTCACAATTTTACTTTAATGGGTCAACCCAAAGAACAACCATTTTCCAGGAAGGGTACTGGGTGTGGTTCGAGTGGAATTTATTCGAATAATGTGTTTGTAGACTGTACCTATATTTCCAACTCTTGACACCAAATATGTGTATTTTTTTAAGGATAATCTTTGATTATAGATCCTTAAAAGCCAAAAATATTTGAGAATCATTGATCAGCTGCTGCCGCCATAACCATTCACTGTAGGCCTTTGTAAATAAAGATAAGGCCTTTTTTTAAAATGATTTCTGAAGAGCCTGCTTAGACGAAGAGAAAGGATGTATTCCTTGCCCAGCTTTCTCTAACAAAATAAAACTCCATTTAGGAGACTACTTCCTTAACAATCTAGGTGAGCTTACTAATATTAATATCAAAATCTTCCAATGATTTATAGTTAGCTCGGAATGGTTCAATTAGGCAAACGAATATCGTGGTACTAACACTGAACTTTTTTGGTCCAAAGGTGCACCCGAATGACGTGCAGCTACCATAACCTAACCTATCCCATGATGAATATTGAGTATGAATTTGTTCGATTGAGATTTCTGCATTCAGTCGGCCGATTATTTGGAGAATTAGTTACTCTAATCTCATGAAACACATTCCTCGTAGAATTCTGGTTATTTTAATACAGTTGAATAATTTGTAGACGCTATTTTGCGTTTTCAAACAATTCTATACATATAGAAGCACCATGACAGTTTGACACTTTGCCCGCGTTATCTGCCATTAATTAAAGTAATACCTCCAGATAAATTAGCTTGTATAATATGTATTTATACACATGTGTTCGTTTGTTTCAACAGAAAAAACTGATCAACACCGCTTTATCCCTGACTGCATCCTTTATTTCCTGTGCGGCTTACGTATGTGAACAAAGTGCTCTTCACGCTTTCAAAGATTAACATCCTTCCATTTGGTAACATTTGGCTATGTATAAATAATTTATGGTGCTCTATGAATAAAATAAGGGAAATGAATACAAATAGTTTTTCAAAATGGCTTGGGGTATTTATCTTTTGATATGATGGCACAACTCAGGACTTTGATAACACTCAACTAATTTGTGGGCGTTGTAACAAAGTTCGCCTTCTACATACATATTATGTGTATTCATTGTGGCAGAGCTTCTGCTCCGGTCGTTGAAATGAAATAATTAAATTAGAATTCTCCCGAAAGTACGCGATTAAACTTGAACTTTTCTAATTAATTATTCGCGTTTTCCGTTGTACAGAAATGCGTCTACCTTAGGGTGGCACCAAAATCGTTGAGTTTAAATGAATTGTATTGCGTGTTGTTACGTGGTCAGGTAATCCTATGTAATTCCGGGTGGGGTCGGCTTGATGAAATCTCGAATGTTAGACGCGAAAATAAGTAAAATCCAAGCAACGAATATTTGTGTGTACATACTTTATGTAAGTAAACAAATGACGTCTGCTGAGGTATATGGCAGGGACGACAGCTGGAACATAATTCTCAACAGGCTACAACACTTTTTCATTCCCTCTTTACTTGTAACAGTGTTTGTCATTTGATGTATTTAAATGTTTAAATTTTCAAAGCGGTTATATATTAATAAACAACGAATATATGTTGTTTATTAATTCTTGTTAGTATCAACACCTATAAAACCTTTTTGTGTACTTTGTTTTTTGTCGAACCTTAAAAGATTTCGATAAACAATCTGAGAAATATATTGTGACAAAGCCATGCACAATTTTTTATGATGTTTAATTTGAGAATGGAATAGGAAAACGTATTCAACAATTGGCACAACGAATTGCAGAATTCTTATAAGTTTTTAAACGAACTACGCTTCTACGTAGTTGTACGGATTACTACGTATTCATTTATTCACTGACATCTGCTTTTCTGACTTCGTGCAATCTCTAGTTTAACCGCTACTAGATTAATAGGTTTTCAAAGCGTAATGCCAAGAATTATCAACTAAACTCAAATGCGATGGTAATTGGATTATTAAGTGGGATTTCGTATGCTAGGCAAAGTTATATGCGACAAAAACACAGAGCTGAAGCGGAATGCAAAATTAGCTAAACATAAAATAAAAGGAGTTGAAGTTAATGAATCCAATGGCTTGCCGATGCATAGCATGTATGTTAGCCTGGACCTTCATTGGAACAAGTAACTAACTGACGCTCCGAAGATTGAGCCATTTACCTAGGATTTCCCAAACGATCTTAACGGGTTTTAACTTCAATGGATATATGTTGCTTATATCTTTAAAGCTTGAATTCTTCAAAAAAATTAATACAATTCGCACATTCACGCTGTATTTCACAAAAAGAAGTCCGTAGCAGTCAAATCAGGGGGCCATGGAGGCCAATCAACATCACCATTTCTTGAAATAATTTGTTGTGGAAAGAGGTCTTGCAGTAATTCCATTCAAATCCTGGCTATTAATTAAGCCCAAAGCATGCAGTTGTGGCGTTAAAAAGTTTTCAATCATATCACGATATCGATCTCCATTCCCAGTTACGGTTATGCCGTTTTCATTTTCAAAGTAAGTTCCAATGATTCCTCCTGACCAAGTTGCACACCAGACTGTAACTTTTAATGGATGCAAAGGTGACTGATAAATAATTTGAGGGTTTTCCATTGCCCAGAACCGACTACTCTGTTTATTCACATATCCATTCAAATGAAAATGTGCCTCGTCACTCATTATGATTTTTTCATGAAAATCGGGGTTATCATGGGCTAGCTGTAACATCCTATTGGCAATATGTACGGCGCGGCGTAAATGGTCTTGTGGAAGAAGCTCTTGTGTCAACTGAATGTTAAATGAAAACAGATGCAAATCTTTGTGCAAAATTGTGGCCAAAGTTGTTCTTTGAAGACCAAGCTCCTGAGCACGGTGTCGATTTGAGGTTGATGGATTGTTTTGATCACTTCCTTCAGCAGCAGTAATGTTTTCAGCCGATCTTGCAGTACGCTGTGGTTCATCGTTGGGCCTATCACCTACAGACCCTCTTTTTTAGTGCGTTTTGTTGGCACTTTGTTTCTCCCAAAAATTTCACGTAACTTTCTCATCGTCTTAGTAATCGATGATTGATTTTGATAAAATGTTTTAACAATTATTGGTTTATCGAATATTTTTCCATAATAATTTTTCCGCGCGTCTTCTTCACGACTGCCAATTACGAATTGTAAAGACAAGTGTTTACCAAAATGGCGGCAAAACAAAGTAGTATACCTTTCCGTCGGACACCCTGTATATAGCTTTATTTCGTCAGTCCGTTTGTTATTAATCCAAATACTTCTTTTGCTCATGCGTAGAAAATTATTTCTTAACCACTGAGAAATACCTTTGTTTATTCAATTTTTCCGGATGACTACAATCTAAAGATATTCAAATTGCTATGTGTGCGAATTTTCTAGTTCGACATTTCTACGTTTTTCTAAGATATCCAAATCATTCTTTAAAAAAAAACTCTCTTAAAAGTGTCCGTGGACTTAAATAAAATATAGACCAAATGTTCATATTAAGATTACTGAAATATGCATGGAAAGTTTTTTTTATGAATTTCTTTAAAATTTGACCGAAAACAGTTCTTGCTCAATATGCCCAAAAAATTCGAAGTGACAAGAAACTT
This sequence comes from Rhingia rostrata, assembly GCA_949824845.1. Lineage (NCBI taxonomy): Eukaryota > Metazoa > Arthropoda > Insecta > Diptera > Syrphidae > Rhingia > Rhingia rostrata. The sequence continues at coordinate 47,296,642 of OX463756.1, forward strand.
TATATAAACAAAATACATATATTGAAGATTGTTACTATAAATATCGTTAAATTCTTTACCGTTTTAAGTAAAACAAAGTTTTTTTTTTTAAAAAAATGGACGGATTTTGAAATATTTTACACTGGTCCAAGGCCCAAAAACTGCGGATTTACGTACGAACGGATAAACGTTGCTAAATCGACTCAGCTAACTGTCCGTCCGTCTGTGTGTCACCGTTTTTTTTGGCCTTTAATTTTGAGCTAGAGTGTCGAAATTTCGTATATAGATTCTCTGCCCACTTTTTGATTTAACTGATTTATTTGATTTGGTACCAAAAAACATTTTGTTAGAAGATATGTTTAAGGTTTTGCCAGACTGTACTTTGTCATTAGACTTTAACAACGCAAGATCGGCTGAAAACATTACTGCTGCTCAAGGAAGTGTTTCAAACAATCCATCAACCACAATTCGACGCCGTGCTGAGGAGCTTTGGCCACAATTTTGCACAAGGACTGCATTTGTTTCCATTCAAGATTTAGTTGACACAAGAGCTTCTTCCACAAGACCATTTACGCCGCGCACCGTACATTTGCTAATAGGATGTTACAGCTAGCCCATGACAACCCCGATTTTTATGAAAAAAATCATAAAGAGTGACGAGGCACATTTTCATTTGAATGGATATGTGAATAAACAGAATAGTCGGTTCTGGGCAATGGAAAACCCTCAAATTATTCATCAGTCACCTTTGCATTCATTAAAAGTTACAGTGCGGTGTGCAATTTGGTCAGGAAGAATCATTGGGCCTCAAATGAAAACGGCGTAACGTTAACTGTGAAGCGATATCGTGATATGATTAAACACTTTTTTAACACCACAACTACATGCTTTGGGCTTTGTTAACATGTGGTATCAACAAGACGGTGCCACATCGCATACAGCCAGGACTACAATGGAATTGCTGCGAAACCTGCTTCCACAACAAGTTATTTCAAGAAATGGTAATGTTGATTGGCCTCCGCGGTCGCCTGATTTCACTGATCCGGACTTCTTTTTTTGGGGATATCTGAAAAGAAAAGTTTATGCAAACAAACCAGAAACGCTTGAGCAACTCAAACAAACTATTCGTGATGAAATCAATGAAATACAGCGTGAAATGTGTGAAAATGTAATGAAAAATCTGCTCAAAATGGCTCGCATTTGTGAGACTAACAGAGGCGGATATTTACCTGATATTGTATTCCATACTTAATTCCCGACATTAAGTAAAATATTTATCAATACCCGATCAATTCTCTTTCATTTAATCAAAAATTATAAACAAAAAATGTAGTACACCTTCCCGGTGGCACCCTATATATAACTATACTCTTCAGGGTTTTATGAAGGCCTTACTAAATAATTTGAGTTATAGGGCTTTATTATTCATTTTTCCATCTAAGCCCTAAAAAAGTCGATCTAAATTTTTGGCCAGATATTGACAGAATTTGTAGCCTAACATACTTAACAGCTATAGAGATATACGTTCGACGCTGTGTATCGTTTTTTACTAACTGCTTCCTCGAGTTCCTTTTTGTATATCCCCCTGTTACCTCCCAATGATATCCTTATAGTCGAAACATAAAAAATAAGCTCTCTTTGAAGTGAAGACTTCTAGAGTTAAAGATGATTGTTTTAACAGTTTTATTCATTTGAATTATTTCAATTCCTTTCCTGTTGGTTCCTTTTTAGTTGAAACTTGAAAGCTTTGTTTATAATTTTACGTTTAAATACATTAACACACTTGCGTACCAACTTATGGCACACGTGCGTGATAAAAAAACACACACAAGCTATATAATTACAATAATTTACATGACTGCGACAGGATAACACGTCACTTGTGTGTGGATAGCCACGCAAATCCTTTAATAGTTTCTGTTTCTATATAAGCTCATTAAGAAGAAATTACTCGCATCGTTGGTTTGTTAATTAAGAATCGTCTAATATGCACACAAACATACACGTTATGGGTGTGGTTTCCTTAATGTAGTTCTTAAATTTTGTAAATACATGAAATACATTTTCGCTAGGAGGCAATCCTTCTCATTTGTAAGTGGCGACGACAGGTTCCTATGATGAACCTTTAATATTATATGAGTATATATTAAAGGATCTAGGATGACTCACTCAAATAAATTTACAAAAAAAGTCAAAGGGATGAAAAATTAACTTATAAGGAGTGCGGGATAAACATACTTATACACGTCATATAAGTTAATTCTCTGCTTAAAATACTAAGTTACTCCGTTTCTATGCGTTTTCTAGGATTTCGTCAAATGACCGTAGATAAAATTGATAGATACTAACTTAAGGGGCAATAGAGACCGGAATGATTCTGATTCCAATTAGCCAGGTCGTGTACTGCGTCTAACTTCTGACTGGAAATTGTGTCCGTGTCCGTGTCCGTTCGGTATACTTGTCCATACTATATATATATATGACCTTCATAGTACATAGTTTGAGTGAGAGTTTAATTACTAAATTCTCTTCTTAACCCGGTTCTTCTTAGCGGTTGGTTAGAGAAATTCTTCGTTTGATTTTTGACGAGATTCCGTCATAGTTAATAGCAGAACCGATGTTGACAAAGACCATAACTACTAAGTTCAATCTGTCTATAGTTTTGATATCTCCAATTCGTCTCTGTTGTCTGTTTTTTTTTATTGACAGCATATATTTGATCTTGTTACTGTTTAACTCATTTTCGGCGCTTCCTTCTCTACAGGGCCTTAAAATCAATCAATGGACATCGTCACAGTCTGCAGAGGTGGTTCTTCAATTTTCTTAGCATCGACTGTGTCTCAACTAAGATCACGAGAGTGCAACGAACTACAGACACGTAGCAGCACCTTAATACATTAATACAACAGAAAGAGACAAATAAGATCATCTCTGTTCATTTTGACAGGATTCTGTTCACGCCTTGAATCCCTAGTTTTGATGTTTTACTTACGGACATCATTTCTTGAATGATACATCTGTATATCTTCGATCGTCCGCATTTCATACTCATTTTCTTTTTATACCCTATCCCATAGGGGTATATTAGTTTTGTTTGTAACACAGTGAAATAATTTCGCTAGATATACCTCAAACTATATGGATCGACTCAGAATCGCTAGCTGAGTCGAAATAGCCGTGTCCGTCTGTGTGCCACCGATTTTTGGGCTTCAAATTTTGAGCTAGAGTGAAGCACAACCAGTGTAAAAGTTTTTGAAATCCGTCCACTGCCGCGCCTTCTTTTTAGAAAAACGTAGTGGTAGGCCAATCCATTAGAGATTTTGAAAAAGTGTCTGAACAAGATATTAAAACAATACTAATGTCTATATTTCTTCCATACAATTTTTTTGCCACGCCCAGTTTTTGGAGGCCATGCGTAATCATTGGCTATGATAATATAAACATTGCTTCTTTATATCATGTCAACCCACGCCCACTTTTTGGAGGCCCACTTTTTGGACGCGTTTTCGTACAAAAACAATTTGTATACCCTACGCCATACCATATGCAGGGGAAAAACGTTATTTTAGGTCGAACCATACAAGATTTTGATAAACTGTCTGAACAATATGTTGCGACAATTTCAATTTTAACATTTCTTTGCCATAAAACCCACATTTAAGCAAGGGATATTAATTTTAAGGATGGGATTGGATAGGGTATAAAACGATCCACACAGTGGATTAAAGCCTTCTCATATGTTTTTTTTAGAAGCCGATGTTCTTCTCTCTTTTTATTCGGAAAGTTCGTACTTCCAACATACAGGATGCGTGGATTTTGTCTATGGCTAAGTGCTAGATTTTATTGACTTTTTGTTGATCAATTATGCGTATAGTAAGAAGGTAATGAAAAAATCACATATAACCAATCTGAATATTCACTATTTTTACTCACTATAACATGGGCTATATTAGATGTCACAGCGTTTATTCCTTTTGCCCAGCTACATATTTTCAGCTTCAAACATCCGTTCCTTATCACTGAAGTACAGTAATTGAGCTGGAATGCTGGAATTGTTAATCAAAACTTCAGACAGAACTCAAAAATTAAAATTATGGAAAATAATGGTACACGGTAATTATTCATCTACGCGAATCCACATCGAATTGTAAAATCTCAAACCCACCAGTCAGCTCTGTGTAACAACTAAGGTAACATAATTCGAATGGCTAATGCGCCTCTCACCCTCTTACGTAAAACAACCAAAGATGCTTCATCATACTGTCAAGCTTGTCCGCGTTAAAAAAAAAATCGAGTTCCATAGTAAATATCGTTCTCTTACATTCTATAGCTTTGGCAATTTTATACAACATTAACTTGCGTTATCTTTTCCAAAGCAAAAGCTCCGAATCGTGTGTATAAAGCACGACAAACAAATCCAACTGACAAAACATGTCCTGAAAAATTCTCCAATTTAAATTGTAATTCCTTTTCTCCATACAGCTCTGAGTAACATCAAATGTCCTTATCCTTTCATTTTGCCTTCTACTTTTCTCCTCACAGCCCTACGGGAGGCTGTCACCAAAGCGAGATCGGAGGAAATCATAATCCCATTTGGTGTGGGCATTGCCGGTATGGTTGCACAAACAAAGGAGATGATTAACATTAAGGAGGCCTACAAGGATTCGCGATTTAATTGCGAAATCGACCTGAAAACTGGCTATAAAACCAACACTATCCTGTCGATGCCAATTTGCAACTATGAGGGTGACATAATTGGCGTGGCTCAAATCATCAACAAAACCAACGGTAGGTTTGACATCTGAAAGGTTTCGACATAAACGGATATTCTATTCGGGGGATTTCTCTTTGTTGTAGGTTCGTTGGAATTCGATGAACATGATGTTGAGATATTTCGAAGGTATTTGACATTCTGCGGCATTGGTATTCAGAATGCTCAATTATTTGAGATGTCGGTGCAGGAATATCGAAGGAATCAGATTTTATTGAATTTGGCACGAAGTATTTTCGAAGAGCAGAACAACCTGGAGTGTCTGGTGACGAAGATAATGACTGAAGCGAGAGAGCTGCTAAAGTGTGAACGGTGTTCGGTGTTTTTAGTTGACTTGGATTGCTGTGAAGAGGTGAGTTTGTGAAGCATTATTATACTACATTTTTAATCTAAATTCGAGTAGGTATTTATAGACAATACTTTTACACCACAAATAGCGAGTTTTAGGAAACGGGCTTTCTCTAATTAAGGTTAGGGTTGCCACACGCATACGACACAAACGGTAGACGGTCGAGAGATGTTCACAACGGACCTCATGCAGATGTACCCGACCCATCCTTCCTAAATGGACTTATGTGATTCATCCCGAGATTCTTATCATTTTCAAAGAAGAATTTACCGAGCTGAAGTCTTCGTTTTCTCTAGAGAGGTGGGTGGTATCGGGGACCGATGTGGATCTCCTTCTTGTCCAGATAACTTTTACAGTGATCATTGCTGACTAGTCTTTTCGCATTTAAGCCTCTGAAATTATGTTATGTGAGGCACGGATGACGGTCTATTCTGTAAATATAAGGAGAGAGCTCTTGATTAGCTTGATTAACATGTGGTATCAACAAGACGGTGCCAGATCACATACTGCCAGGATTACAATGGAATTACTGCAAGACCTCTTTCCACAACAAGTTATTTCAAGAAATATCTTGTTGTCGCCTGATTTGACTGCTCCGGACTTCTTTTTGTGGGGATATCTGAAAAGCAAACTTTATGCAAACAAACCAGAAACGCTTGAGCAACTCAAACAAAATATTAGTGGTGAAATTAATAAAATTGGTATTCGAAGAACACAGGGTCATCTGCATTCATTAAGGGACTGAGTGCTTCTGTTATCATTTCGGCTTATGCGTCACAACCTGCAAGCCTGACTTTACAAAGGGGTTAAAACTTAATCCTCGGCTTAGCACCTACCACTGGGTGTCTCAGTGATAGGTATCAGATTTGTTATCATATGGCACATATTTTATAAAATTTGGGTTTCAATAAAAGTAACAGAAAAAAGAAACGTTAACCCGTATACATGAGATCTAGATAAAGGTACGTTTTAAATTGAATTAGAATAACTAACCGTATCGAAAATATACTCGGACACAAATGTAATGTCCAGCTATCACATTATCATATCACGATTCAGGAATAGTCGAAATCGCTAATTGATCCATAATAGATACGTTCACATTTGCTTAACTCGAATGTAAATAAATATTCCGACATGAAAGTGTCATGCATGAATGATAAATTAATTGCATTCTTTTTTCTTAATTCGAATTGAATTGAATTTCATGGCAAATATATCGTGCGTGCTGACGGGTTAATTACTTTTGATTTCCTGGATGTTACATTATTTCATGCGGTGATTCTACGTCAAATAGTGTGGAATGGGACAACCATTGCAGAAATTAACCTTTCAAAAAATACACAGCGGATGAAACATACATGCTGTAGATGAAGTAGTCTATAAAGCCCACAAAGGAATCTCGTCCTACACATAAAAAATGCAGAGTATTCCTTGAACGCAGCATACTATGCACGAGTGCACATTGTCGTTATTTGGTTTGCTTTTGAAATTTACATGGGAAAGTTCCGTCATCCGACAACAACGATTACACCAACAACTATATATGCATTCGAGTTTCTTTGGCCTGTAAGTGAAATGCTAAAAGGCTTCCAAGTGGGGACATGACGCTGTATAAATTTACATATAGATTGCAAAAAATGTTTATACCTATCAGGGGAAGTCTGCACACTGGCAATGTTTGCATTTCTCAGTTGCACCTCAGTTGAGTGTTTGCTATGAGGCTATTATCCTTATACACGCACAGCAGAGTCGGTTTAATCTACTAAATCTTGCCAGCATTTTTATTTGCATTTATTAAATCCTCCATTTTGAAGGTTTCCCTCAAGTAAACTCTTGTTTTTAATGCGATTAGATGGTAAATGGTTTGGCAAAAGTTCTTCCAAACGAGCCTAATCCCAAGGACTTGCTTAGAAAATAATATGGTCCTCAGTTTGATGGAAATTAATCTTATTAGGTACACAATTTCGTTTTCTAATAGATTAATGAAATTAATGAGCGGTAACTGTTGGTAGAAATTGAATTTTATCGTTTTTTATATAACGCTTTATAGTAAACGATTTCTTTAGAAATCCGTGTCCCGTAATTTGAGTGGCCATTGATTCGAAACCATAACTATTTCATAGAATTATAATTGTAGAATAGTAATGGGAATTTAATTCATTCGATGAGTTATGGAAATAAATATTAAATATAGGTTATGTTTTTTTATTGGCTTTAGTGTGCTTTAATCGCTAAATAAAAAGGGCCTGTGTATTCAGTTGTCCGTTTTAAAAAAACGCGCTGATAAAGATGTCAGATAGCTGCAGTTCCCTTTACTTCAATAAAGTGACACAGCAGAAGCAAGACTTACTACTCGTAGTGAGGGAAGCTGCCATATTTTTGGTGTATTCTCATCCATTACATTATGTGGGGTGCCTACCCAACAAGTTATGAGCTGTTACTACCCCCGTCGCAATCTAAGTAGATACTACATACATACTTAAGTGGCGCTACAGTCCGGAATGAACTTGGACCTCAACCAACATGCCCTTTCTTGTTGACAGCACATACTTCGCCTTGCCCTCATTTACCGCTAAACCAATTTTCGCCGCTTCCTTCTCTATACTAGCAAACGTGGCTATGACATCACGTTGGGTCCGACCAATGATGTCGATATCGTCGGCGTATGCTAGCAGTTATACCGATTTTGGAGAATCGTGCCCCTGGTGTTGGCTCGTGAGTTTTACACAATCCTCTCAAGAATCAATTTGAACAAGTCACATGATAGCGCATCGACTTGCCTAAATCCTTTTTTGGTATCGAATGTGTCGGTGAAGTCGTTTCCGACCCTGATGGAGCAGCGAAAATTCTCCATTCTACAAAATTCATCCTACACAAACGGATGAGATTGGGCGGTATACCAAAAATAGACTTGGTCCTGTATAGTTCGTCTCCATAAATGCTGTCGTTGCTGAGGTTTCATTCATCAGGCATACTTTATTCCGACCAGATTTACAGTTTTTGCTGTCGTTGCTAATATTGAATGGTTCGCTCATCGCCGTTTCACAGTCTGCAGAACTGGTTCTTCCATATCTTCAGCATCGACTGTGTCTCAACTACGATATTTCCTTGTTCATCTCGACAGGATTCTGTTCGAGATTGTGTCCTTGGCTTTGACGTTTTCAACTTTGGTAAAACTTGCGAACATCGTTCCTGGGGTGGCACCACTCTACATCCTCGATCGCGCGCTTCTCTTGCTCTTTCTTCTTCTTTCTAAAAAGCCGGTATTCTTCCCTTCTTCTCTGCCTATAGAGCTCAACGGCAGCTCTCGTCTTCACCTGTTGCTTAACCTTGTAGGCCTCGTTCTTGGCTGTCGGCATTCCTCTTGTCCTTGTCCAATTTATTCGATACCCCTGGGACACGGGGCCATCAGTATCCACTTTCGGTTCATCCGCCACCATCTCTGTTCAAGGGGCCTACCGACCCTTGAATTTCCTAGACAACCTGTTGTCCGAATATTTCGAAGCAGCTTGTCTAGGATCGCCTGGGACAGCAGGGCGGGTATACATTCCGTGGAATTCTGACTTGGCTGTTTATAGTGTTGCTGTTTTTCAGCGTGTTATCAACACTCGCACTTATCGTTTAGCAAGTCAAATCCGGTTGGATGAGACCAGTACACGATTGTTACCACTTGGAGGTTAAAAATAAGCAGTTACAACCACTGGGCATTGCCAAGTTAAAGCCAATCAGAGTCTACCTTCGTTCTACAACACCCAAACCATTCCTAATGAGTTTACGAAAATTTATTGGATACTTACAATTATTTTCACTATCGAATTTCAAAATCAACACCGTCTATTTATTTAAAATCAGGATGTTTTATATCTGATTATATATTCGTACTTTGGCAGATACTGAAAAAAACGTAAGTCCAAATCAATACCCACTAATATTTTGTGTAGTTCCTTACCTTGTCCGTCTATTTATGATGATAGAGATTTGTCGACGCTTCCTCAAAGTCAGTAAGCACCACCGAACATACGATACCAAAGAATCATTTTGCGATGTTGGTGCATTTTTTTTTGTGGAAAACTCTCGAGCCACTACCAGGAACACAAATGCTGATTATATTGAAGCTACTCTAATTGAGCAAAGGAGATGTCCACACATACCTTGGCCCACAGTCTTTGATTGTCAGCTGGAAGTCAATAAGTGGTACTCAAAAATAGAAAATTACCTGAATCGACAAACTTGTCGTTTGCAACTGGAGGCTGAAACAGAGATAATTTTAAAGACAGGTTTATACAAGCTACACATAATATTCATGAAGTAGACACATCCTTGCAATTGACAGCTACTAATTCTGATAAGGTTTGCTTGAACGAGATTTGGAAATTATCATGGAGTAATCCGATAAAGCAAGGAAAGTTAGATATTTGATGGACACATTTATTGTTTCACAAAAGTAACTAAATATGTTTAACACAAAAAAACACAAATTGCATGCACTAGTATACATTGTTTGAGATACTAGTGCATCTCTTAGGCTTGCCACGAAACCATACAGAGAAGAACACAGAAATCGGCCATTGCGTTAAGAAGCGATAAGGTTATATATACATCATAAGCGTTTCGTGTATCATAAATAACAATCACGTGAGGTCACGTGAAACTCTTCATCATAAATCTTGTCAACCAATTGGCATTACGAAATCCTTCATAAAAAATACCAATTACATAACAATTCATTGTGAATCAAATCTCCGCCCCAGACAATATGCGTTCTACGAACGAAGGCATTTAGCGAAGGGTAAAACACACAATAAAAGCCTAAAAGAAAGAAAATCGAGGCATACAAGGATAAAACGTGCAAAACGAAAAGAAACCCTAACACAAAAAATTAAACTAAATCAGGGCACAGCAAGAGATCTACGTATCCGTTAAGGAAAAGTTATGATGCGACGTTACGATTTCTTATAAAAATTCCTTTGATGGAGTGAGTTCTTGTATAGCTCTAGAACGCGGTAAGGATATTTTTTTTTATTATTTCGTGAACTCGTTTATTGGCTTTACGATAAATGCGTTGGAATACTTGAAGAAGAGGGACTCGTTTAAGAAAACGGTTCGCGTAGAATCTACATATTTCAGGAAACATTACAGACGTCTGTACATCTAAAAGTAGTAAAATAGCTTAAGAATTCGTTTTATAGAGAAAGTTAAATATATTGGCCTTAATACATAGTTAATAAGATACCGAAATAATAAGGAGAGGCATATATGGAACGAATTATAACCCACAACTGAGGGGATATAGCAATATCTCTTAAGATATTCTTCTTCTGTGGCTTGTTTGCAGTCTTACATCCAACTCGAACCTGAATAAGTAGCTTTTAGTTATTTAGTGCAAGTATTCTGGCATGTCTGCAAAAATCGTATCCTTATCATCCTTTTCCGGTGGGTAAGATTAAATAAGTCCTTTGCCTGGACCAATCATGTCTCGTGTCTCATAATTCATCTATCTTTGTCTCAAATTATCTATCAAAATTAAATTTGATAGATAATACAGAATTTTAATTAGAATGCTTAATTTTTTATTGATACATAGAGTATACAGATTGGGGTAAATTGCAGCTATGGCTTTGCTGGCAAGTACGTTCTCTTTTAGTAAAATTTGTTTATGACATTTCTAAAAAGGCATTGGTGTTCGGGTCTTGTTTACATAGACCTTTGACTTTAAAAAAAAAAAACCGAAAAGAAAAAAGTCCAATGGAGTATCTAAATGGTGTTTTTTTTTAAAGGTATAGAAATTTAAAATAAAACACAAGAAAATCGTTGGAAATTTACATCAATTTGGCTTTATTGGAAGGATAACTTTATGCCATTAATGTTTAAATCTGATTTCGAGAATGTGACCGCCATGGCTGATTCGAATAAAGCCAAGAACCACTTTTTCGAGCATTTGGGGCCGTATGTCGACAATGTGTCGGTTATCATGGCTTTATACCGGGCTCTATTTACGGTAACTGACTCTCCAGCATAATTTCGGAAGAAGTATGACCCAATGACTCCAGTTTTTATGGATGTAATGGCGTCTCAAGGGTCTTATGTGGATTTTTTTCACTCCAAATGCGGCAATTTTGCTCGTTGAAGTAGCCATTCAACCAAAAATGAGCCTCATCACTGAACAAAGTCTTGCGATGAAAATCGGCATCGAGATCAATCCCATGTTTGGCCCATACACCAAGATCAAGACGCATTGCATGATATCGCGGCTTTACTTCTTGCCCAAGCTGGATCTTGTAAGGTCGTAAGCCAAGTACGGTGGCAAATCGATTCATTCGGATCCTCTTCAACACATTGCTCTACAGCGCCAATTGTTTCTTCGGTGCGCACTGTTCGACGTCTCTGCGGATGCGTATTCTTACACAGAGTAAACGTAGTGCGAAAACGATCCATGATTAACCGAATTGATTGATCTGATGGACGGAGCTTGCGGTAAACTTCGCGAACTGAACCATTATTTTTGGAATAAATTCGCACGATTTGCAAAGGTTGTTCGTTTGTCAACCTGTTTATGATAAAATGGCAAACCAAACTGAGCATAAATGACATTAGAGTTGCCCGATTTGACCACAAAATGTAAGTTGTATCTCTATTTGAAAACCCAACCTCTAAAAAACACCATACAATTCTGAACTTGCTCATCGCTCTATATACCTCCAGAACGTCGATGCTATCATACTCGATCTGAAGAACGATGATAAGATAAAAATGCACTTTAAATGATTACCACAATGTCATTATTTGCGCGTGATTGAAATCTTGAAAGTAGCAACACCTAAGTATTTTTCACTGCCCTACCTCTTATGAATGTCTGACAAAAATCTCGACAAGATTTTTAAATTTATTCGCAGTTTACTGATTTGGTTATCGATTAGAATTGTTGGCTTCGTGAATTTCATGCCTGGGTACTCCGAGTGAGTTATTCGGGTAATTGAATACAAACGCTTTCGTGAATCATGTGTTCCCATTTTGGAGGCATCATTGACCGTGGTAGAACCCTAAGTTGTATTCAGCTGTATTTTGAAACTCGGTTGTCTTGTTGATTTTGGTGAAGAACCTATCAATCCCTTACTAGTCACGGTTAAAGGGTTACCCACGTCGCGTCGTCTTCGAATATTGTCTAATTATCCTTTCTTTGTTTCATTAAACACAAACATAGAGAATGTAAAGGCTTTTCATACATCAATTAATGATTAATTATCAGTCGTCTCGTTGATGACAACACCAGCCACATAAATGTGGTTCTTAGAAAATCTGCTTCAAGCTGCTGACCCTTGTTATACCAGTTTCCTAAAGGCGCTTGGTATCTACTCCACATTATTTCGTTAGCTGTCATTTCGAAAACCCCTTGCACTTCGTTGTATATAAGCGCTGGGATTTAAAAAAAAACTTCATAGTTTATAAATCACTTAAAACTTCATCGAAAGTGCATGTTTTCCAAAAACACTAATTCTTAGTCAAGCTAAAGCATTTCCTTTCCCTTATTCAAACATAATCCTTTCCATTCCTAAATGTAACGTTAATCCCACAAGGCAATGTTTAGTCTATTTGATTCCAACAGAACTACCTCAATTCAATTCGCAGTTGACGTTTTTTCTTAAAGCCATGCAAGCATGCAAGGTTTCTACTTCTATACGAGGTTAAAACATTAGTCCTAGAGGAAAACATTGTGACTCCGAATAGAAACTCAATAGTTAACGGCAACATGAATGCTCTAAAATTAATTAAAAACTTTTGCATTTTTCAACAAGTTCTCCGCATTTCCCTGACTACTCTCAGTCTAAATCTCAGTATCCAATGTAGCATACAATATTGGAACGAACGTAAAAGTTCTCCCGCTGTAAAGCAAATGCAGGGAAGACAACAAAAGGAAATCGAATGACTGTATAGTACCGCGAAAACTTTTAAACTAGTTGATCCTGTGAAAGTAGTTGTCAGTGTACATTTCTGTCTACTACATATGTTCTGATCCAACTTAGCGTAAAGTTTGCATGCTTACAAAACTGTTCCAATTGTGGGTATGTTCAGTTCGTAAATTAATTCTTTGGTTTAAGGAGTACTCCGTGGGCAGTATAATTCGACCACAAACGTCACTTAAATAGTTGCAAATAAGAAATGAGTAATTAAGAGTAAGGTCATTCAATATGAACTCTAAATGTTATAGGACCATGTAGTTAAAGCGACATCTCTCAAATTTGTTGCGAATTTCTAGGTTATACAATTTAAATCTTTTTTTTTAAATCAGTTATTTATTTATAAATTGCGCGTGCTTAACGAGCTGGACTACCTATATATCTTTGTAGAGTTGTGTTGTAGAACGAGGGTAGACTCTGATTGGCTTTCACTTGGCAATACAGTGAGTGTAACTCTGACTACACATCAACTGTGATTTTATATCTCCAGGTGGTAACCATGTGACACGGCGAACCTATATTAACTGCTTTGACATATACGGCTAACAGGTTATTTCCGAACAAACCACTATAGCCTTATCCCTTAACCACCCGATTACCGGCTACAGACTTCAAATTTCGAAAAACAATCAAAAGGATGCCTAGAAGCGTTGCTATGTTTCTCCCACCCACCAGCCAGAAATCCGTTGTTTTATGAGGAATGGGGCAGATCTTCGCAGCCAAGAACGAAGCCTACAAGGCTAAGCTGAGGTTGAATACGAGAGCTGCCATTGAGCTCTATAGTCAGAGAAGAAGGTAAGAACACCGGCTATTCAAAATGAAAACGAAAGAGCAAGAAAAGCGGGCGATCGATAATATAGAGAGGTGCCATTCCTGGAACAATGTTCGCAAATTTAACATAGTTGTTAAACGGCAAAGTCGAGGATACAAGACTCGAAGAGAATCCTATCAAGATGAACAAGGATATATTGTAGTTGAGACACAGTCGATGCTGTGGTTATGGAAGAACCGCTTCTGCAGACTGTTAAACGGCGATGACGAAAAACATTTCGATGTCAGGCAGAACGAACTGAAGAATGAAACCTCATCCTCTTTGCCCGGTTCACAAAAAAGAGGACCCTCTAAACTGCTCTAACTACAGAGGCATAACGCCTGAACCGATTACCAACAGCCTGATCGGCCCTTATCAGTGTGGCTTTAGGCCTGGAAAGTGCACAACTGGCCGCACTTTGCCAGATCCTGGAAAAAAAAACCAAGATGTGCAAGTCGATACCCACCACCTATTCATCAATTTCAATAGGAAAGCAAATAAAGAGAAGAACTATACAGAGAGCCATGTCTAGTTTTGATATACCGCCCAACCTCGTCCGTCTTGGTAAAATGAAGATGGAGAATTCTCGCTGTTCCATCAGGGTCGGAAAAGAATTCACCGGCACATTCGATACCAAAAACGGATTTAGGCAAGGCTGATTCTTGATAGGATTATGCAAAACTCCCGAGCAAACACCAGAGGCACAATCTTCCAAAAATCGGTGGAACTACTTGAATATGCCAATGATATTGATATCATGGGTAGGACTCAATGTGGCGTCATAACCACGTTTGCTAGTATAGAGAAGGAAGCGGCAAAAATGAGTTTAGCAGTAAATGAGTGTAAGACTAAGCATATGCTGTCAACACAGCAACGACAAACTGGGCAGAACGTCACTATTGGCAGGTAGAACTTTTAGGTAGTGGGGGACGTTATCTACCTCTGATCCGCTATCAACTCTGACAATTACATGTCGTCAGAAATTAACGTAGAATTACTCTTGCCAACAGTTGTTTCTTTAGGCTAAGAAGACAATTCAGTAGTTAAGCCCTCAATAAAACTACTAAGGTGGTCCTGTATAAGACACGGATCATCCCAATACTGTTCTACGGAGCTAAAGCACGGGCCGTATCAAAGTTGTATTTAAAGGAAAATTCTTGAAAAAATCTTCGGGGTGCTTGCGTTGACGGGCTATGGAGACGAATATTCAAGCAAGAACTATACGAGGTGTAAGCGACATGCCCCTAGCCCCTCTTGCTCGATTCCTAGCCAGACGTCGAACGCAGTAGAGAGAGACTCGAGACAGTCTCAGGACCGGGCTAATTGGAGAGGCATGTTGGCCCAAGTTCATTCCAGACTGTAGCGCTACTAAAATATGTTAGTATAAGTTTTTCAGATTATAGCGTTTAACTCGTTTTCTTTTTTCAAAATCAGTGTTTTTTTATAAATTACACGCTCTCGGAGAGTTATGAATACCTTCACAGTGTTTATATACCCTTGTAGAGTTTAAGCATAACGGAAGTTATAAGATAACAGGAATATAGAGACACCACTGCGAAATTTTTTTTTAACGAAACTCAATGTCATAAGATTCAACGGCTAGGACTACAAATCGACGATTAGGACTGGATTATATGGACACAGATGGGGTTCATCAGGATGGAGCCACTTGCCACATATTGTGACATTGCATTTTGTGCATGATCGATTAGGGAAAATAGAACAGGATAACGTGATTTAATCCATTTCGGCTACATTTGTCTAGTGATATCTTCAATCGCAAGTCTATGCGAATAAACTGGAAAATAACACCTCAAATACCGTTAAAGTCATTCAGAAAGATTTTTGCCACCAAACCATCGAGGCCTAAATTTTAAGAATATGCAATAACTGTTCTCAGATATCTCTTACACAACATATTTTATTTAAATTCCGAAATCATTCGTCCTTATTTAAGGACCATATATATGACAAAACACCAAAATTTATTAATCCTTTTGCTTTCCTTTCTCAGAATCATTTGGAAAAGATACTCGAAAAACCCAATCAAATTTTATCGACAACGAGAAGGTATAGCAGCAATATCATGGTTGAAGAAATACTAGAGGAACAAGTAAGTATCTCCCTATCTACTACTTATTTCGTGTTTAAAACCTTTTTTCGCTTATAGATATTCTCTATTGATATTTTTACTTTTAATCACATAAGTAACTGATCCCCTTATTCATGTACCTTTAAAGTGCAAGTAACTAACGGGTTTTTTTCGAGTTATTTTCTTGTGTTTTATTTCAATTCGAAGTTCTATACATCTAAAAAAAAACTTTGACTGCTAGTTATGATAAACACTCTATTAAGTCTTTCTGTGACATCCGTTGAATTCCTCGAAAGTATTCAAATTACGTTTTGGACGTTAAAATCTCGAAGAATACAGCCTTTAGCATAGCTACCAGTTGTTTCAGTTCTTAATTGGACTCTTCAAATGCTGCGGTTTCGGCAGATTTAATTTAAATGTTAACCTCACATTATATTTTCATAAAACAGTCAACTTATTCAGCAAAAGGAAGGTTTTTTCCATTTAACATTAATCTGCTGGATCATTATTATCATTCCGCAATGAAAAATTTGCATGAAATTTAAAATTAAATTAAACACGTTCTATTAAGTTTTAAAGAACCAATTTATCACTTTTCGTTGGATCTTTTATTTCCATCGCAGGCTCTCTTGGAAACATCACCCTTGAAGATGCAAAACTTAAAATTTTAAGCTCACTTAGCGAGACGCAAACTCTTGCCACAGACAGAAATTACGTTTTTTTTTTGCACTATTCCTTATTGCACTGTGCACTTCAAAAAGTCAAGGATAATGGTAGAGTGTTATGACGCACGAGGACATTAAAAAGGGAACTGAAACTTTTTGCACAGAAATAATGCACCACCTCTTTGTCATATTTCATGTGTGTTATCGTCTCTTGAATTTTTTTGTGCAGTGCGACAAGTGGTTGCACCTGCCCTAAAGGACCTTTTTAATTTAAATAGTACTCCTTGCTTAAATGGTATTAAATTGTTGCCCGTTAATTGGCAGAGCAATGTTAATGTCCTTTGGATATCAGTCAATTTAATTTGTTTTTTTTTTTTTTTTCAGCAAAAGTTACGCACGCGTTTTACGGTGCTCTTTGAGCTGGGGGCGGAAAATCAATCGGCCAACATCTCGAGGCCATCTGTAAATGACTTGAGTAATTCAACGCTGTCTCAAATCGCTCAATATGTAGCGACTAGTGGCCAAATTGTGAACATATCGGATGTGCGGGAATGGGTGCGTGAGCACAATCAAATCCACAGCGAAGGCGAAATCGATTGCACAAAGGCCATCTTATGTATGCCGATTGTAAATGCACAAAAAATTGTTATTGGTGTGGCACAGTTAATAAATAAGGTAGGTATCATATATGAAAGCTAACAAGTTACACTGTGTAAGTATGAATAATGCAATTGGTAACCATTTGCTTTGCTTGCTTAATCGCATTCTTTTATTGTGTTTAGAAGTCAAAGAATTTGCCTAATGCCTAATATAATCAGACAAGAAATGGATCAAGTGGTTCCGACTACTGATTCATTAAATCAAGCAAATTGCGTTAATTAATTGAAATTTCTCCATTGTATTAGCCCAGACTTTGAAACAAGCATCTTAAAAACGCTACAAAGATTTCTCCAGCTATTTAGGATTTCTCAAACAACCTTAACGGGTTTTAATTTGGTCCTTTACAATTTATTTTTGAATACAACATCAACCAGTTGGTCGCCTTTTCAACTCAAGCTATTCCGATCGGATCAAATCAGGAGATCTGGATGGACATTAAATGTCACCACTTTTTGACAGCATACATACAGGGAATTTTCGTTGCAGACTCTGTATTGTTTGATTTGGATTTAGATTGTTTGGCATGGCGTACTTTCTTGTTAAAACCAATAACCGTCCTGAACTTTTTCACATATTTAAAGGCAGACATAATGAGCCACCATTCACCGATATCGATTCCCATTGGCTGCTTTGCTTTATCTAAAGAAAAGTTGCCGAATGATGGTTTTGGCTCAAACTTCGACCCAAAGAGTCAATACTTTATCACACAATGGTGTTTTATGGATCTCGTGTGAATTCTACGTTCCCCAAATACTGCAATATGGCTTTCAAAATACAGGTTTAGTGTCAAACATTCGAGGGACTGTTTTCTCATATTCCAAGCGAGACGCATGGCCTATCGGCAATATTTTTTCAGTCAATTTCACTTTATGCGAAAATAAATGCAAATAATTCTTCAAAATACACCTCAGGTAATTCAACCGATGCCAAAATGCCAAGCTGGGTGACGGTTCTCGCCAATACTCCCTCGTATTTACTTATTTAAATAAGTGGTGCTACAGTCCGGAATGAACCTGGGCCTCAACTAACATGACCCTCCAATTAGCCCGGTCCTTAGCTAATTGCCTCCAGTTACGCACTCCAGGTCGGTTTCTACTTGTGCGCGCCACTTAAGGCGAGGTCTTCTTCTACTGCGTCCGACGTCTGGCTGGGAATCGAGGACTCTGCAAGCCGAAGTATTGGTGTCCATTCGTTCCTCATATCGTAGCCATCTTAAACGTCCAATGAGGAGTTTTTGACCAGGGGTATGTCGCGATACAGCTCGTATACTTCTTGATTTAATCTTCGTCTCCATAGCTCGTCAACGCAAACGGTACCGAAGATTTTTCCTTTCAAATTGACCAAGGTCATGCTTCCATGCTTCAGCGTCGTAGAGCAGGACTGAAATGAATAGGGTCTTATATATGATCTTCTTAGTAGTTCGAGTGAGCCTTCTTAGCCCGAAGAAACAGCGGTTGGCAAGAGTAATTCTTCGTTTAGTTTCTGACGAGATGTTGTTGTCAGAGTTAATAGCGGAGCCGAGATAGGCAAAGTCCCGTACCTCCTCAAAGTTATATCTGTCAATGGTGACGTTCTGTGTTATTCGTCGATGTTGTGTATCCTTTCGTGTTGACAGAATACACTTCGTCTTGCCCTCATTTACTGCTAAACCCATTTTTTGCCGCTTCCTTCTCTATACTAGCAAACGTGGCTATGACATCAGGTTGGGTCCGACCAATGATGTCAACATCGTCGGCGTATGCTATTAGTTGTACCGATTTTTGGAAAATTGTGCCTCTGGTGTTGACTCGTGAGTTTTGCACAATCCTGTCAAGAACCAAACTGGAGAAGTCACATGATAGCGCACATGATATCCTTGATCGCACGCATTTCTTGTTCTTTTTCTTCTTTCTAAAAAGTCGGTGTTCTTCTTTGCCTATAGGCCTTGCCTTGTAGGCTTTGTTCTTGGCAGCGAGTATCTGTCGACATTCCTCATCAAACCATGGGTTTCTTGCTGGTGGGCGCGAGAAAACTAGCACATCTCAATACTCCCTCGTACCCATGATTTAATGTCTATCATTATATTTAAAACTTAATACTATAAAAAAAATTAAATTTTAGCTAAGCACAGTTCACGAGATCACTTCTTTGTTGTTGTTCGCTGCACTGTGCTGTTTACTCAAGCGGTTTGTGTATACATTATGCTTGACCAAAAGCAAAGCGGCTTGTGGCTCTGCGGACACGTGCAGCTTGCGTATGCTAGCAGAATTTGTTTGTTCCTCAGCAAGGCTCTGGATTGCTCTTCAAGCACAATTCCTGGTGTTGTCGATTATTAGTTTGGAAGAGTTGTGACTTTTTATGGCTGCGAGCATCAATTTGCAAGCGTTATTTAAGAGCGCAACAACTACTACTTCATTAACTCCAATCACCACAACTAGTTCAGTTGTCTTTAAACAAATAGAAAACAATTCTAAAAGGATAATTAATTTAATGATTTTATTTTAAACATAAACTATGTAAACAGGCACAAGAACTTTTTTAGGTATTGGTACTTAGAACTAGATTCATTAATTGATGCACCGATCTTCATTGGTTGCGTGTCAGAAACCAAATGACAACGATTATCTCGTTTATCTATTTGGTTGCTTAGCGGATAAGGAAACTGGGTGATCGTAATATAAATAGAATTTTTGTCAAAATACCATCATTTTGAAAACGCATTAAATTAACATTCATGTAATTTATGATGCTTCGCGCTTTGTTTCGGTGTAACGCAATTCATAATTAAAATTAAAAACATGTCTTCTCAAGACAATCGGTTAATCAATGTCAAAGACAAAGTACCCAGGGTATAGCCTTTTCTCACAACCATTTATGTGTTGATGCGTACCAATGCACTATGGCGGAACCTCCTGTGAACGGCTAAGTTGAGATTAGCATTTAATGACAATTGATATCACTCGAATGATTTTTTGGATCATAGCGAGAGTAGGTGTTGCTATAGCTGGGGATCAAAATCGAACCCAGAAACTTTGCGCGGCAGTTCGTCGCACTAATCATTGCGCCACTGAGCACCTGAATATCAAAGTTTTTCAATGTTTATATACCGTCAAGACTTTCCAGGATACTATTTTAAAACTAATATTCTGCAATTGGAGAACCTGGAAGCAATTCTACTTTGTTTGTTTATAATTTTAAATTAAATAAAAGAGAATGGATCTTATATTGATAAATGTTTTATTTAATGTCGGCAATTATGTATGGAATACAATATCAGGTAAACATCCGCCTCTGTTAGTCTCGCAAATGCGAGCCCTTTTGAGCACATTTTTCATTACATTCTCACACATATCACGCGGTATTTCATTAATTTCATCACGAATATTTTGTTTGAGTTGTTCAAGCGTTTCTGGGTTGTTTGCATAAACCTTGCTTTTCAGATATCCCCACAAAAATAAGTCCGGAGCAGTCAAATCTGGCGACCGTGGAGGCCAATCAACATTACCATTTCTTGAAATAACTTGTTTTGGGAAGAGGTCTCGCAGCAATTCCATTGTTATCCTGGCTGTATGCGATATCGCACCGTCTTGTTGATACCACATGTTAATCAAGCCCAAATCATGCAGTCACGATATCGCTCCCCATTCACAGTTACCGTTAAGAGGTTTTCATTTTCAAAGAAGTAAGATCCAATGATTCCTCCTAACCAAATTGCACACCAGACTGTAACTTTTAATGGATGCAAATGTGACCGATGATTAATTTGAGGATTTTCCAATGCCCAGAACCGACTATTCTGTTTTTTCACATATCCATTCAAATGAAAATATGCCTCGTCTGGGGTTGTCTTGTGCTAGCTGTAACATCCTACTGGCATATGTACGGCGGCGTAAATGGTCTTGTGGAAGAAGCTCTTGTGTCAACTGAATCTTAAATGGAAACAAATGCAAATCTTTGTGCAAAATCGTGGCCAAAATTGTTCTTTGAAGACCAAGCTTCTGAGCACGGCGTCGAATTGAGGTTGATGGATTATTTGGAACACTTCCTTGAGCAGCAGTAATGTTTTCAGCCGATCTTGCAGTACGTTATGGTCCATGCTTGGGCCTAACACCTACAGACCCTCTTTCTTCGAAATCATTCACTACACGATAAGTAGTGCAGTTTGTTGGTACTTTGTTTCTCCCAAAAATTTCACGTAACTTTCTCATCGTCACAGTAATCGATGATTGATTTTGGTAAAATGTTTAAACGATTAAAACACGTTGGGTTATCGAATATTTTTCCATAATAAATTTGCCACGTGTCTACTGCACGAATGCCAAATATGAACTGTCAAGA
Organism: Rhingia rostrata; assembly: GCA_949824845.1. Classification (NCBI taxonomy): domain Eukaryota; kingdom Metazoa; phylum Arthropoda; class Insecta; order Diptera; family Syrphidae; genus Rhingia; species Rhingia rostrata. The sequence continues at coordinate 47,318,244 of OX463756.1, forward strand.
CTCATGTACTTAGAAAGCAGTATATAGGATGAAGGGCGAAGCTTCCTTCTCATCATCCACAAAGCTCTTTCAAAAATCATTTGAGTAAGATCCAAATCTGGTGTTGTATATTCAACATTGTCCAGTGATAACAGCTTTACAGCCAGTCAAAGGTAAATACAGCGTGGATGATAAATTTCGCTATACATTTTTAACAAACCCTAATAATAATAATAATTTCTAATTCTTATTTTTTTTATTTAAAAGATAATTTTATTTCATTTGGGTTTTTAATGGTGTAAAACTAAGTTTTGATTTGCGGATTTCCTTGAATTATTTTATCACATAATAATAATAAACATAATAAATTTTGTCATACATACATTATATGCTTGTCCAATCTTGTTAAAATCTCATAAAGAAGTTGTTCTGGACAATAGGTTGCCAATCAATGTCTTATGATACATTTGATATTGAAATGTTTATAAATTTGTTACAATCTAAAAATCAGAATGTAGATCTCCAAAATATAAAAAATATATTTTTGGATAGACAAAATTTAAAATTTAAATGCCTCGTTTTAACACCAACTCACTACTGCTTCAGTATCAATATACAGACCACGCTAGCACATTTTGAGGCATAACTAAGTGTGGTTTCAGGATATACGTTATGCTTAAAGCATGCAATTCGTGACTTAATGATGTGGATTTTCTTCTCCACAGGCAACTTAAGAACACTTACTTGCTCAAAAACCAACTTTACAGTTAAACATTTTTCAGGACATCGTATGACTGCGGCGCGACGTGAGTACCTTTTGCAAAATTGACATCACTAATGCATGTTCTATTTTTTATATCATGCAAAGTAGTGACACAATAATAAGGACCATTAAGAATGAAATATTCGTTTTGCTGCTAGATATCTATGTTAAGTGCGCTTATTTGCTCAACGAACGTAACAACACAATTGAGATTTAAAATTCAAGAGCAAAAATATTTTGTTAACATATACTTGTCATTCCAAAGTCCGTTCACATGTCTGGAATAAGTATTGGGATAATATTCTCCCTTAAAAAAACCCATGACGTATGATATAAATATATCCTTGTGGTGTACACGAGTTTTATTTTTAGATTTTATTGCACAATAATATTTCGTTGAACACATTCACATAAATATGTCACATTTGGATTTATTTGTTTGATTCGGATCCCATATAGGGACTTTACAATCTAATGGATATGTGGTGAAAATCTGACCACCTATAGCTCCTAATAAAAATCGAAAATCTACACGTTGCTCATCTCTTAAGGAATGGCATGCTACATGATTTATCATATCAGCATTTATCACGGAGAGAACAAAAAATTTATACCGGTGTTTGTAAATATACATATATATCTCGCGGTCGTTTGATAACCCCTTTGTGTTCTTTTTAAGGACTTTGGAAAATTCATAGAATAGATTTTCTTAGGCTGATTAAAACGTATATATGGATGGCGGTTAAAATAAAGAAAACTGAGAGCTTTACATAGAAAAATTGTAAGACTTGTGAAATATATCTTTACCTTTTATATGAACTATTGTTTGAATCCATTCTCGTTGGTTCGAACATTGTTGCAAATTGTTGGGAACATCTCCTTTAATTGATTTGTATACCCTGTATCACATTGGTATAAATTATTATATTAGTATAGATAAAGGGTTTTTCAATAAGAGCGCTACAAAAGTTTTCTTTAAATAAAACAAAAACGGTTTTGGATATCAATGAAATTCTTTATTCCTGTGAAAGTACGTTTGATGCCATTATGTATGGAACTCGATTTCTTTTGCATGGCCACCACGGGCACGCTTGCAGAAGTCCAGACGCTGAACCCAATTTTCGACGGTTTTCAAGCATAAATCGGCCGATACTGCTGCAATTTCACTTTCGATATTCGTACGAAGTTCATCAATCGTCGCTGGCTTGTTGGCATAGACCATAGACTTGACGTAGCCCCACAGGAAATAGTCTAACGGCGTCAAATCGCACGACCGAGGCGGCCAAGCGACTGGACCATTTCGTGAGATAACACGTTCTCCAAACTTGGTTTCCAATAAATTGATTGTGGCATTCGCTGAGTGACTTGTGGCGCCGTCCTGTTGGAGCCAGATGTCCTCCAAGTCCATATCATCCAATTGGGGCCAAAAATATTCGGTTATCATTGAACGGTAGCGATTCCCATTCACAGTAACGTGCCGGTCTTGATCATCACGGAAGAAGTACGGCCCAATGACGCCGCCGGCTCATAAACCACACCAAACCGTAATTTTTTCGGGATGCAATGATGACTTATGGAGCACGTGTGGATTGCTGCCTTACCAATACCGCATATTTTGTTTATTGACGAAGCCATTCAGCCAGATATGAGCCTCATCGCTGAAGATGATTTTTCGATGAAAATTCGAATCACTTTCAAGTTGTTGCTCAGCCCAATTCACGAACTTTCGACGCTTCAGGTGGTCAAACGGCTTCAGTTCTTGCGTCAATTTTATCTTTCGCAAAATTCGCCACAACAACGTCACAGAGATGCCCAACGCTTGAGAACGACGTGTGAGAGACACATTTGGGCTTTCTTCAACTGAAGCCTCAGCGGCAGCAATATTCTCGACACACATCTTTGTCTCACTGGCACGGGACCTTTTTGTACTGTGCCTGTGAATTCAATTTTTTCCACTAGACGCTTAATTTGTGATCTGCTAGGACAATTATGACGACCATAAATTGGACGTAGCGCTCTTAACATTGAGGCCACTGACTCCGAATTTCGGATGTAAATTTTAATAATTTCGACTCGTTGTTGGATCGTATATCTTTCCATCATCAAATGGCAAACCTTACTGAAGAGAAATGTCAAAAGAGCGGCAAGAAATATGGCGTCGTTTGCTGTTCCTGTCGCTCAACTTTGAACCGCTCCGCCTCCGGAGTCAAACGATCTGGTTGTAAATGACGACAACCGCGATTTAAACTGACGCCAGTTATATATTAATGCTGATAGATAAGAATAAGTTTTCACGTATCAAGAGGAATACCAAGTATATTTCGTTCGAATATAATTGGTATATTAATTCCGTGCCCTGCTGGGATTTAATTTACTTTTTATGAAAGTATTACGGCTTTTAAGTCACTGTTATCGGTTTTATTTGCCTTTGTCATAGATCATTCTAGGGTATAGAAAGCTAGATTTTTTATTTCTTTCTCAGAATATCAGACAGCTAAAAAACATTCCAAGGACATTCATGGATATGAAACTGATTACCTACAGTGACTTGAAATCCGTCTGGCTTTCTGAAAACGCGTTAAAAATACCTTGATCGACATATGGCACTTCAATGATTTAAAAAAAGAGAATGGTGGGCTGGTTAATCAGGACGTAACCTATTTTATCAATTTGCCGGTCTTAAGTTTAGCACATCAGTTAAAACTAATTTTATAGCTAGTTCTTAACGTCGTCATTGGTGTTCGACATTAGATGCAGGTTATAATTGAAGTATACGCTTTCTGCAAAGGACGTCTGGACGTCTCTTAAGAGTGTTTTGACATAAATTTTGTTTGTACAGTATATCGCCAATATGATCGTGTATTGCATATTATACATTTAATACATATGACAAAGATGTCCTACCTTCCTAAATGTGCGTTCAAATTTCATGTCACAGTTTCAACGTCGTAGTTTGGCTGCGAATTATATGCTTTATAAAGCACCTATCAGAGTGTGAGATTTTGACATTGATGTGAATTATTACAATGCTTTTGCTGATGTCTCTGAAGTCTTCTTGTCTAATTTTGTCGCCTATGATACACCTAAAAAGTCACGGATAAATCGTATAATCAAAATAAATGTTAAAGCTTGCCATTTTCATTTAGCACAACTCATACTATCATATTTTCAGCTTTTTAGCCGCTTAAGGGGCCCCTAGTTGTTCGACTACACGCTTTTCTGAAGCTTTCTGACCTTTTGCTGCAGTCTGGGGGTGGAAAAAGTGCATTTGTGAAATGAGGCGTTTCAACTCGCTCTCATCCAGGCCTTTTCGAAGGGGCTTAAACCTAATCACGGGCTCAGTGGCGCGATGGTTGGTGCGATGAACTGCCGCACAGAAGGTCCTAATTCGATTCACAGTCGTAACAGCACCTAAATGATTTTTCACTGGCCCTCTTCTCGTGATATCTGAAATTCGCCGTTATGAGAAAACTCGGCCTGGGTACTAACGAGCCTGTTACGCCATAGATTTATTTATTTTATTTTTTGTTATAACTAATATAATACTGCTTGTTATCCACTTGTATTTTTTTTTCAATTTTCTCTATTGCTTTATATCGCTTTCGTAAAAAAATTGTTATATTTAACATTACGATGATATAGGAGAACCCAAAAAAGTGGTTTTTGCAACTACGTCATAGTTCCAACCAAGCGTTTTGTCAAGAAAATTCATATAAAGGATTTTTTTATATAGACCATATAAGCAAAATTGTCAATTTCTCGCAAGCTATTTAGTCAAATCGAACGAAATTTAATTCATATGTATACATATGAACATATATTACAATTACCTACTGTTTGCAACACTTTCACGTAGTTGGTTTTGGCCCAACTGTTCCTTAATGGGATTTTCGAAAAAATCAATAACGGAAAATCAATTTCCAATGAGCACCAATTTTCTTCAAATCTTGGAACAGAAGTTTTTATAATCATAGTTCCATTGTATATATAAAGTTTCAACCTCAATAAGCCAAAAAAAATTATCCAAACTATGAAAATCAAAATTAGCGAGAAAGTTACGTAGAGAACAACACAATCGTGCGACGTGCACCCATATCTCGTTTGAAACGATTTTGTACCATCGCAGCACCAGTAGCTACGCACATATATTTCGATTTCGGTTTCGATTATCAATGTCCTGAAAAAGCTTATCGCAACTCAATCATTCAGAATCAGCGTAAAACTATCGGCATGCAATTATGCAAACTTTGACAGATACAAATTTTGATAAGCTGTGAGAAAATAGTTAGACCCCGATTTTCCCACGTACCTAATGTATTTGTATTAAAAAAGAAAGTGGGAAAGTTGAGTTTGTCTATCTACTTCCAACTATTCAAGGATTCATAACTAAATGAAATAGGACGTGCTGCGGTAACCCCAACCAGCGTTCAGAATTTTCCACTTTATTTACAAGTCGCCAGCGCAATATCATGTAACGAAGTTCTACCTCAATTTTTCAAAATCTTCCACAAGATGGGTAATTGGACTTGTCCAAAACCAATTGAATTGGATCGGGTAAACAAAGAATTACCAAAAATACACCAATCAAGCATCATAGCGAAAATTGGTAAGATCCAGAGAATAGGACTGGCACCTGCACAACGTGACAACGTATAAGAGTTCCATGGTCCAGTGATTAACAGCACGAGCACAGCTGATGAAGTTAAAACAGTCAATTCCATTACACTCCTGCAGAGTTGCTCTGTGGTAGCGGAGAGGGCGTGGCAGATGCTGACTGATGATGCTGAACTTTTATGGTTTTCCAAAAGTCAGACTTATACGAGTATGTATAAATCCGTATCCGTCTTTGAATAACGGACATAATCCCTTCATGGTCGTTGATATTGGAAATAATTTCCACCACAGGGATGTAGCCATAGATATATCTTATTGGAGCACTATATTGGGTGCATTCACCAATTTGTAAACACATACGTGTAGTAGTTACGAGTACTTGTTTGAGAGTAAAAGGGATGAAAGGCTGTGGTACCATCAACTGGGGAAAGTAGGTGTAGGGAAGTTTAGAAAACTTTCTTACTTGTTGTTTTGTTTATTTTCGCATTTCCGTTTTGGGATTAATTAAAGTTTTGTAGTTATGGGACTAGTGTGTTGCGCCCTCTGAAGAAAATTGTTTGTCTTTGTTGAGGTTGTCTGTGCAATGCTTGCGTACAACAACAAAGTCTAGTTATTCTTTTTCTTTTCAAAGTTAATTTGATTATATGAGTGAATAAGTAGTGCTTAGACTATCTACACAGGAGTACTCTTTTTGCTTATATTCCAAGTTGATTATTTTTCCCGTATGCATGTACTAGATATTTTGACAGATGCCCAAATGTTTCACCCTCTCGGGTTATACTTTAACTTTTGCAAATATTGTAACAGCTGTTGACATAGATAAAACACGTAATAGCCAGCTATACGTTATATATCTGCAGCGCATTTAAGTGAATGAATTGAGGATGTTCCCTTAGAAAATACAGATCGATCACGCTTCGAGGGTTCAAATGATTTCAACTTTCTGACCGTAGTCTTTCCCGTTCATGCAACTGACGGTCCTTTTTTATTGTGTTTCTATTTTTCTTTCTGTAGTTGTGTATGACCTCATTAATGTATGGTAGAAAACTTGAAAACTTTTAACGTTTGTTTCCAGTGATGATAACAAGTCTTTTTAATTATTGTAAGTATCTCCCATCATCGAGGACAACTAGGGAGAAGGAATTCATTTTCGATTACGTCTGTGTGATGCTTATTAACAGGTGCAATGGAACCTCAAAGATATCATCGATAATAAGCACAATCGATGTGTAGTCAAAGTATCAACGACTCGGAATCGCCAAATTTATATCAAGCATCTCTGAGCTTTATAAAGCCGGCGGAGATGACTTGGTAAGTAACATCCACCAACTCATAAGCAAAATATGGTCGGAAGAAAGTATGCCTGAAGAATCGAACCTCAGCATCGTTTGCCCGATCTTCAAAAAAGGAGACCCTATAAACTGCCCCGACTACAGAGGCATAAGTCTTCGCCTACAATATCCTATCTGCCGTAATATATGAACGCCTGAAACCGTTTACCAACAACCTGATTGTTCCTTATCAGTGTAGTTTTGAGCCAGGAATGACCACTACCGATCAAATTTGCACACTTCGGCAGATCCTGGAAAAAACCCAAGAATTCCAAATCGATACCCACCGCCTATTCATTGATTTCAAAGCCGCATACGACACCAGTTAGAGAGACGAACTATACAGAGCCATGTCTAGTTTTGGTATACCGCCCTAACTCGTCCGTTTGTGTGGGATGACGATGGAGAATTCTCGCTGCTCCATCAGGGTCGGAAACGACCTCACCGAAACATTCGATACCAAAAAAGGATTAAGGCAAGGCGATGCGCTATCATGTGACTTCTTCAATTTGATTCTTTAGAGGATTATGCAAAACTCACGAGCCAACACGTCGGCATACGCCGACGATATTGACATCATTGGTAGGACCCAACGTGATGTCATAGCCACGGTAGCTATAGAGAAGGAAGCGGCAATAATTGGCTTAGCAGTAAATGAGGGCAGGACAAAGTATATGCTGTCAACACGAAAGGACACACAACGTCAACGATTTGGGCAGAACATCACCGTTGACAGATACAACTTTGAGTTAGTACGGGACTTTGTCTATTTCGGCTCCGCTATTAACTCTGACAACAACATCTCGTCAGAAATTATACGAAGAATAAATCTTGCCAACCGCTGTTTCTTCGAGCTAAGAAGACAATTCAGTAGTAAAGTCCTACTAAGGTGATCCTATAAGACCCTGATCATCCCAGTCCTGCTCTACGGCGCTGAAGCATGGACCGTCTCTAAAGCGGATGAAGAAATCCTTGGTCGATTTGAGAGGAAATTTCTTAGAAAAATCTTCGGTTCCGTTAGCGTGGACGGGCTATGAGAGGAATATTCAACCAAGAACTATACGAGCTGTACAGCGACATTCCCCTAGTGAAAAAATCCGCATTAGATGTTTAAGATGTAGAACCAATGGACACCAAAACTCCGGCTCACATAAACCTCAACAAACTTGGAGTGCGCAAATGTAGGCAGTTAGCTAAGGATCGGGCTAATTGGAGAGGCATGTTGGTTGAGGCCCCAGGTATAAGTGTTTTTTTAATCAAACTTAAAATCTGTGATAGAAATTTTAAGGTTTGGTCAATACCAAAAAATGGCTATTTTCCTAGCGCATGAACGTTTTAACTAATTTCTTTCAAACTATGTATCAGAAGTTATTATGTTTATAATTTAATGTCGAACTTCCTGGGGTAAGAACGTGCAACCCAGTCGTGGACACAACACTTGTTTTTGGGTGACCTTCCTCCCTAAACGGATGGAATCGCCCTACTTTTATTGTATTAAGTCGCGGTTCTTCATCTATCGGTTCTTCATCTATCGTACTCTACCCTTTATTCAAACTAAATTAAATACGACGCCAATTTAAAACGTGACAAAAATAACCTCCTCCACGTCATCGAGCATAAAAAACCGCGTTCCTAATGGAATCAATTATATTATGTCATATCGATAAACAATAGCTATCACCAGTCCGAACTAATCCCCAAACGCTATCTTGTTAACTCTAGATAAATACACCCATGTGCATGGGATTAACTAATTGGTGGCATTTGGGATACACGTTGCCACAAAATCATTTCGCCGTGGTGCAGATAACATTTCTGAAAGTATTGTGTTGCATTCAATTGACCCCTGACACTCGGAATTAAAGTAAATTATTGCCTCTAGTGGCACAGAGTTAAATTTCGATTCTAGACCATTTAAATAGCGGCAGTTGAAATCGTTCTCGCAGACAGACAACACGCACTAAAATGAAATTCAGAGTTTTGGCTCTTTGGCTCGTATCGGGTGCGACCATGAGCATTGTTAGTGCATCTAATATTCTGGGTATGTTCCTCACATATAGTCCTTCACATGTGATTGTGCATATGTCAGTAGTGCGTGCGCTAGTAGAACGTGGTCATAATGTCACTGTGATAACGTCGATGCAGCTGAACGGTCCGAATCCTGGCTACAGACATATATTTCTAAGAGATCTGGAATTCAAGCAGAAAGACATCGATATAATGGTGAAGACTATGAAGAGTTCCCCAATGCATATGTTGCTCATAAATGGTTTTCGTCTTGTTATGGAACTGGGAGAAAAATATGCAGACTTTACTGCTGATCCGGCTTTCGTAAACTTTCTTGCAGAGGGTAATCAGTTCGACCTTATGATTTTGGGTTACACCTTCAATGAGTTCCAACTAGGCTTGGCATCTCATTTCAATTGTCCAGTGGCATTGTCGTGGATGATTCAGCCTACCGGACATGTATCGCGATTAATTGGGAACCCTACCCATCCAGCGTTTGTTGCCCCATCACCGATTATGGGCCCAGGTCCGATGACGCTCTCACGAAGAGTTTTCAGCTTTATGCTGAATATTCTAGAACGGACCTTATTGGAAGGGTTTGACTTCTACTTGGAACGTCTGTATACGTAAGTTTCTGTGTTGCTTAATATCGACTTGTCACGTTGTCTTTAGAAAAAACTATCCAGCAGATAAGTATCCCTCGCTCAGCGAAATGCGACGCAATATCTCTCTTATCCTTTCTAATCATCACTTCAGCGAGGGTCCAGTAAGACCGCTAGTACCTGGCTTGGTCGAAATCGGTGGAATTCAAATTAAAGACAAACCCGATCCGTTGCCCAAGGTAAGCCGATTTTGCCAACCTTTTTTTCAAACCATATCACCCCAAGTCCTTGTAGGAGATTGCTAAATTTCTCGACAACTCCCCACAAGGTGCGATTCTTTTCAGTCTCGGATCGAATGCTCGCGGAGAGCACTTGGGCGCGAACACGATGAATGTCATCTATAATGTCCTCTCGTCCCTGCCGTATAATATAGTTTGGAAAAGTGAGACTGACGTACCCATTGGCAACGCATCGAACATACTTTCCCAGCGATGGCTGCCACAGGACGATTTATTAGCTCATAAGAATCTAAAACTTTTCGTTACTCATTGTTGCAAAGGAAGTGTCACGGAAGCGGAATACCATGGCATTCCAATGGTGGGAATACCAATAATGGCTGACCAGCCCAGCAATGCGGAAGTAATGCAATCGAAGGGACATGGTATGGCGCTTGATTACCAGACAATGACGGAGGATACTTTTCGCAGGGCCGTAGTTAATGTAATGAAAAGCGGAAAGTATCGAAGTGCTGTGCAACGTTTCTCTAAAGTGTACCGAGACAGACCTTTAACTGCAAGAGAGAATGCCATATTTTGGATTGAGTATGTTATTCGGCATAGGGGCGCACCTCATATGCAGAGCCAACTGCGGTCACTGAATATCCTACAGGAGTATAGTGTTGACGTTATTTTGATTTTAATTATGTCGACTTATGTTATTGTTAAAATAGTCAAGGGTTTAGTATGGCTGTCAATACAGTTGTTGGCAAAGTTGTGCTGCATGGGTAAAGTCAAGTCCAAAGTGGAATAATGTGGTAAATTTGAATTTTTAGTTTAAATAAGATAAACGTTTAATATTTTAAGAATAAATTATAATTGAAATTGTATTTTGTGTTACTCTATTAAGGTATATTTATACCATATCCCATAAGGGTATATTAGTTTTGACATTAAGTTTGTAATGTAGAGAAATAATTTCGATAAAATATATGGATCTTTTCGAGATCGGCAGCTGAGCCGACCGAGCCATATCTGTCTGTCCATCCGTCTGTGTGTCACCGATTTTTGAGCTGGAATACTGAAATTTGGTATAAAATACCCGATGTTCGACGAAGCAGAACAAGTGTAAACATTTTCAATATCCACCCACTGCTACGTCCACTTTTCAGAAAAATGTTATTACTGGCCAAACCGTCAAGAATTTTTGAAAAGTGTTCTCAATATCTATATGTTGTTCGTAAAAAAAACTTTTTTGCCACGCTCACTTTCATGGTGTGTTCTTAGTAAAAAACGTTTTTCGGTCAAATTATAAAATATTAAAAAAAAACTTTTGATGCAAAATCATTTGGTAATGTTAATATATATAAAAAAAATCGTTCACGGTTCATTTTAACCAACGCCTAATTCTTGGGGGTGTTTTCCTACAAAAATCATTTGTACTCTCTATCACAAGGCATATGCAAGAAAAATGTCGTTTTTTGTCTAGCCATCAACATTTTGATAAATGTCTTGAGACAATATCATTTTCTATATTTCATCCCTTTAACGTTTTTAACCACGCCCAGTTTTTGGGAATTTTTAATGAAAAAATGGATTGGGATAGCCTTCTCATATATTTTTTTTATAATGAAAACTATATTCCTTTAATATCAATGACGTCTAAACGCTTTAGAAAACATTCACCTACGGTGAATTTATTGTATACCCCCACGTCGGAGGTCTAGAGATACTGAATCTAAAGTGAGAATAAACAAATCCAGTTTTATGCTCAATCCGAACAGCTGAATTGAGATGAGCTTTTCGTGACAATTGGTACCACTCAGACTATTAATCAGAACATCGTTAGAGTAAGCCTTAATCTTTTAGCCTATGGTGTTTTCGGATACTCTGTTGTAATTTTTGTTTACTTGCAAGCTGACAAGAATGTACAGAGGAAAATATCGGTACGCTCAAACAACTTTGAGTGTACTTATCGTATGAGTGTACTTTTTCGTATGGATCTGGGCTTACGCGCTTGCAGGCGACATCGCATTGTAACTTTGATGAATGTCAAAAATTGTATCTCTCTAATAAACCTTCACTACTTTCCTCAACTTGTGTCTATATATACAATTTCAAATTCAAATTTGTACAGATCATAAAAAATACCTTTAAGGTTTAATAAGAACAACGTCTTTGTTCAACAAGTGCAGTTCTTGGAAATATAATCATGGAAGCGCCCCTTTTCTACTCAACATCAAAGGTCAATCTACCCAACATTTTTTTCACTTTTCTATATGTAAAGGGTTTTTCAATAAAAGCGCTACAAAAGTTTTTTAAATAAAACAAAAACGGTTTTGGATATCAATGAAATTCTTTATTCCTATGAAAGTACGTTCGATGCCATTATGTATGGAACTCGATTTCTTTTGCATAGCCACAACGGGCACGCTTGCAGACGTCCAGACGATGAACCAAATTTTCGACGGTTTTCAAGCATAAATCGGCCGATACTGCTGCAATTTCACGTTCGATATTCGTACGAAACTCATCAATCGTCGCTGGCTTGTTTGCATAGACCATAGACTTGACGTAGAACCACAGGAAATAGTCTAACGGCGTCAAATCGCACGACCGAGGCGGCCAAGCGACGGCCAACACGTTCTCCAAACTTGGTTTCCAATAAATTGATTGTGGCATTCGCTGTGTGGCTTGTGGTGCCGTCCTGTTGGAACCACATGTCCTCCAATTCCATATCATCCAATTGGGGCCAAAAATATTCGGTTATCATTGAACGGTAGCGATTCCCATTCACAGTAACGTGCCGGTCTTGATCATCGCTGAAGAAGTACGGCCCAATGACGCCGCCGGCACATAAACCACACCAAACCGTAATTTTTTCGGGATGCAATGATGACTCATGGAGTACGTGTGGATTGCTGCCTGACCAATACCGCATATTTTGTTTATTGACGAAGCCATTCAGCCAGAAATGAGCCTCATCGCTGAAGCTGATTTTTCGATGAAAATCCGAATCATTTTCAAGTTGTTGGTCAGCCCAATTCACGATCATACGACGCTTCTGGTGGTCAAGCAGCTTCAGTTCTTGCGTCAATTTAATCTTGTAAGGATGTAAGCCAAGATCTTTTCGCAAAATTCGCCACAACGACGTCACAGAGATGCCCAACGCTTGAGAACGACGTGTGAGAGACACATTTGGGCTTTCTTCAACTGAAGCCTCAGCGGCAGCAATATTCTCGACACTACGGGCACTTCTTTGTCTCACTGGAACGGGAACATTTTTTACTGTGCCTGTGGGTTCAAATTTGTCCACTAGACGCTCAATTGTTGCTTTGACAGGACGATTATGACGACCATAAATTGGACGTACCGCTCTTAACGTTGAGGCCACTGACTCCGAATTTCGGTTGTAAATTTTAATAATTTCGACTAGTTATTGGATCGTATATCTTTCCATCATGAAATGGCAAACCTTATTGAAGAGAAATGTAAAAAAGGCGGCAGGAAATATGGCGTCGTTTGCTGTCCCTGTCGCTTTTATAGCGTCCCTGTTGAAAAACCCGATATTACATCGCAGCGAAGCACAATACAATAGGAACATATCTGGAGAATACAGAATGCTGATTTTCTAGCAACAAGTGCCTTTTAAAAATTATGTGACTAGAAAATTATGAGTTAGTCGCATTATATTTTCAATTCCCCCATATTGAATATTCTCTCTATCTATACCCAATAATCTGCAGATGTTAGTATGATGCACTATCCTATATATTTACGCTGTGCATTAACTGAGGATTTATCAAATTGGGTATTTTCAAACAAAAATGACATCCAAAATACAGTCGACTTATTCTGATATCCTTATTAATTTTCCTTTTTTTTCTGTACACAGGGTAACGGCTTACCATTTACCGACTCGGATGTCTCAATTTTTGAGGCTTTTGCAATTTTCTGCGGCCTCGGGATACACAACACACAGATGTACGAAAATGCATGCAAATTGATGGCAAAGCAAAAAGTCGCCCTGGAATGCCTTTCGTATCATGCTACTGCCGGACAGGACCAGACAAACAAATTGGTACAGGACACAGTGTCAACAGCAGAGGAGTACAACCTTTACAGCTTTACATTTATCGGTGAATTTAGAGTTTTTTTTTTGTTGTCAGCTTCAATTTATTTCGAACTCATTTACAGACTTTGATCTCACGGATGATGACACTTGTAAGGCGGTGCTACGTATGTTCCTTCAGTGCAATTTAGTCCAACAGTTTCAAGTGCCCTATGACGTGAGTACTTAAATGTTAGCGTGGAAACAATTTGCTGATGTTTGACTTTTGTATTGTAGGTTCTTTGTCGGTGGGTGCTCAGCGTTCGGAAAAACTACCGTCCTGTAAAGTATCACAATTGGCGGCACGCTTTAAATGTATCGCAAACAATGTTCGCCATGTTAAAGACTGGCAAGATGGAACGTTTTATGACTGACTTAGAGATATTAGGATTATTGGTAGCGTGCCTGTGTCATGACTTGGATCACCGCGGAACGAATAATGCATTCCAAACGAAAACCGAAAGCCCACTGGCGATATTGTATACCACCAGTACCATGGAACACCATCATTTTGATCAATGTGTAATGATTTTGAACTCCGAAGGAAATAATATCTTTCAGGTAAGTGTTTAGTTATTGACTGTAAGCTTTGACCTTGTTTTTAAAAACAGCATGTGAGATAATACTTCCAAATTATCAAACAGAGTCTTAAATTTCATAATAGAGTTTTAACATATCCAATTTCGTTAAATATTCAATATGTTCAGTTTCAATGTATGCCAAAAGTACCGTTATTTGAGCAGTTTGGAGTAATTTGAGATTTTAATTCTCTTACATGGTTTAGATGTTGTAGAACGACGGTAGACTCTGATTGGCTTTAACTTGGCAATGCCCAGTGGTTGTAACTCTGATTACACATCAAGTGCTTATTTTTAACCTCCAAGTTGTAACCATCGGAAACTGGATAACACGACGAAAAACAGCAACACTATAAACAGCCAGGTCAGAATGGCACGGAATGAATACCCGGCCTGCTGTCCCAGGCGAACATAGACAAGCTGCTTCGACATATTCGGACAGAAGGTTGTCTAGGAATTTCAAGGGTTAGTCAGGCCCCTTGACCAGAGATGGTAGCATTTGAACCGAATTGCCAACGGCAACGCTCAATCTTGTAGTGGATACTGATGGCCCCGTGTCCTAGTTGTATCTAATAAATTGAAAATTGCGCTTTGGTTTAACTACCCAAGCATGGAAAAAACTAACGGTTGAGAAGCAGCCAATACCCTCGGTAAGGACTGATTTTATTGTTGATTACCCTGCAACTGGAATATGAGAACATTAAATAGGAGAGGTGCAAGCGAACAACAAGCGGAATCCCTAAACTGCTACAAAGCAGACATTACTGCCATCCAGGAAATACGATGCGATGGGCCGGGCAAAAAGAGGATGAAAAACTGTGACATCTACTACGGACCGTGTAGTACAGAAACAGCGACTATTCGGATGCGGATTTGTTATAATTGCCAGACTTAGGCAAGTAGTCTTATCTTTCCAAGACATTTGCCAACGTATTGTAACTATCCGCATCAAAGCCAACATAAGCCTTATATGCGCTCCCGCCCCAACGGAGGAAAAAAATGATATAGCTAAGGATTGCTTCTATGAGCTCCTTGACAAAACCTATGAGCGACTACCGAAGTACGATGTTAAAATCGTGCTGGGAGATTTTAACGTAAATATAGGAAGAGAAGACATCTTTAGCAGTATTGTCGGAAAATATAGCCTACACGACAACACGTCTGGTAACGGACTTAGGCTAATTGCCTTCGCTACGGAACGGAATGCCATCATAGCCAGATCAACGAACGGTCAACCAAATTGATCACATTGCGATAGACAAGAGGCACGCTTCCAGTGTTTTGGATGTCCGAACATTCCGAGGAGCTAACAAGGAAATATCATTGTTGAGACACAGTTGATGCTGAGGCTATTGAAGAACCACTTCTGAAGACTGCTAAACGGCGATTACGAACAATATTCTGCTGTCAGGCAAGAATATAATGTGACTTCTTCAATTTGATTCTTGAGAGGATTGTGCAAAACTCACGAGCCAACACCAGAGGCATAATTTCCCAAAATTCGGCATACGCCGAATTAATTGACATCATTAGTCGGACCCAACGTGATGTCATAGCCACGTTTGCTAGTACATATAGAGCAGGAAGCGGAAAAATTGGCTTAGCAGTAAATGAGGCAATACGAAGTATATGCTGTCAACACGAAAGGACACACAACATCGACGAATTGGACAGAACGTCACCATTGACAGATATAACTTCTAGGTAGTACGGGACTTTGTCTATCTCGGCTCCGCTATTAACTCTAACAACAACATCTCGTCAGAAATTAAACGAAGAATTACTCTTGCCAACCGCTGTTTCTTCGTGCTAAGAAGACAATTTAGAAGTAAAGCCCTCACTCGAACTACTAAGGACATCCTATAGGAGATCCCAGTCCTGCTATACGGTGCTGAAGCATAGACAGTCTCAAAAGCGAATGAAGAAATCCTTTGTCGATTTAAGAGGAAAATTCTTTGAAAAATCTATGATCCCGTTTGCGTTGACGGGCTATGGAGACCAAGATTCAACCAAGAACTATACGAGCTGTACAGCGACATACCCCTGGTCAAAAAACTCCACATTGGACGTCTAAGATGGCTAGGACATGTAGAACGAATGGACACCAATACTCCGGCCATACGTCGGACGCAGTATAGGAAGACCTCGCTTAAGTGGCGCGCACAAGTAGAAACCAACCTCAACCAACTTGGAGTGCGCAACTGGGGGCAGGTAGCTAAGGCCCTGGCTAATTGGAGAAGCATGTTAGTTGAGGCCCAGGTTCATTCCGGACTGTAGCGCCACTTAAGTAAGTAAGTAAGTACTCGTTTCGGAGTCAGCCTGTCCATCAAGGGTAAGAACAAAAAGTTATGATGTGACATTCGCAATAAATTGGGATCTTAAGATGACTATGACTAGGGTCAACTGTCAACAGAGTTGTATAGAACTACCAAGCAACTAAATGGGATATTTTGCGAGACTATTATGGTTCATTTTCCTTTGATGACCTTTGCTTTAGGCAGGGATATTTCAATTACAGATATCATTATTTTTGGTATGCACATATTCATCCCTCACTATATAAAAGATGAGATTTCAACAAAACGTGGTTCAATAAATAATGAGAGCAGTTTGTACCAGCGAAGAAAAAAAGCGTTTTCATAATGGAGAGCAGATTCAATTGAAGAAAAAAGCTAAAACATACATAGCTATCTAAACCAGAGCAAATAATGGTTATCACGAAAGAGTAACTATGAAACTTTTGGTATATCCGAGAGGCTCGTGGGCATTTAGTCAATTGCAATTCCTTTGCATAATCAGAACGCTTAGGTTATTTAAGAAAAATACATATGAGAAGTCTACAATCCGCTGTGCAGATCGTTTTGAATACCCTATCCCATCTTATCCTTAAAATGAATATCCCCAAAAATTGGGAGTGACTACAGAAATGAAATACAGAAAATTACATAGTTACCACATCTTGTTAATATAGGATCTTAATCTTTTTTTAATTTGACAAGAAACGACGTTTCATACAGTGGGCGGATTTTCAAATTTGTTACACATGTTCTGTAGTCATGGACTAGAATCCTATTTACCAAATTTCATTATCATTATTTTAGCTCATAACGAATTCGGTGTCGAACAGACAGACGGACGGACAGACATCGATCGATCGATGATAAGCAATTTGTTTCGCCATAAGCTGAGTAAGGGTGAGTTGATAATTGCAAACAATGTTGCCCAAACCATGCAAACATATATTCATCTATATGAATGCGGTCATCATGCTTTCATATATAAATAAATTCATAAATGACAGTATTAAAAACAATTTTTTCAATGACTCCTCGAATACATAATATTTTTAATAAGTTTTTGATACACCATCGCTCAACATGTCTAAAAAATGGTTAAGACTGATTTTAAATCTCGTGAATGGAATAAACCTAAAAAATCATCCAAACAAAAACTTGCGGATGGAAAAATCCAAAAAAAATAAGAGAAAGATATAGATGTGCCCAGACATATTTAACAAAAAAAAACAGGATATTTTTACAAAATTATTTATGAATTCACCGATGATGTTTTTCGACATAATTTTCGTACATCCAGGTCAACATTTAAGGTACCTACCTTTTCCTTTGATTCCATGTTAATAAAAATTAGTTTTATTAGGTGAAGTGTAAAATATAAAAAAAAGGAAAGTATGCCTAACCACTTGGAAGCTTGTCAACAACTGTTCCTTTGGGGAAATCAGTAATTTTTTAATAATATTGCTAAAGGAGCAGATTTCAAATATATGGAAATAATCAAATTACTTTTGAAGTTCAGAAAGAGACATATAAAATGACCTGATTCAACTAATGAGCAAAATCAAAGAATGGACAAATTCACAAACGCATAAGAAATAATCCGTTTCCAAACGTTCTTGGATGTATAGATGGACATGGAACACAAATTCCTATAATAGCACCCAAAATAGACCTCACGTCTACTACAATCGTAAGGATACATTTGCGAATAATATGCAGGTGTATGCCCTACATTTTATAGATACTATATAGCATACAAATGTTATTCATATTAAATTTTTTGCTATTTTGAAATTTGCGGACAGACACTTGTTATACTGAAATAAGGGAGAAATAGTGTCTATCTTCGTTAAAAGTTTTCCCCCGAGCATTGTTTTCTTCCTTCGGACAGATATAAATTCGGCTTTAATTGCAAACCGAAAGCATACAAGTAATTTCGTATCATCGTCCAACCACATTTTTTTCTTTTGTGCATTCCTATATAATAAGAAAACAATTTTAAATACGAAACAAATTGTTATTTCTACATATATCTGAATGTAAAATTATATAATTTGCAAAAATGAAACTTACAATTTTCTCCTGTCATTTCTCTGCAGCTCGGCAACAAAACAAAAACACATGCACAATTGACAGCATTCTGACTGTAATTTTTCTTTTATGAACACAGGTAAATGAGCGCAAAACTAGCAAGCATGCAGCATTTTTACATTTATGAACTTGGGGTAATATGCACACTGAAACAATCCTATTCTAATAGGACAGAAAATCCCACTTTTACCACGGTAAACATGTTGCGCTACTGAGACATCCGAAAATATAATTAAATCGTTATCTACTTCAACGTTGTTAAATGTTTAATCCACTATTTGGAATACACTTTAGTAGAACACATAAACCGCACATACGTGCAAGCAGACAATAGTAACTGCGCATGTGCATACATTATTGTTTGTGCATTCAGAATCATAATTAAGTGTGCAAAAGTTGCTCAGTCACTCGAAAAACAAATCCATCGAAGAAAACCTAACTATGAATAATGAGGATCAACGTCATAAAGCTTAGTTAGATTTCGTTAACATGTGATTGTATGTGCAGGCATGTAATGTGCACGATGCCTATCAATCTTTACTGCATATAAAAAAAAAGTTCAAATTTAAACGACTTTCACTATTTGAATACAAATTCCATCCTATTAAATATGTCCTTATGAATGAGCATGCACATGATTTTGAGTGAAATATTTAATTAAACATCATGCTGTCTGCAGGTGCATGGTGCCGTTGTAGTGGTTATGTTACACAGAATAATCTATAGAAATTCACTATCTGCAATTATGTTTGACCTAATTGAATGTGCCTCTATGAATACTTTGTAGATAGGGGATAAACACTTTTCCTGAAATTATAATGGGACTATCAATTTGCATAACGCACAGAGACGTAGAAGCAAACTGCAATTAAGAAGTAATTTGAGTGCATCATGAGAGGCGAAAAGTGCTTGCAGCATCTATCCTTAAGATATTTTTAATTAAATATGTTTTTTTACATAGTGGGTGTATAGTGTACAAATTTGCTCTTGAAGTAGATTTAAACTCACTGTGTAGGTTATTGATTACTTAAAGTAATTGAATAACTTTATGGGAACAAAGGAGCGATTCACTTGGTTAAGGAAAAATGCGGTGCGATTAAGTACGTTAGGGACTGCTTTGACATTGAGAAGATTGTGTATCTGGTAGGTTCTTGAAGAATTAAGCTTTAATATAAAATGTTAACATAAGTATACATCCCGATGGGGAGGGGTATACGCTTTATCACATTAAGACACCTCTTCCATTTTAAGACGGCTTCAGAACAATTCCCAAAATAAACTGTCCGAGTTAGAATGGACAATGTGAATAACTTAGATGAGGTGCTCCTACCTTTTCAGGTAACAGATCATCAGGAAATTTCAAGGGCTAGTCATACTCCTTGAAGCAGTGCTGAGTCGTAATGGATGCTGATTCGATGTCCATGGGGTATCTAATATATTAAAAATGGTCATCCAGGTTTGAGTGTACTACTTATTTACTTTCTTAAGTGGCGCTACAGTCCGGAATGAACCTGGGCCTCAACCAACATGCCTCTCAAATTAGCCCGGTCCTTAGCTAACTGCCTCCAGTTGCGCACTCCAAGTTGGTTGAGGTCGGTTTCTACTTGTGCGCGCCACTTAAGGCGAGGTTTTCCTCTACTGCGTACGACGTCTGGCTGGGAATCAAAGACTCTGCGAGCCGGAGTATTGGTGTCCATTCGTTCTACATGTCCTTGCCATCTTAAACGTCCAATGCGGAGTTTTTTGAAAACGGGCATGTCGCTGCACAAATCGTATAGTTCTATGGTTGAATCTTCGTCTCCATAGCCAGTCAACGCAAACGGGATCGAAGATTTTTCAAAGAATTTTCCTCTCAAATCGACTAAGGATTTCTTTATCCTTTTTTGAGACGGTCCAGGCTTCAGTACCGTAGAGCAGGACTAGGATGATCAGGGTCTTATATAGGATCTCCTTAGTAGTTCGAGTGAGGGCTTTACTACTAAATTGCCTTCTTAGCCCGAAGAAACAGCGGTTGGCAAATATAATTCTTCGTTTGATCTCTGACGAGATGTTGTTCTCATTGTTAATAGCAGAGCCCAGATAGACAAAGCCCCTTACTACCTCAAAATTATATCTGTCAATATCGTATATACGTTCTGTCCATATCGTTGGTGTCTTTCCTTCCGTGTTGACAGCATATACTTCGTCTTGCCCTCATTTACTGGTGCTTCCCATTTTTGATGATGTTAATATCGTCGGCGTATGCTAGTAGTTATACCTATTCTTAGGAAATTGTGCCTCTGGCGTTGGCTCGTGAGTTTTGCACAATCCTCTCAAGAATCATATTGAAGAAGTCACATGGTATCGAATGTGTCGGTGAGGTCGTTTCCCACATTGATTTTAAGCTTTGGTAAAACAGCACGAATTTAACATCGTACTCCTGTAGTCGCTCATAGGTTTTGTCAAGGAGCTCACAGAAGCAATCCTTACCTATATCATCTTTTTCCTCCGTTGGGGCGTGAGCGCATATTAGGCTTATGTTAGTGAATTTGGCCTTGATGCGGATAGTTACAATGTGTTCAATGTCTTGGAAACATAAGGCTTCTTGCCTACGTCGGGCACTTATAAAAAATCTGCATCCGAATAGTCACTGTTTCTGTTCACTTTAACACAATCCGTAGTAGATGGCACAGTTTTTCATCCTGGTTTGAGTGTACTTTGGAATAACTACTCAACCACGGAAATACCGTATTGTTACAAAGCAACCAAATTGAAAACAGGTGATATGATTTTAAACAACTTCAACAATATACCTCCATACCACTTCTTTTTTCTAATTTGAGGGTAACATATTAAAAAAAAAGGCAATTTTTGACAGTTTTTGAGAAATTGCGATTTTACCAAAACCGTTACATATTTGGTAGATACCATTAGTATAGACCTATAATGACAATTTCAAAAAATTCTCTGTGCAACAATGAAATATCATCGAAAATACAATTTTAATTAAATCCGTCAAGCCGTTTAGCCTCCAATTTTGTTGGTCTTCTCTTTAAGCGTAATATTAGGTTTAAGTCTAAGTAACGGTTTCAACTTGTTGTGTTAATGAAAGTTATTTTTTAAATTATGCAAATAGCATCGCTTTTACGAGTTTCATACGACAAATAAGAAAATTCCTTTGCTTTCATGTCACCACTTCCATTTAAACAAAACTAAGTATATAATATATATAATGTGCATATATCGCACAGTTTTAGATTATATTATATTATTAGATTATATTACATATATATACATGTTATAATAAATAATTTATAAATTTATTTAGAAAATGTTACCAAAGGTGACGTGGGAAAGAAAATTGCTCAGAATATTCACCACCATAATGCAAAGCATAGCCACAAAGTACGCACAAAACCACAAAACAATAACAAAGTTTAACATTTCTTATGAAATCGAAAATATCGCCACACTGAACACATTATTTTCAATTTCATTTATGTGGACATTTTATTTAATTTTAAGAAACTGATTACGTGTACAATATATTTAGATTCAGTTCCCAGCGACTAGGAATTGCTTATAATATTGAGTTTAACTGTTTTATGAAGAAAATGACTTGTGAGATCACGACAACAGCATTTTCATTTGTTTGGGGAAAAGGAAATCAAAGCAACAGAGCTGTTGCAGATTCTATACATTTCGATAATTTTTTGAGAACAAAATCGATAAATCTTGAGTTTGTGTTTTATTAATTCCCTACAACCATGGCTAATTAGACTATTCAACACAAAAAACTATGAGCCTATCGTAAAATAATTTTAAGGTCTTACAATATTGTCAGATCTGTCATTGAAAAATAGCTGATGTGTATGCACCTCGAAATATGGTCCTTTATCGCATGAAAAAATCATATAACGGATGGTTTAATTTTAAGGGCCGATGTCGACTCTGAACCACACCTAAACGTCAAGTTTTTTTCTGCATTTTATTTGAAATTTCTCAATTTCAGACTAACTCAATTTGAACCATTGAAAGATACACAATAGTTTAAGTTATTCAGGCTTATTATGAAAATGGGCGTTCAAATCAAAATGCATATCGTGCACTTCGTGATTTTTTCGGTCAATTTAATCGTCCAAAAACCGGGTCTGTAGGAGATGTGAAAACACCAGTCGTTGATGAACATTATGCACAAAGACTTGCATTTACACGCTTACAAGGTGCAATTGACTCAAGAACTAAAGCCTCTTGACCATTTCAAGCGTCATCAATGCAATGGTCATAATGATGGCAATAAATGGCAACAATTAAAAATCATCTTCAGTGATGAGGCACATTTTCACTTCAGTGGATTCGTTAATAAGCAGAATTGCCGCATCATCGGGCCGTATTTTTTTTCCAAAATGAGGCCGGTCAGGCAGTTACTGTGAATAGTGTTCGCTATCGTGAGATGATAACGAACTTTTGATGGCCAGACGATATGTGGTTTCAACAGGACGGTGCCACTTGCCACACAGCTAATGATACAATGGCTCTTTTGGGTGACAAATTCAATGGCCGTGTTATCTCACGTGGTGGCGATGTGAATTGGCCGCCAAGATCATGTGATTTGGCACCGATGGACTTCTTTCTTTAGGGTTATTTGAAAGAAAATGTGTACGTCGATAAGCCAGCAACAATTCAAGAACTAAAGGATGAGATAATTTGGCACATTAACGGCATAGAACCTTAATTATGCCTCAGCGTCATCGAAAATTTGGACCATCGGATGGAGGTGTGCCGCCGAGATCGCGGGGGTCATTTGACCGATATTACCAATATTATCATAATAAAAAGAAATGACAGTAATTTAATAAATAATTTGTGTTTTATTCAAAATAAACAGTGGCCCTTAAAATTTAACCAACCTTTACAATCTGCAGTTAAAAAACCTTTTTTTGTATGATATTACCCACTGCAAAATATTTTTCATTTTATAAAATGAAATACAGATCCTTAAAAAGTTAAATATAAATATTGTACTTTCTTCAAGAAGTGACATTTTTTTTAACATATCCGCTGGTCACACTACTTCACATAACAATCCTTTGTGAATCCTTGAAGTGATTTGTGTACACAAAGGATTACACCCATCGCCCAGCTAAGTTGACCAAAATGCAACATTCGTAGACAAAACATTTCAACTGACTAATGTCTAAGCACTGTGTGTGGAGACAATGTTTTTATAATTAGATTATTGTTTGTAGTCCTTAAGAGATCGTTTCCTTTGTCTTTTCAGGCGCTTTCACCCGACGATTATCGATCCGTAATGAAAACAGTAGAAAATGCAATCCTCTCAACGGATTTGGCCATGTACTTCAAGAAGCGAAACAGTTTTCTGGAGCTTGTCGACAACGGGGAGTTCGATTGGCAAAGTGAGGAAAAGAAGGAATGTAAGTATCCCACACATACACACCCACTCACGGTGGGATCTATAATGTTTATTATCTCACATCCTGCGTTAACATTTTGATTGGGAGCCTATTTATGGTACATTTTCTCGTAATGGTTATGTCTATGCACATCACTTGTGTTTACAAAGTCCGTCAGCAGCCAATCAAGGTCTTTTTAGTGTCGCTTACAAGCGATGAATTGATTGCTCAATTATTCGCGATAGCAAAATGTTTTTTTTTTAGATGTAAACATGGACTGAAAAGTACCAGGGACCTGTCGGTCATATTCTATTCATTTTGTCCGTTTTGTATAGAGTCTTTTTTCTAACGTGGGTTTTGTTTGCCTCTTGTAGTGCTGTGTGGAATGATGATGACAGCCTGTGATGTAAGCGCCATTGCTAAGCCTTGGGAAGTCCAACATAGGGTGGCAAAACTAGTTGCTGACGAGTTTTTCGATCAGGGAGACCTGGAAAAGATGCAGTTGAATACACAACCAGTTGCAATGATGGACAGGTAAGAGGATTTTCTTTTACACATAGATTGTCAACAAAATTTCGGAATGTGATTGCGAAATGTTTTATGTTTATGTAAACTCAATTCACTGTTCATGGTATAAGCGCAAACATGGGTTTTGACAACTCACAGATGTTAATTTATTTGTTTGGTTGTATGTAAGTTGTGTTTTGGAGGTATGCTCATTTAAGAATTTACTGTGTTGTGGAATAAAAAATCTAAAAGTGGCCTGTTTTTAAATGATTTTTGGTTGCATGCAGTTTATTAAGAAACAATGAATTTATGATGCTGTTAAACAAAGCAATACGGGAGTTTATTTTTCTTCAAGTAGCCATGTGGCCATTTGTTGAAGATTTTTGTGCAATATTGCATTCATAAAGATAAATCATTTGCTTAATTGTGAAATAGTTTCAACTTTGAACTGTATACGTGCAAGTCTTATGCTCGTCAAGAGAATCATGATATACTTAAATTAGGATACGTAAGTTGACTGAGGTAAAAGTATGACAATTTGGGACCTATTGGGGTGTATGACTCCTTTTTATATCTCTTTGATGCCAATTTTCCTTTCTAGGCTACATAAGGTAAGCAAATTTAAGTTTTACAAATTTGTTGGCATTTCTTCATTGCCACATCAATGGTCTTCATAGATAAGATGCATTTTCAGGCAACATCTTTATTATTCATTAAAAATGCAATACCAAATCCAAAGCTCCAAAAAAATATTTTTTTTTAGAAGTTCTTTAAATATCAATAGATATATATCGCTGTATAGCTGATAAAGTTCTTAGATGTATTTTTTCGTCTCCCCATTAAACGCGGTTTTCCGGAGAAGTGTTCGCTCAAAACGACAAAGAATTTCTTCATACTCTTTGGATACTTTCTTAAGGGCCGTAGAGAAGAACTTCGATGAATTTAATGATCTTCTATATTACGATATCACTCCCCAATTACAGTTACCATTACGCCGTTTTTTATTTTCAAAGAAGTTTGGTCCAAGGTAAGGTCGAATTGAGGTTGATGGATTGGTTTGTACACTTCCTTGAGCAGCAGTAATATTCTCAGCCGATCTTGCAGTACGTTGTGGTCCATGCTTGGGCCTATCACCTGTAGACCCTCTTTATTCGAAACCATGCACTACACGATAAATAGTGCGTTTTGTTGGCACATTGTTTCTCCCAAAAAAATCACGTAACTTTCTCATCGTCACAGTAATCGATGATTGATTTTGATAAAATGTTTAAATGATTAAAACACGTTGGTTTATCGAATATTTTTTCATAACAAATTTGACACGTATCTACTTCACGACTGCCAAATATGAACTGTTGAGACTAATGATTACCAACATAGCGGCAAAACAAAGTAGTAAACCTTCCCGGCGGACATCCTGTATGTTGGTGATCTGCGAAAGAGTGCTTGTTAAGGGCCTAGTTATAGCCATCGTTGAAAACCACCATTGGAAATTTTCTTTTACTTCTTACGACTTTTTTATAAGTTCAATCAATGGCGAGTTGGTGTAAAAACAAAGCTTATGAATTTTAGAATATGACTATTCAAAAATTTAAATTTTTCATTATAGTTTTCGCAGAAAACAACTTTTTATTTTTCAATGACCAAGATTTATTTTTGTGAAGTAATGATTGTAGTTAAACCGAAATAAAGCGGAATTTTCCATTGATTACTATAAGAAGCTATGTAGGTTACATTTCAATTCCATCATGTTTTTTTGTTCCAATGAAGTTGTTCAATTATAGCTATAACTGGGTCCTAAAGACTGTTTAATACTTCATACCATTTTTTATATTTTGACAGGCAGGAGAAATCGACTGAGGCTTCCTGAATGATTCTAGTAATAAAATTAATGACGAATTCCATGCTATAAAGAACCAGGTTTGTTCAAAAGCTTTTCTGCATAAAACAGGATTCGGCAAATAGGAGGTCCTGCTTTCGTGCAAGAAATACAAAAGCACACAAATTATCATAAATAAAAGCTGAGCCTTGCGCAACAAACCTGTTGCGCCAAAAATGTATGTTTTATATATCTCAAAGAACACTCGATCTATGGTTCACTCCTCTTCTTACAAAGACCTTTTATTGTTTAAGAATCATGAATTCTCGCAGATTGTTGACGACCCTGAGTTTCTGGATCAGAACTAGGGCTTTCCCGTACTAAGCATGGCGGGACGAGCTTTATCATTCTAATTACATGCAGCAACCTCCAACGCCAGTAAGTCCTCTTCCATTAAAATGGTTAGGACTGACATTGTGTTTACTCAAAAGGAGGCAGCACTAAAGAATTCTGTTCTTGCAAACGCAATTAATTGATTTTTCACTGCATGCGTATAAACCATTCTCAGAAATTCTTCGCCGACAAGGTTAAACCGTTTTTAAATCACCTTTGGCTCACCCCCTCCCGCAGAGACTTGGATTACATGATAGATGAAAGACGGAATAAAGAGAAAGGGCTTACAAGAGATTAATTTTTCTTAATGCACAGCTTCACCCCGCATTTAAAATATCAAATTCGCTTAAACGATTTGAAATAACTTAGAGAAATATATATATCCTTAAAAAACGTTCTTTTAAGATTAAAGTTGTGGAGAGAAAGGTATAAAACAAATCACCTATTGTTCCAACTCCCGAAGCGCATTTCAACCTTCTCATATCTACATATTTTTATTCATTCACGAGCAATTCCGTTTCCAAAACATTCTACAAATATGACCAAATCAAATAAACAAAAACCATAAAACCCTTTTTTTCGCCTTCACAATGTATTTCTTTTTTTTTACTATCGTCCCACTAGGGAACGCAAGGATGAGCTGCCTAAAATGCAGGTTGGTTTTATCGATGTCATTTGTCTACCATTGTACCGGGTGCTGTGTGACACATTTCCATGGATTACGCCATTATATGAGGGTACACTAGAGAATCGACGTAACTGGCAGGATCTGGCGGAAAAAGTTGAAATGGGATTAACTTGGATCGACCACGATACCATAGATAAACCAGTAGAGGAATTTGCAGGTAACACGAACAACAGCAGACAAAAAAACGCATGCAAGCCAGTGTTGAATAAAAGTTCAAAATTAGTTTTCCACACAATAACTTTTTCCAACAAATTCAGAACAACTTGTGTTTAAAAGCTCAAGTTTTAGTTTATATTTTTTTTTTGTATTTTCCTTTGCAGCCTGCAAGGAGGAGGAAATCAAGGATATTGAGTTCACCGTAACCACCCTCAACTGTCAACATGCCAGCGGTGGTGAATCGAACGACACATCCACACCAGAACATCGTGCATCCCGGTTTAGCAGCATGAAAAAGTCCGGAGCCCTGGGTAAGGTGGTGCGTTCCAAGCTCACCAAGACCCTTTATAACAGTATGGATGGTGTTAAACCAAAGACACCACTAAAACCGCTGTTGGATGCTCATCCGTTAGAAAATACTAAGGATTCAAAAATATCGCCTCAAGATTCAACAGAGTGGGATAAGAGTCCTACCAGTCCGCAATCGTCATCTCAAATACCCGATAAGTCAAAGAAACGTTCAAAGTTGTGTGCACTTTTGTGACGAAAGCCATCCAATTAGAATTTGAAAAACCCCTCCTCAGAAGCGACAAACTGATGGCGTCGCGCCCTGAGGTGGGGTTTTTCACATTTTAATTGGCTCTAGATTGGGAATAAAGCTGAAGATGTGCAACGTTTGCATTATCAAAGAGGTAACAGTTATAGGCGGGATTTTGTTTCAGTTTTAAGTTTTGCTTTCAATTTAGTACTTAAGGGCTAGTGATTGTTTCGATTGGTAGACTTTTTTTTATTCTAGTTGTATTCCACAGTTGCGTTTCCGTCCTTTGTCAGAATGTCTGAATAATTTTGCCTTCCTCATGTACGGTGTACCTGTTAATATGTGCAACGTATGTGTGTGTGTTGCATAAACAAATTTGTTAATGATTTATCACTAACATAGTTTGAAATGAAGTAAATTTTTTGATTGCTTAGTTTTGGCCAATGAGTGTCTTTTGCCTTCTTGGTTATTTTTATCTTCATAAAAATATTATTTGTTTAGTTACGTACTACGGTTAAAAAATACGAATAGTTGTCTGTATACCCAGCTTTTTCACTTGTATTATGCGATTAGTTTCTCAGAAAGGCTTATAAAATCAATTCCTCAGTCAATAGTTATAAATAAGCCTACCTACAACCAACATCCATAGACATTGATGAAAATTCGCTAAAACACCTCTAAAAGTTTCATAGCAATGCATAAGGATTTATGCAGCCTGAATTCAGAATCGGAATGAGAAACACATTGACATAGCATCCATAGCCACATTGACGTTAACAGCAGAATTTTTAAATTTGATGTATTTTGTACGTGGAACGACGAATTAACAACAGCGCAAATTTTGTACAAGTATGTTTTTGACGTATGCAAAAAATTGTAAAAGAGAGAAGTTATGAGGGAGGATAAAAGACTTCCTGATGGTGTCAACAAATGCACCAAAAAGATAGAAATCTTACATTAGCAGTTCTAACTGATATAAATATCTATGACCAAATGAACTCCTTTTTTTTGGTAGCGAAATTAACATTTTGTCCACTTCGGGTTTTTTTTTGTGATAAAAGTCACTTAAAGTAGTACATAACTTTATACACTCTTTATAGTGGTGCATATTTTTAATAGAGTGGGAAGATAATTATGTGAACATAAATAAATATCTTAGATCAAAATTTTGTTCATCAAAATGAAATTTAAAAATTCAGTTTTTAATAGTTGTTTTACATTTTACATTCTATTCGGCATAGAATTTATCAATTTATGCAAAACTTCATCATTGAGCTCGTTCCATTCCTGGATTATTTGTGCCTTAAGCTCTTCCACATTTCTGTACTGCCACCCACTCGAATCTACTAGCCATGATCCCCCACATGTTTTTGATTGGGTTAAGGTCGGAACTACATGATGGCCACGGTAAACACCTTGTCCCGCTGACTTTAAACCATTCGCTGACTGTTCTCGTCTTGCTGAAAATAAAATGTTCACCCGCCGGAATTTCTCCAAATTGGTCCAGGCCACAATCCAGCATCTCCCTGTATTTTGTACCATACATTCTAGGTGGTACCCACATCAAGGGAATTTTTCATGTAATCCAAACGCACCACAAACGATCACGCTCCCACCTCCGGAGTGCCGGCTAATTTTCACTGTCTCGCAAATCACGCCAACAAAAACTGAAACCGACTAGACCGTCTAAATCAATTTTTTTTTCATCAGAAAAAATAACGGATTAATACTCCCGGATCCATGTCATGTGCTCTCTGGCGCACCTTAGTCTGGCCTCCTTACGATGCAGCTGCAATAGCGGCTTTTTCATCATTTTAGTGTATCGAAGGTCCTTCAACAATTGCTGCACTCTTCTTACACTCCACTTGCGCACTCCAACTTGCGCACTCCAACTTGCGCCTTATCTGACCAGCATTCAGTTTGTTTCACCTGGCTTCATGTGAAATAACATCCTTTTCACGGGCGCTAAGAACGATCCTATTTTGGTAGCAATTGACCGATTTGATAGGCCGTGCTCTTTATGAATTGTGATTATTGCCTTCCTTGGTCAAATGGGTTCCGCGGGACATGGCTAAATTAAGTTTCAAATATTTTCACACACTTTAAATAAAAAAAACTACAAAAAACCTTAATACTTTAAGGTTAAACACGGTGTCTTTATAGTTTATACTTATTTCGCCTTTTTTGCACCACTTCTTTGAATAGTAATAACAATTTAATCTGTTTCTAAGCTGTTCTTCTAGATAACGGTGCATTATTAACTTTCTCTTATAAAGAGAAAGATATTGTTTTTTCTAATGAAGAGACACATGATTGTTGTTTCGGTCACTGTAAATAATCTCTCTACTACCCCCTGTAACTGTCCAACAACATTCAATCATTGTCCGAATATCACACCTGTACCCATTTTAATTTTATAATTTTTGTATGGCAACAAACTAATGGACACACAATTACTAGTTTGGTGGGCAAGTTTTCAACATATAGCTCTCACTTTTTATTATATTATAAATTACTTTTGTAACTATTACTATTTGATGACAATTCAAAGCATGTCCGCTGGTCCGAGCGAAGCTTATGTTTAACAATTCTGATTTGTCTTCAATTTCACGTTGCCTTGACGCGTTGACAATTTTGAGATGCTGTAACTTTATATATTAATAAAATTTTTATTTTTTAACTATTAACCACAAAATATTATTTTGATACAAAAATTACGTACGCGAACGGTTTAAGTTGAAATAAGTTAAAAATAATGTGTAGTGTACGGGAACATACATAATAACTTTGTTGATAATATTTTTGACTAATTCAATTTCTATTTTATTTGTTGTTGTATATTTTAAATGAATTCGTTCTTACCTTGTGACAAACTAAATACTTGTTTTGCAGTAATTTTTACTAAAAAAATCAACGTATCTGAAATGTTATATAGCTTCATTTCAAATCACGTTAAGCGTCAAACATAATAAACAGAAAGCACAGCTATAAATAATCAAAATTTAAAAACAACAAAACAAAATGATACAACTAAAATCAAAAGCAATTTCTGAAAGCGCAATGTGTTGCGTAGAATGTTTAAAGAAATATTTATTTTAAGAAGCACAAATAGAAAATTTAGAAAATCAAAAATTGCAAATTAAAAAAAAAACTCATTAATATATTAATAAAATAGTCATTATTATTAATTTATGTTACTCTGTAAGTGAATGTCAAAAAATGTGATCTATTTAAGGTCAAGTAGGATATCTGTGCGCTACTCAAACAGCACAGGTTTCCATAAACGTAAAACAAAACAAAAGAGCTATTTACAATAATATAAGGCTAACTATATTAGCACAAAACCTACTTAACCTATAAAGAACTCTATCTAAGTCATAAATTATTAAATACACCAAAACAAAAAATAAACAAAGTTTGCTATAATATTTGTAGTCATTAAGTAGTATAAATATATAATGGATATTTTACTTAATAAAAATACCGCCAATGCAGACAATTTTTAGCAAACGATAAATATTTTACTTGACTCTTCACAATGAAATGAAATGTATATGTAACGTGTAACAAAAAATTACCAACTATTTAAAAAAAAAAAAAAACATTTTATTACAATTAATCATACAATCAATCTTTATACGCAGTTCTGTGAGATGTATATTTTCAAATAGAAATTCTATAGCAATAATTAAAAACACACTTATATTCACTTATGGAAATATATATAAATAAAAAAAAAACTTAACAATGTGGTTAAAATACTTAAAGACTCTAGTGCAATTTATTTGGTAGGCTTCTAAACTGGAAACTGTTATCCAATTTTGTATGATTCTGATTTGTAGAAAAATAAACTTGAATAAATCAAATTCCAATATGTTTGTGATTGTTACTTATTAACCTTTTAATATGATATAATGCTGATGTTATTAACACAATAGATATAAAAAAAATAAAACAAAATAAAATATATTGAATGTTGATGAGAGAAAACAAAAAATACAATTAGATATCAATGTGCATGTCAATTTATTTCGAATAAAATTTTATCAATGAAATTTTGTCCTGAACTGATTTGCATTTTATTATTGTATTACAGATAATCTTATCAACTATAAGAGTAATACTATGTACAGCGATAACAAAAGACTTTCAAGCGGTTGGAATTGTATTATGAAAAGTTATGAAATCTTTAATGATTAATTTGTAATTGTTTTGGTTGGACTAGAGTCTGGTGTTCGAACAGGCAAATAGCTGGGTAGAAATCTTCGAACAAAATGGTTATGCAGTTTTGTCGGAACTACTATATTCATATGGTATATGTTTAAATTAATCGAAAAGGTTAGAGCCACTTTCGAGAAAATTTACGCAATATGTAATTTTTATATATGAGATACGTACCTTCAATAATATGACTAATAGCGTCAATACACCACACATGCATGCAAGCGCAGTCACAAGCTAGCGCAATCCCGCTTCCTAAATACACTATTCATGCAAACTGTGCATCGTCATCATTAAAGTGAAAATTTGCTATCAGAATTGCTAGCTGAGTCAATTAAGAAATTTGGTACAAGTGATACTTGTACGTGCTGTTCCAAAAGGGTAACATTTTTTTAAATCCGCCCACTGCCATGCTTCTTTTTTTAGGTAAACCTAATTTTAGGACAAACCGTTAAAAATTTTGAAAAAAAGTCTGAACAACATATCTAGACAATCCTAATTTCTATATTTCGTCTGTACAAAGTTTTTTGCCGCGCCCACTTTTTGGGGGCGTTTTC
Source organism: Rhingia rostrata (assembly GCA_949824845.1). Lineage (NCBI taxonomy): Eukaryota > Metazoa > Arthropoda > Insecta > Diptera > Syrphidae > Rhingia > Rhingia rostrata. The sequence continues at coordinate 47,351,101 of OX463756.1, forward strand.
AGTAAAAAACTTTTTTCGATAAAATTATTGGATTTGGTAATATAAACATTTCTTGTACCTATATATCATTTTTACAAACGCCCACTTTTTGGAGGTGTTTTCATACAAAAACCATTTCTCTACCCCACGCCATACCATATGCAGGACAAAAACGTTGTAACCATACAAGATTTTGATAAATTTTCTGAACAACAAGTTGCGACAATTTCAATTTTAATATTTCTTTGCCATAAAAACCACATTTAAGGGATATTTATTTTACGGATGGGATGGGATAGGGTATAAAACGATCCACGCAGTGGATTGTAGCCTTCTCATATGTTTTTATCTAGAGTTAAGTCGTGTAGCAGCTTTTCAGGTTTGTTGTTTCCCAAACAAATAAGTTTTTGGTTTCCCAAACAAAAAGGTTTAATCTGAGAAAATTACACGTACGTATTTAGCTTCTAAAAATTTATTATAATGTCCACAAAAATGGAATTGGAAATTAGTTGGTCAAAAACATCTGATCATTATCTCCCGTCCTTAACACAACAAACTTGCTGGGTTAACTCGAACTTAACTCTGGTTTAAATTGACTGAAAAAAAAAACTTTCTCGAGTTAACTCGAGTTTAATGTCGAAACTATTATGATATTTCATTAAAAAAAAACTGAGTTTTAAGAATAAAGACGAGCGCACGACTTGTTCGTACACAACATTGTCTTTCGTTAGAACAAATCATTTTGATTATTGATGCTAAAAATAATATAAAAACAATCACGAAATGTGTTTATACGAACGTTTATTCCTGAATTTAAAGGAATCAGTGTCTATGTGAATTATAAAGATTTTCCGTTATTGGCCAAATCTGAAAATTCCGTTTAAAGATAGTTGGACAAAACTAATTATGTCGAATTGTTTAAAACAGTAAGAGTAGTACAGGGTGCACGACTGGGTCGCACGCAACTTTCTCTTTTACAGCAGGTTGGGAATTTGGCGATTTTCATAATTTTGCCTAAGTACATATTTATATTCATTTTGAATATTGATGCTAAAAATTATATAAATTATTCGAAATTTGATCATACGAATCGGGGTCTGTGTGAATAAAAATGATTTTTCGTTATTAGCCAAAACTGAAAATTCCTAATTATGTGGAATTGTTGCAAACAGTAATAGCAGTATATAAATTAAATTCAATTTATTACCTCACGTAATTTACTCTGCCATATCTAAGCGTCATCTATTCAAGATGGAAAACTACAAAAAGTGTTTTCAAATAAATTCTGCAATAACAATACATTTCTTTACATTTTGACCCTTAAACTGAACAAGTTTTTTTTAGTTTATTTCTTACTAATATTTTATGATCATTTACAATTCTTAACTTGTTTTCATGAAAATTTTCGACCTCGAGATTTTGATTGATTCTAACATAACGAACTCAAAAAAAAGTGTTTTTTGGAATTACGTCCGTCGGTTCATCGGTGCGTCGGTTCGTATAGGTCTCTCCAGCCTAAACGACTTGACAGATTTCCTTCAAACTTCGTATCCAGCGTTTTTTTTTGGTCATAATTCTAGACCATTTTGTTTGTTTGCTTTTAGTCATGCAAAAAAGGTACCTGCCATATATAAACCATAGATAACCTCAATTTGCTCAAAAACGGCTCTAACGCTTTTGATTTAACTTCTTATATGCTTTAAGCATATTAGTTCCAACAAAACTGCATATCCAGATTATTCGAGAAAATCCATATAATGGAGTTTTTTATTGAATGAAATTCAACTCATACACTAAGATTACTATATGCAACAACTACTACAAAGGAATTTTCAGTTTTGGACCGATTCTTTCAAATTGCGGAGTATATGCTCATTCATCACATTTGGTTGGACATTATTTATCTCATTTTTAGCATCAAACTTCGTATCCAGCCTTGATTTGGTCATTCTTCTAGGCCATTTTTTTGCATTTAGACAGGTTACTTTAGGTATACCTGCCATATAAAAATCATACATAACCTCAGTAAAAAACTTTTTTCGATAAAATTATTGGATTTGGTAATATAAACATTTCTTGTACCTATATATCATTTTTACAAACGCCCACTTTTTGGAGGTGTTTTCATACAAAAACCATTTCTCTACCCCACGCCATACCATATGCAGGACAAAAACGTTGTAACCATACAAGATTTTGATAAATTTTCTGAACAACAAGTTGCGACAATTTCAATTTTAATATTTCTTTGCCATAAAAACCACATTTAAGGGATATTTATTTTACGGATGGGATGGGATAGGGTATAAAACGATCCACGCAGTGGATTGTAGCCTTCTCATATGTTTTTATCTAGAGTTAAGTCGTGTAGCAGCTTTTCAGGTTTGTTGTTTCCCAAACAAATAAGTTTTTGGTTTCCCAAACAAAAAGGTTTAATCTGAGAAAATTACACGTACGTATTTAGCTTCTAAAAATTTATTATAATGTCCACAAAAATGGAATTGGAAATTAGTTGGTCAAAAACATCTGATCATTATCTCCCGTCCTTAACACAACAAACTTGCTGGGTTAACTCGAACTTAACTCTGGTTTAAATTGACTGAAAAAAAAAACTTTCTCGAGTTAACTCGAGTTTAATGTCGAAACTATTATGATATTTCATTAAAAAAAAACTGAGTTTTAAGAATAAAGACGAGCGCACGACTTGTTCGTACACAACATTGTCTTTCGTTAGAACAAATCATTTTGATTATTGATGCTAAAAATAATATAAAAACAATCACGAAATGTGTTTATACGAACGTTTATTCCTGAATTTAAAGGAATCAGTGTCTATGTGAATTATAAAGATTTTCCGTTATTGGCCAAATCTGAAAATTCCGTTTAAAGATAGTTGGACAAAACTAATTATGTCGAATTGTTTAAAACAGTAAGAGTAGTACAGGGTGCACGACTGGGTCGCACGCAACTTTCTCTTTTACAGCAGGTTGGGAATTTGGCGATTTTCATAATTTTGCCTAAGTACATATTTATATTCATTTTGAATATTGATGCTAAAAATTATATAAATTATTCGAAATTTGATCATACGAATCGGGGTCTGTGTGAATAAAAATGATTTTTCGTTATTAGCCAAAACTGAAAATTCCTAATTATGTGGAATTGTTGCAAACAGTAATAGCAGTATATAAATTAAATTCAATTTATTACCTCACGTAATTTACTCTGCCATATCTAAGCGTCATCTATTCAAGATGGAAAACTACAAAAAGTGTTTTCAAATAAATTCTGCAATAACAATACATTTCTTTACATTTTGACCCTTAAACTGAACAAGTTTTTTTTAGTTTATTTCTTACTAATATTTTATGATCATTTACAATTCTTAACTTGTTTTCATGAAAATTTTCGACCTCGAGATTTTGATTGATTCTAACATAACGAACTCAAAAAAAAGTGTTTTTTGGAATTACGTCCGTCGGTTCATCGGTGCGTCGGTTCGTATAGGTCTCTCCAGCCTAAACGACTTGACAGATTTCCTTCAAACTTCGTATCCAGCGTTTTTTTTTGGTCATAATTCTAGACCATTTTGTTTGTTTGCTTTTAGTCATGCAAAAAAGGTACCTGCCATATATAAACCATAGATAACCTCAATTTGCTCAAAAACGGCTCTAACGCTTTTGATTTAACTTCTTATATGCTTTAAGCATATTAGTTCCAACAAAACTGCATATCCAGATTATTCGAGAAAATCCATATAATGGAGTTTTTTATTGAATGAAATTCAACTCATACACTAAGATTACTATATGCAACAACTACTACAAAGGAATTTTCAGTTTTGGACCGATTCTTTCAAATTGCGGAGTATATGCTCATTCATCACATTTGGTTGGACATTATTTATCTCATTTTTAGCATCAAACTTCGTATCCAGCCTTGATTTGGTCATTCTTCTAGGCCATTTTTTTGCATTTAGACAGGTTACTTTAGGTATACCTGCCATATAAAAATCATACATAACCTCAGTAAAAAACTTTTTTCGATAAAATTATTGGATTTGGTAATATAAACATTTCTTGTACCTATATATCATTTTTACAAACGCCCACTTTTTGGAGGTGTTTTCATACAAAAACCATTTCTCTACCCCACGCCATACCATATGCAGGACAAAAACGTTGTAACCATACAAGATTTTGATAAATTTTCTGAACAACAAGTTGCGACAATTTCAATTTTAATATTTCTTTGCCATAAAAACCACATTTAAGGGATATTTATTTTACGGATGGGATGGGATAGGGTATAAAACGATCCACGCAGTGGATTGTAGCCTTCTCATATGTTTTTATCTAGAGTTAAGTCGTGTAGCAGCTTTTCAGGTTTGTTGTTTCCCAAACAAATAAGTTTTTGGTTTCCCAAACAAAAAGGTTTAATCTGAGAAAATTACACGTACGTATTTAGCTTCTAAAAATTTATTATAATGTCCACAAAAATGGAATTGGAAATTAGTTGGTCAAAAACATCTGATCATTATCTCCCGTCCTTAACACAACAAACTTGCTGGGTTAACTCGAACTTAACTCTGGTTTAAATTGACTGAAAAAAAAAACTTTCTCGAGTTAACTCGAGTTTAATGTCGAAACTATTATGATATTTCATTAAAAAAAAACTGAGTTTTAAGAATAAAGACGAGCGCACGACTTGTTCGTACACAACATTGTCTTTCGTTAGAACAAATCATTTTGATTATTGATGCTAAAAATAATATAAAAACAATCACGAAATGTGTTTATACGAACGTTTATTCCTGAATTTAAAGGAATCAGTGTCTATGTGAATTATAAAGATTTTCCGTTATTGGCCAAATCTGAAAATTCCGTTTAAAGATAGTTGGACAAAACTAATTATGTCGAATTGTTTAAAACAGTAAGAGTAGTACAGGGTGCACGACTGGGTCGCACGCAACTTTCTCTTTTACAGCAGGTTGGGAATTTGGCGATTTTCATAATTTTGCCTAAGTACATATTTATATTCATTTTGAATATTGATGCTAAAAATTATATAAATTATTCGAAATTTGATCATACGAATCGGGGTCTGTGTGAATAAAAATGATTTTTCGTTATTAGCCAAAACTGAAAATTCCTAATTATGTGGAATTGTTGCAAACAGTAATAGCAGTATATAAATTAAATTCAATTTATTACCTCACGTAATTTACTCTGCCATATCTAAGCGTCATCTATTCAAGATGGAAAACTACAAAAAGTGTTTTCAAATAAATTCTGCAATAACAATACATTTCTTTACATTTTGACCCTTAAACTGAACAAGTTTTTTTTAGTTTATTTCTTACTAATATTTTATGATCATTTTCAATTCTTAACTTGTTTTCATGAAAATTTTCGACCTCGAGATTTTGATTGATTCTAACATAACGAACTCAAAAAAAAGTGTTTTTTGGAATTACGTCCGTCGGTTCATCGGTGCGTCGGTTCGTATAGGTCTCTCCAGCCTAAACGACTTGACAGATTTCCTTCAAACTTCGTATCCAGCGTTTTTTTTTGGTCATAATTCTAGACCATTTTGTTTGTTTGCTTTTAGTCATGCAAAAAAGGTACCTGCCATATATAAACCATAGATAACCTCAATTTGCTCAAAAACGGCTCTAACGCTTTTGATTTAACTTCTTATATGCTTTAAGCATATTAGTTCCAACAAAACTGCATATCCAGATTATTCGAGAAAATCCATATAATGGAGTTTTTTATTGAATGAAATTCAACTCATACACTAAGATTACTATATGCAACAACTACTACAACGGAATTTTCAGTTTTGGACCGATTCCTTCAAATTGCGGAGTATATGCTCATTCATCACATTTGGTTGGACATTATTTATCTCATTTTTAGCATCAAACTTCGTATCCAGCCTTGTTTTGGTCATTCTTCTAGGCCATTTTTTTGCATTTAGACAGGTTACTTTAGGTATACCTGCCATATAAAAATCATACATAACCTCAATTTTCTCAAAACCGGCTCAAACGTTTTGATTAAACTTCTTATATGCTGTAAGCATATAAGTTCCAACAAAACTGCATACCCAGTTTTTTTCGAGAAAATCCATATAACGGATTTTTGCATATAGGCCATATTAAGAAAATTGTCAATTTCTGGCAACTTATTTGGCCAAATTGAATTAAATATAATTTATATACTACTATTACTGTTTTTATGAATACCACATAATTGGTTTTGGCCCAATTATATTATTATACCTGAAAGGAATGTTTAGTTTTGGCCTATAACGGAAAATCATTATTATTCACATGTGCACCGATTCCTCTCAATTACGGAATAACCGATCGTATAATCACATTTCGACATTATTTATATCATTTTTAGCATCATTACCTACTCAAAATAAATATTTTTGTGTATTTTGGTCAAATTATTAAAAATGTCAAATTAACTCGCTGTGAAAGAGAAAGTTGCGTACAAATCAGTCTTGCACCCACAACTTGTTTTTTAAGGAAAACATTTGCAAAAACATGGGTGTGGGTTTAAGATATATATAGACAAATATCTTAAATTAATATTACAGAAGCATTTTCATAGAAAGTTATACAGAATTTCTTTAAAATTGTGCCTTAAAACTTTTTTCTGAAAACGGCTCCGATTATTTCAGAAAAAAACTCCCACAAAAGGTTATAAACGTTTTTTTTTAAATTTCAGGAAAATGCGTTGCTAAAAACTTGATATAAATGAAATATTTCCTAAATATCTTGCCTGTTCTCTTTTTAAAATGTGAACACAATTTTTTTACATATTGATCTGGTAATTCGGGTCAGAAAAATGTTATCTGTAATGGTTTTGCTGCGGATAAAATATCGTTTTCAATGATAAAGTGAATAAAAGCAAAGAGTATATAACTACATAGAGTACGCATCACAGCTAAAAAATTTATAGCCGTTTCAAATTTCGTAGATCGTATGCGTCGGCAAGGCTGTTGTTTGATGCTGGGGTTGCATTGTGAACACTGGGGTATCAATATCAGTACCCCACATATAAAATATTCGTTGTATGAGATGCGCACTCTATGTAGTTCTACACTCTTTGATAAAAGTTACACTACCGACACAAGTATAGAATCTGATTTGAATGAGAAACCTTTCCTCCAACGTATTCTGTGATATGGGTAGATATACAGTATACAAAAATTTTAAATACAGAAAAATTATTTTTATGTAGAATTAATGTGTATTTCATATTTTATAAATATCAGTGTTAATTTAAATTCATTATGTTTGTATATTGTATGCACTCATGAACATTTTGTTTATTACATTATAATATATTAGAAGGTTCTTAGCTTCATGGTTATAACATTTCAATTAGTACTTGCATAACTCTAAAAACTAAATTATAAAACTCTTGAAAAACTGTTTTCTTTTTATTTCGCGAAATGGTCCTATATTCTGAGCAACATTTTTAATAACTGAGAATGATACTCAAATACATTCTGCGAGCATATAAGCTGACTATTTTGCAAAAACTTATAAAAAGAAATTCAAAAACTGATAGGGGACATTTATTGGGATGTGGATAGTACTCTTATTGGTTTTATAACTTTTTTTTTTTGGAATTGTATACATTTAGTTATGTTTATTTGTTTGTTAGTTTTACATTCTTTATGAATAACTCCAATAATAATTAGACACACAGTAAAAACTTACATTTAAACACAATTTTGTTTATTTTTACCGATTACTATTTTACATTTTAAATTCCCAACTCCTTGATTATGTTTGATCTTCTTTTTTTGTATTTATTGACAAACAAAATGAATTTTTTTTTTGTATCAGCGGAATGATGTGTGGTGTCAACAGCAATGGCTTATATAGTTGATCAAATGGAAGCAACACAATGTTTGAATACAGGTCCTAATTAGATTTAAATTTATTTTTTGGCAAAATAATTGTTTTCGGTGATTTAAAAACAACTTCTGGGAGACTAACTCTAACAGGTTTTCAAGGTCAAAAATACGTTTGCCTTATACTCTATTACCGGTAATTTGAAAAAAAAAATTATGACATCTATATAAAATACTTTAAATAATAAAAAAAAGGTTTAACATAAAACATCAGTTCGACCAAACGTTACATAAAAAATTCCTCTGTGGAGTGGGAAAGCGGAAGTCACGTTCGACCTGGGCGATCCAGTATGGAAATTTCTATGACACGTAATCCTCGATATGTAGGATCGATGACCTGCAGGCCCTTGGGGTTATAAATGCGTTCATTCTGGGCGGCGATAAATTTTGATATTTTACGCAGAGTCTGCAGTGAAATAAAAGTTAGTCACAGGACTTTGAGTAATGTGTAGAAATACTTACTTTTTCGTAATGCGTCTCAGAGCACATGTATACCAAGTATGCGGTTATGCAGCCAATGCAACCTTCGCAGTATGTGCTGCAGGTGCCCTTTTCAGCTTCGGCAAAGAACTCATTAAGTCTATTTATTGTCGACTCGAAAATTGGACGTTCAATCTGGAAGACAAATAGGCAAATATACCTTAGTTAAAATGTTTTGTTTTTATATATTAGTATATGTAGTATAATAAAAGCGTGTGTGAATATTACGGAAGCAAGTCGCTTATTTGGGTTTGTTTTGTATAATGAACATATTAAAATTAATAAACAAAAAAGCTATGAAATGAAAAACTATTAACAGGAAGGCTACTGCAATAAGGTTGTAGAAAAATCAACACATATTCCTGATATTTACCGCAACATCACAGTCACGCCCCTTTGTGTAATTCGGATCGCACAGTAAATTCTAGGACAAATGCGCTAACAATATTTATGCTCAGGTTTTATGGAATATTCTTGAGTATAATGGTAGGCAAAGCTATTACATGAATACACATACACTGGGTGTCTAGTATACTAAGCGGCCGAATGTGTGGTAGGTGTTGTAAGAACAGAGATGGTGGCTTCTACGCCAAAAGTTTAACTCAGTTCTTTAGTAGATAGTGACGGTCCCATGATTTAACATTTTACGGTAAGGGGAATAGATGAACTGTGGTTTTTCAGAAAGGTAAGTGGCAAAGTGATTAGTGAGTTGGACATCTTGCGCAAGTCTAAAAACTTTGTCATAAGAAGCTTCTTAAAGTTTCCATTCGGATTCAGCGTTATACAGGAGGTCCTCTTTTTGTGGAAACAATAATAAGTTCGCGCCTACAAATGGATAAATAAGCTAGGTTGTCCCTTATGGACCGTAAATGCCAGATATATTAAAGAAAGGAGAAAATGCGAATCCGGTATTTAAATAAATATATACAGAATAATTGAGATATCGGTATGAAATGTATTTCAGGTATGTATGAATACTTAATACTAAGTATAGAATTCAGTCTCGTTCATATTAAAACCCCGGGCAAGTTTTTCACCACACATTCACATATATCGGCCCGAAGGCAAATTTCATATTCAATTTTGCTCCTGAGCTTCTCTAGCGTTGTTGACTTGTTGGCAAAAATAAACGACTTAACGCAAACTAATGGCTTTAAGTCGCATGAGGTCTGGGTCCCCAATCTCCGTCTGTGTTATGTGACAGTTTAATTTCTTTTTGACATAAACGTCGACAACGAGACATTGTAAACTATCAACTTGTTTCGTAAGTCATTTTCTCTCTAAAAAAACAGATAAATGCAATGAATCATTGTCATTTGACTTCTTTACTTCATCCTTGAGAGTATTGTGGAAAACTTTTAAGCTAACGCCAGGAGTATAAATCTCGTCAGATACTAGTTTACGACAAAGGTATGGAAATCATTAGCCTTCACAGAGCTTTACCAAGAAAAGGGTGTTTTTTTTAGAGGTATAGAACTTCGAAATGAAATAAGACACAAGGAAATCGTTTTAATGTCCATAACTTTGGCTTTATTGAAAAAATAATTTTATGCCATTAATGGTTGAATATGATTTCGGGCTTGTGGTCGCTGCGGCTGGTTCGAAAAAAGCCAAGTCTAGAGGTCCAATTTTCAACGACTTCTTCGAGCCACGAATGTAGACGAGCGACTTCACATATCCCCAAAGAAAATAATCTAATGGTGTCAAATCACACGATCTTGGTGGCCAATTGACAGGTCCATCCCGATAAATTATGCGCTTGTCGAATGTTTCCTTCAATAAATAGATTGTTGCGTGCGCTGTTTGGCATGTAGCGCCGTCTTGTTGGAACCACATCTCATCCACATTCATGCCATCCGATTCGGGAACAAAATAGTCGGTTTTCATGGTTCTATACCGGTCTCCATTAACGGTAACTGACTTTCTAGCATCATTTCGAAAGAAGTATGGCCCAAAGACTCCCCCAGCCCATAGAGCAAACCAAACAGTCACTTTTTGTGGTTGAAATGGCGTCTCAAGCGTCTCATTTGGATTCTCTTTACTCTAATCACCAAAATCACGACGCATTGCATGGTCTCGCGGCTTTAATTCATGCACAAGCTGAATCTTGTAAGGTCATAAGCCACGATATTTGCGTAAAATCTTCCATAAAGTTGATGGACAAAGTTGCAATTGCTGTGCACGGTGGCGAATCGATTCATTCCTCTTCAACACTTTTCTCTTGAGCGGCAATTGTTTCTTCGGTGCATACTGTTCGACGTCTCTGCGGATGCGTATAATCACATTGAGTAAACGTAGTACGAAAACGATCCATGGTTAACCGAATTGATGGCTCTGATGGACGATTATGTAGACCATAAAATGGACGGATCTTGCGGTAAACTTCACGAACTGAACTATTATTTTTCAAATAAATTTTTGACGATTTGCAAGCGTTGTTCATTTGCCAACCTGTTCATGATGAAATGGCAAATCAAACTAAACATAAATGACATTAGAGTTGCCCGATTTGACCACAAAATGTTAGTTTTATCTCTATTCCAAAAACCAACCTCTAAAAAAAAAGACGTTATATGCTGTCAACAAGAAAGGACACAGCATCGACGGATCGAGACCGTCACAATCGACAGATAAAAGTAGTAAGGGAATTTGGCTACTTTGGCAATTGACAATTCTCTGAAGAAATCAAACGAAGCATTACTCTTGCCAACCGTGGTTTTTTCGAGTTAGGAAGACAATTTAGTAACTCGAACACCCTAGTCATGTCATCCCAGCTCTTAGGCGCTAAAGGATAGAGCGTAACTTAAGTGTCAGGAAAAATTATTTTGTATGAGCAGCGAGATCATAGAAAATGCTTTGAATACCGTGAGAACTTGGCTGTCTACAAACTATTACAGATTTATATGCCTACAGAAAAACATTCGTCTAAAAATGGGGTCTACAAACAAAGGTGACACTTCGAATGTACACAGTCGTAGTTTGTCGGATACTAATATATGGGGGACTATTGTGGTGGGCTTCTGTTTTTAAAGGGCACATTATTAACCCACTTAAATATATATTAAGTATTGAAAACACTGGAGCCAGTTCGATTATGCCCTACTTCTGCCATTCCCTTCAACCTACAAATTAAAATGCTGCAATGAGCACCGCGGCGGGCTCAAGCAATAGCAACATTCTTGATCTAAGGCAGCCGGGTTGCTTGATATATTCAACGATTTTTTGATACACAAAATGAAATTTCAATAAACCCTTCACCTAATTCTCCGACAAGAGAAGATTAGAAAAATGCAGCTTTTGAAAAAGACTTGGATACTTTGACATATACTGACGGTTCCAAAATACATTATAGAGTTGGTGAAGGTTTTTAATCATTTGTATTAAAACTAAATAAATCGTTTCATCTCCCTGACTCCTCTAGCGGTTTACAAGTGAAAATTCTATCTAGTTAGGAGGTCATTTTATGCTATTAGACACAATAGCACTCCAAACAAATTATCGCTACTTTTGGTGACCGCCAACCCGTTTTAAAAGCAATCATCACGGCATTGAAGGCATTTACACTATTACCTCAATGCACAAACAGATAGACCTCTATTGGAGTCGGTACAAAATTAATTTTAAGTAGGTTCCAGGTTATAGTGACATATATCCAAACAAGAAAGCTGATATATTCACCAGGCTGGGTTCGTCTCTCTCCAGCTCACGAGCTATCAACGCTCTCAACCCATTAGAGGCAATCAGAAGTAACATTGAAAAACAATGCTTAAGACATCTGAACAGAGATGGAGAAACATTATGTGAAGAGATATGTGATTGCGTACAACTAGACAAGGCCACGCCATCTATCTTTATGATCCTTGGCCAGGATTACGTTTGGAGGTAACGCTGTTATAATCTAGATTTTAACGTCAGTAGAAGATGACTTATGAGAATCATACGATTAAGGACGTACCTGTTCATACAATGGCATATGTATTACGGCTACGGCATAGGGCGATAATTAAATAAAACACCAATCAATCAGCTCGTTATGTGCCTACATAGTCGTAAGTCAGATTAACCGATACATTAATATACAAAATTAAAAGTCTTTGTCAAGCTAAATGCGGATTCGTTACAGTAATATGAATTCATTAATCCAATCATTGTGGAAATTTCCCCAAATATCAGACACATTTTGACACCCCAGCGACATAAATGTGCCAAGGACATTCACACGGCACACAAATCTATACGGAATATCCACGATAATCATATCTAAGTGTACTTACAAGACCTTCTAGTTCGCTGGGTAATCTCGTATGGAATTTCACAGATGTTCCTTCGCTGTAGTCGCGTTGAATAAAGACCTTTGTACAGTTTGTTGATTGCAGTGCTGTGGTCGCTGGAGTCCCTGTTTGTGACATCTTGCAGCGGTATATCCTGTTTGCAGAAGGCATAGTGTTATTGGAATTTCATTGAATTTCAACTTTTTATATTCAATTCACATTTTTCATACCGAATACTGCGGAAATTCTTTATTGAAATTCAAAATTTCCGTGGTTTTCTTTTTCTTTATTTGATTTTGATAGTGACTTTAGTAGCTATTCTTCTCTTGCACAAAAAAATTTTTTTTTTTCACTAAGAAATGTCAGATGAAGAAAAATTGTTCAGAATGTTGACAGGTCGACAGGTTTTGGTGTGGTGCAGAATTGACAGTTTACCAAGTTATATTGCCGTAAATGCCTTTAGAGAATCTAGATGGCGCAAAAAAGCATTGGTTGTTGTCTATAATGCGGTGTGGTAACTTGATACCTTATGAAGGAACCATGGTAACAATGGTTTCGGAAAGATTTCAATCAACCTGCCGTGTAGATGGTGCCTAAATATGTTGGTTGATGTTTATGATAATAAGAGGTAACTTCCCACCATGGTGAAAATAGTTTAGTTAGATTTTTTACTCATATCCAAGTAGAGAATGTAGATGGCGCCAAATAATATAGGTTGCTGTTTATGATAAAAAGAGGTAGAATTCCACCATATGATGGAGCCATGGTAAGACTAGTTGAGTAAATTATTTAATTCTTAAGCTGATAGACAATGTAGATGGCGCCAAAGAAAATTTGTTCTCGTTTATGATTAAAAGAGGTAACATTCCACCATATAAAAGAATCATGGGTAAAATGATTTAGGTAGATTTTAAACTATCATGCTAATAGAGAATGTAGATGGCGCAAAAAGAATTGGTTGTTGTTTATGATTATGAAGCAACATTACACAATGTGTATGTATCATGATGGAGATTGTTGGGGTACATATTAAACCAAAATGTTCCATGCACATAGGAACAGAACAACACTTTTGCGTAATATTTTTACAACTAATAAAAATATGTGCATTGGGCACGTTTGATACATCAATATTAACGAAATTGTCAAATGAATTGAATTATTAAAGCTCTTTATACAATTTGTAGATTTATGATTTATATTTTCTAAAATTAGTTAGGGTTAGAAATATGAGAGTATTAAAAAAAATCAACAAAACTAAAATGCCCCGACAAAATACATTTCCTTTTCTATTTCCATTGTATTAATAGCGGTTAATTCACTATTGCGTATACCTACATAGTTTATTATTTAAATGACTATACAAATAATGATGTCCTTGAGCGGTTATAAAGGGTGATCCATTTCGAGGTTCCCTACTTTTTTAAAGAAAAAAACACAGAAAATTCAAATTTAATGGAGAATGTTTATTATCATTTGAAAGAACATTCTTTGGCATTTATTTTTTGAAGATTATGTCTATCAGATGTTGGCCGTTGCTACGTCGCAGATGGTCCATCCCTTGAGTCCAATTTGCGATCACTCGTTCGAGCATTTCGACTGGTAACTGGCGAATGACACGCGTGATGTTTTCCTCCAAGGCCTGAATCGAAGCGGGTTTGTCGGCATAAGCTTTTGACTTTACATATCCCCACAGGAAAAAGTAGAACGGTGTGATATCACACGATCTTGGTGGCCAATCGACCCGCCCAAAACGTGAAATTATGTGCTCACAGAAATGTTCTCTCAATAAGTCCATAAGTTGAGCGAAGTGCACGAAACACATTCCTCACAGAACGTGAATTTTCATAATAAAGTTGAACAATTTGTAAACGTTGTTCACGCGTAAGTCTTTCCATTATGAAATGCCAAACAATACTAAACAAAAATAACATGACAGCATGACACGACTCACACGTGATCTGTCAAAAAAGGCTATTGAAAAAAGTATCTCTACTTGGATCACCCGTTACAATTTAATAATCTCGAGTTTTATGCAATAGTTTGTTCACTCCGTTAATAAAATGTGATTCTTCAGCTGATGATTCCTAGATTTTTTTAAATACGCTTGTTGTAAAATTTGTTGGGTTTATCACATCATCCCTTTGGCTAAAAGGCTAAGACTGACTATTTTTGAGGTTTTATGAAAAGTATTTATCATTATCAGTGGTTGTAACTCTGACTACACATCAAGTGCTTATTTTTAACCTCCAAGTGGTAACCATCGGGTACTGGTCTCATCCAATCGGATTTGACTTGCTAAACCACTAGCGCGAGTGTTGATAACATGAAGAATAACAGCACCACTATAAACAGCCAGGTCAGAATGGCTCAGAATGGATACCTGGCCTGCCGGGCCTCCCAGCGAACCTGGACAAGCTGCTTCGACATATTCGGACAACAGCTTGTCTAGGAATTTCAAGGGTTAGTCAGGCCCCTTGAACAGAGATGGTGGCGGATGAACCGAAAGACCAACGGCAGCTCTCAATCCCGTAGTGGATACTGATGGCCCCGTATCCTAGGGGTATCTAATAAATTGGAACTGGCCCTCCAGGTTGGGGATTGTGCTTTTGGTTAACTACCGAACCATGGAAAAACTAAAATGTTACGAAGCAACCAAAAGCCGCGGAAAGGACTGATTTTATTTTTGACGGCCCGGCTAAACAAAAAAAGAACAACGACGTTCGTATCTGCAACTAGAATGTGAGTCAATTAAACAGGAGAGGTACAAGCGAAAAACTAGCGGCAACTCTAAACTGCTACAAAGCAGATATTACTGCCATCCAGGAAATACGATGTGATGGGACGGGAAAAACAAGGATGAAGACTGTGACATCTACTATGGACCATGTTATAGTGAGCCGAAACAGCGACTATTCGGTTGCGGATTTGTTATTAGTGCCAGACTTAAGGCTGAACAATAATAGAAGGTGGTTGCGGACGACCACTTCCGTAACTGTGCAAACACATGTAATTTGTATGGTACGACTATAGTAGCTTTTCGCTTCGATTCGTTCAGTTTTCGTTCACTTTTACTCACATGCGAAAAAGGAATTTATTCGCTTTTTCTCCTTGTATAGTACTTTAATAAAAAGATTGACATTTCACTTCAACAGCTGTGTAAATTTAAATTTGTAAGTTCATAAGCAACGAAATTTTGTTTGGCAAAACGACTTCCCCTCTGACAATCGCTTCCATCCACAAAAGTCTATTATGGGCAACTTGAGAAATTGACAGTGCTGAAGAAAACCTAATGTAGAATTTTGACATTAGCTTTCGATTGCTTCCGACTATTATAGTTCAGCCTTTAGGCTAGAAGTCTTATGTTTCCAAGACATTAGCGAATGCATTGTAACTATCCGCATCAAGGCCAAATTCGCCAACATAAGCCTTATATGCGCTAACGCCCCAACGGAGGAAAAAGATGTTATAGCTAAGGATTGCTTCCATGAGCTCCTTGACAAAACCTATGAGCGAATACCGAAGTACGATGATAAAATCGTGCTGGGAGAGACCTTCGCGCAAACCGTGTCTAGAGCTATCGTTGAGCTCTATAGGCAGAGAAGGAGGCTTTTCAGAGAGGAGAAAAAAGAGCAAGAAAAGCGCGCGATCGAGGATATAGAGAGGTGACAGTTCAGGAACGATGTTCGCAAGTTTTACCAAAGTGTAAAACGTCAAAGGGATACCATGCTCGAACAGAATCCTGTCGAGATGAACAAGGAAATATCGTAGTTGAGACACAGTCGATTCTGAGACTGCAGACTGTTAAACGGCGATAATTAACAACATTCCGCTGTCAGGCAGAACGAACCATTCAATATTGGCAACGACAGCGAAAACTGCCAACCACCCGACCTGAGTGAAGTGAGGATAGCAATTTCCAAACTCAATCTTAATAATGCTGCCAGAAAGGATGGCCTTCCCGCCGAGCTTCAGAGGCATAAATCTCCTCAACATCGCCTAGAAGATCATATCGCCAAGATCATATCGTTCACATATTAACGCCTTTATAGAGACAAACTATATAGAGCCATGTCTAGTTTTGATATACCGCCCAAACACGCCAGTTTGTGTAATGACGATGGAGAATTCTCGCTGCATTCGATACCAAAAAAGGATTTAGGCAAGGCGGCGTTTGCGTTGACGGGCTATGGAGGCGAAGATTCAACCAAGAACTATACGGGCTGCACAGCGACATGCCCTGGCCAAAAAACTCCGCAATGGAAGTTTAAGATGGCTAGGACATGTAGAACGAATGGACACCAATACTCCGGCTCGCAGAGTCTTCGATTCCCAGCCAGACGTAGGACGCAGTAGAGGAAGACCTCGCCTTAAGTGGCGCGCCAAGTAGAAACCGACCTCAACCAAGCTAATGATCGGTTAAGGCCCAGGTTCATTCCGGACTGTAGCGCCACTGAAGTAAGTAAGTAAGTATGTACTGTGTAATTGGCGTTTGAAATGTTGATTATCGATCTTAAACGGAAGTCGACAATTTTTTACTTTGCATTTCTTTCCCATTTTAGAAGCCCAAAGCGTAAGCTCCTCTCTGTCAAATTGGAGCCGTAGAGGACAGGTTAAATCAACTTGTTCATGCCTTTCGGGCTAAGCACTAAAGGGTCCCCCAACCCAATACATGTATATATCTCAATGTTCTCAATGAAATTCACCAAATATATTACATTCTTGACAAAGTGAAATACTGAATATTTGGGATACTTTCTCACCTAAGTGGTGCTTATGGGTCTCAGTTAACTACCCCCACTGAAACATTACAAATTGCGTAAGGTTGCTTTCTGTGCAAGCGGTACTTAAAGCAAAGTCTTCAACTAGTTCAGCATGGCTGGGAGTCGAAGACTGTGCAGGCCGAGGTACTAGTGTCCATTGGCTCTGAATATCAAAGCCATCTTAAAAGTCAAATGCAAAATGCACTGTTTCGATAGAAATCAGCGCGTGTTAAGCATTATCATTGAAAATAATGAAGAAAATGTTGATTGGGACACTATAATGATGGGGACACTTATTGTACCATATCGATATCGATTATGAACAGGCTGTTGATATTCAGAAATATGAAAGTCAACATAAGTTTCACCAGGAAAAGAAATCTCTTCGTAGAATCAACAGATTGCTACTATGTAAATAATGATTTAATGTGTGCGATGCGTTTTTCTTCGCTACATCAAAGATTGCGGATAAGCCTTATCAATGTGCAGATAAACTACTCTTCTATATGCACTTTAATAGCATACACTTATGTAAATTAGTCATGCAAATTGGAAATATGCAAACTAATAAATTCAAGTGTATTAATCGAGGTAACTAAACCAATTAAAATAATATAACAGTCACATAGTACTGATATAGAATGTGTCAGAAATAATTATGAATATATATGACATAAAATGGGTTATTTTTTCACAGATTAAAATAGTAGTAAAACAGTTTTTCTTAATAAGGTTTAATTGCGCCAAAAAAGTTTTGTAAAATTAAAAAAAAAAACTTGTTCCGAAAAACGGTAAATGTAAATTGCGTAAAATTGCCTATCATTGAATTGAACGTCAGCCCTTAGTTAGCAATTAGCATTGGATTTCCATGACAAGTGAAAATAGATGAATTGACATATAAAATGTCAATTCGCAATTGACCACAATTGATTGTGTTGAATGTCGTCAGTTAAAAACAAATGAAGAAAAAGAACGCAAGTATATTTCTTAAACTTAATCATTTGTCAACGATTTATTTATCAATAAACTGACTAATGATTTTTTGGACATTAATTAACTTACGTGGAAATATTGTCGGTTATTGACACACAGAAGAGCTGTCAATCTTTGTCAATTTGTAGCCATATGGCATCCCAGCTTAATGTACATTCCTAGTGCTTGTTTTACAGATTAACTTTAATCTTTAGAAAATGGATGAATTCTTTTCAACTAATTGATTTTGATTTAAGGAACTATGATCTTGAACTCGACCAATCAAACCAACATCGTTTTCGTAGTCGAGTAGATGAATAGCCTCGGAGTTGGCTCACCAGTTTTACACAATCGCCTCAAAAAAAATGTTAAGGAATTTAATGCAATGCGTGCAATGCATGACCTTGCCTAAATACTTTTTGGTATCGAATGTTTCGGAGAGGTCGTTACCGAACCTGATGGACAGCCGCTTAAATGTTGGTTTTATGGCAAAGAAATATTAAAATTGAAATCTTCGCAACATATTGTTCAGACAGTTTATCAAAATCTTATATGGTTCGACCAAAAACATCGTTTTTCTCCTGTATATGGTATGGCGTAGGGTATACAATGGTTTTTGTATGAAAACGCCTCAAAAAAGTGGGATTGGGTAAAAAGGATTTATGGAAGAAATGTTTATATTACCAAAACAATTATTTTGCATCAATTTTTTTTTTCGAAGTGTTTAAAACGTTGCCGGAAAACGTTTTGTTTTTACTTAAAATAACCCCCAAAAAGTAGGCGAGACAAAAAACTTTGTAAAGACAAAATACAGATATTAGAATTGTCTAAATATCTTGTTCAGGTGCCTTTTAAAAAAATTTAGCGGTTTGGCCTAATATTAAAATTGAAATCGTCGCAACATATTGTTCAGACAGTTTATCAAAATCTTGTATGGTTCGACCAAAAACATCGTTTTTCTCCTGTATATGGTATGGCGTAGGGTATACAATGGTTTTTGTATGAAAACGCCTCAAAAAAGTGGGATTGGGTAAAAAGGATTTATGGAAGAAATGTTTATATTACCAAAACAATTATTTTGCATCAATTTTTTTTTCGAAGTGTTTAAAACGTTGTTTACAGATATTAGAATTGTCTAAATATCTTGTTCAGGTGCCTTTTAAAAAAATTTAGCGGTTTGGCCTAAAATTTGGGTTTTCTAAAAAAAGTGTGTGGCAGTGGGTGGATTTCAAAAATGTTTACACTTGTTCGAACAGCACATACAAATTGAAGGTCCAAAAACCGGTTACCTACAGACGGATGGACGGACGGACGGACGGACGGACAGACATGGCTTAATCGACTCAGCTAGCGATTCTTAGTCGATCCATATGCTTTGAGGTATGCCTAGCTAAATTATTTCACTATGTTACAAACTATGTATCAAAACTAATATACTCCTATGTAATAGGGTATAATGATATTTAGTTTTATATACGTTTGCATCGTCAATAGTTAACTTTACTGGCCTAAAACTTCATTGATAATGCCAGATCAGGTTACTTGAGAATGGTTTCAGACGCTCGTATATACGGTATTATAGGTGATGTTCAGAAGACTTATATCTCTGTAGTTGTCGCAGTTCAGAAGTTTATAGGTTGCTAAGGTTTTCATTTATACCTTACTAAGCAAATCATAGCTCGGCAGGAAGACAATATTTCCGGCAGTCTTGATAAAACTAAGTTTAGATATCGCTTTCTAAGTCCTCCATCGTCGCTTATATTAAATAGTTTATTCTGTTTGTTCTTCATAACCGTTTAACAGTCTGCAGAAGTGGTTCTTTCACATTTCAGCGTCGACTGTGACTCAGCAACGATTTTTTCTGTTCATATCGGGAGTATTCTGTTTGAGCACCTTTTTAACTATATAGCGCACTTTTCTTGCTCATTTCTCTTCTTTATGAAAAGCCGGTGTTTTCTTTCCTCCTTTGTCCATAAAGAAGCTCAATGAAAACTCTCGTTCTCACCAGCACTTCTGGCTGCAATGATCTGTCAGCATTTTTTGTCAAACCAGGGGTTGCTTGAAAGCTAGTAACTTGCTGACATCGGGGCTATTGGTCTTCGACATTCTAAGTGTTGCATTCCGTAAGAGTTTAAGGAATACATTAGAGAATGTAAATAACGCTGAGTTCCAAAACGCATTTGCAATGCAACCTTGATGAATTGCATGAATGCTATTTTGCACAAGTTTGACATTTCGGAACGCATTTTATAAAGAGCAACAATTTCCTAAAATCAAAATGGCAAATTTTGAATTAAAACGAATTTTAAATCAGCCATCTAAATTTATTAACGATAAGTCCGCTTCATGACTCAATCTGCAGCAAAAAAATTGTTACTCCTACCTCAGTGGAAGCATTAAACTGCACATTTTCTAGTTTGACATAATCTTCACCAGTAAAAACATTCTACAAATAGGCATTTGGTAGCTTCGTAACAATTTTTTTGTTTGATTAAGTAGTTAAATCAAACCACTAACAAGACTTTTAGAGGTTTATGTCAAATCCGAATGGGTAATACCAGTATTCCTGGGAGATTAGGTACGCATAATTGATATGTTGCCACAGTTACAGCAACTGGGCCCAGTGAAAGCTTACACTAGTTTTACAACAATCAACCATTAAACTCTATAGGTAGATAATTATAAAAAAAAATTATTTTTGGATTATCTTGTTTTAAAATTCACAAGATTTGATTTGGCACCGACTCTCTAATTAATGAATTTATAAAAAAGCCACAAGAAGTAAAAGAACATTTCTGTGGGGCTTTTCAATGATAGCTATAACTGGACCCTAAAGTAATTTCTAAGATCTCAAATTAAATGCGTAAATCACTTAAATCGTATCTATATGAAAAACACTACCGATTATACGAAGCGT
This sequence comes from Rhingia rostrata, assembly GCA_949824845.1. Taxonomy (NCBI): domain Eukaryota; kingdom Metazoa; phylum Arthropoda; class Insecta; order Diptera; family Syrphidae; genus Rhingia; species Rhingia rostrata. The sequence continues at coordinate 47,372,424 of OX463756.1, forward strand.
TTACAGTAAACTTCACCCTCGATTCGTTGCCCAGGTAATAGAAAGTATTTAATAAATTATCGACACGCACATCTCTCATAAATTTCAACGCCAGCACTGTACAAGACTGACCCAATAACTCATAACACAATCGATAACACAATCATATCTGTAAGTACTAACACACTTCAATAATCACAATTACAATGATGATGATGTAGACGATGATTTTATGGATTCCGTGGAATTCAGCGAATGTAGATACTGGTATTTTACGCGCTTTCCTTGATTTAAATTTTCAAATAAAAAAAACAAACAAAATAAATTTCAGATTAATAAAACAATCTTGCTGACGGGTTTTCCTGCTTGCCAATACATCAAAGAATAAGCTTAACGATGAATTGATGAAATCGAAAAACAAGATGTCAAACTACATACACAGAAGTGAGAGGAAACAACATGGACTCAGCACTGTGGACTGTTGATGTCGGTGAATGCATAATGACTTCGCAATTTCGCATCAAAATTCCTTCTATTGACGATATGAGTTATACGACTGTTCAGGCAGCACTTTATGAAATAACCGACAGATGGGCTATAGTACATATCGTCACCTGAATGCATATAAGTGGGTAACGTCACTTTCCACAATTATTGAGAAGTCGGCAAAAAAGTTTTGCATTCACGTAGCGATATGCTATCGGTCAAGTGACCACTGTCGAGTTCGTAAAATTTTAGTCGTGAAGGAAATTGTGGGTTCTCTATGTTTACTAACTATATGAGTCTAAGCACTGTTTCCAGATTTTCAGTTCTGTTGAGTAAAAAACTATGACTATTAAAAGCCGTATTCACAGTACTATAAAAATTTATTCGTATCCATATAGATAAAATGGTGGGTGCAGGGGCCTAGGGGTTAGTTCGTTGAACTTTGTTAAGCGCAGGCCCCTGTATCAATTCCCGAAAGTGAAACTGTTTCACCTCTGGTGAAAGTCTCGTTAAAATATTTTACTCACGAAATGGTTATTTCTATGAACACGCCCCAAAAAAAGGATGTAGATAAACTTTATGGAAGAATATCATAGACAATGTCATTGCCAAAATTGACCAAGAACCACATTTTCCAAGAGAGTGGTTTTTGGAATTCCGTCCGTCGGTTCGTCGGTTCGTCGGTCCGTCTGTGCGTAAAAGTCTCTCCAGCCTACACAACTTAATCGGTTTTCTTCAAACTTCGTATATAGATTTTTTGGTCATAATTCTAGGCCATTTTTTAAATTTGCTTTTAGCCATGTTATAACTGGTAACTGCCGTATAAAAATCATACATAACCTCAATTTGCTCAATAACGGCCTTAACGATTTTGATGAAACTCCTTATATGCTATAGGCATATTAGTTTCAAAAAGACTGCATACCCAGTTTTCTCGAGAAAATACATTTAACGGATTTTTGCATTTAGACCATATAAAGGAAATTGGGTTTTGGCCCAATTATCCCCAAACGCAAATTTCAGTTTTGGCCAATAACATTCGTATAATCTCATTTCGACATTATTTATACCATTCTAACATCATTAATCGAAATAAATATTATTGTGTGTTTTGGCCAAATTGTTATAAACGTCAAATTAACTCGTAGAAAGTTAAAGTTAAATAGAAAGTTGCGTACGACCCATTCGTGCACTCACCACTAGTTTTAGAGTGTGTGTAAATAGTTTTTAAAAAATTTCAACATTATTCTGATTCATCGAACAGAGAGCTCATATTCCAATATTAATCATGCAAGCAAATATTTAGGGCCCCGAAAATCGGTCACACACAACGGACGAACGGGCTGCTCTGCAGGACAGGTAAACATGGTTAATGAACAAAAATCAGGTCCTCAACACTGAAGGCAAAGCCGATATCTGCTGAAAAAGCTGTCATTGACTTTAATAAACATAGTATTACGAAATAAAACCGGACTTTAAGGAAAAACATATGAGAAGGGTTCAATCCGCTGTGCGGATCGTAATATAAACATTTCCATTTAAATCATTTTTATTCACGTGCACTTTTTAAGGGCGTTTTACTTTTTATTGCCGTTTCGGAAGTATTTGCCTCAAAAGTTTTTCGAATGTCTTTCAAATTTGGACAAAAATGTTTTTTTTTCTTATTAAAACGCCTTCCAAAATGAGGCGTGGTAAAAAAATGTATATAGACAAATTGTATATATTAAGTTAGTCTAGATATGTTCTTCAGACACTTTTCACACAACGCGTTTTTTAAAAATGGTGTGGGGTCCATATATCAAATTTCATCAATCTAGCTCAAAATTTAAGCCCAACAATCTGTGATATACAGACGGGCGGACGGACTAATCTAGCGGTTCTGCTACTAAGCCGAGAAGGTTGATAATAGTCGAAGTTGGTAGGTATGGGCTTGATTTAATATAGTCGCCTACAATTTGATTATACTCAGTAAAGTCGTTTCGAAACAACGACAAAAAAGTACTTAGCGAACCTGCAACTGTGCCTGTCAAAGTCTGCTTCCTACAGCGAAAATTCTCGCTTTTACAAATCCTAATTACATCAATAACCAAGTATCACTCTAGAGGGCATGAAGCTCCGTCGTGGCACTAGAATGCTGGGGTAGAGTTTTAGTAGAGGTGTAGAAACTAGAGTTTACGCTGAGAATATTGGGATGCATAGTTAAATGTCCTAAAAATTGTTCAGCAATTAAAATAAGGTGCATAATCTGGGTGTCGGAACATAATGACAATATATGAAACGAAAAAGCAGATGAACTAGTTGGACTATATGGATAAGGTTCATCACTCTGCGGTTGCCTATCCGATAGACAGGTAACCACTGACTAGATTTTTAAAAAATAAACAGAAAAATATGAAGTACACACATCTTAAGCTATAAAAACCAATCAAACATTACCCAAGATATTTGTTTCTATCAACCCAACTATTGTAAGACAGTATAGCTGACATTGGGTATTTACATGTTAATTACATCTTAATAAATGGTCAACACGGTGATCGCACTTTCGCTTTCAGCTATATTTATTGCTGAGATAAAACTTCCACCATTAATTGGGTTACTTAAAAAAAGAACGGAATAGTCCTCGGTTTGAGGTCCAATTATTATTAATAATATATTTTTTCCGATCATTAAAGTATCGGTTACACGTTTTATCTTGAAGTAAGTGAATAAATCCACGTTACAATTAAACTGATTATTATTTTAACGCAATCCATTACAATTGGGAGGTATTAGGAAGTTAAGTGCCGCCTAAGTATGGTAAACATTACAAATTGAATCTATTCTGCCATGCAATTTTCTCATGCCACAGATTATTTTACTACCAACCAATTATCTCGGCAGCACATACTCCACGCCTGATTACCGGCGCCACTATCTGCAACAGTTTCCACGGGGACCTTGAATTTCCAGAAATGGAAATGATATAGCATATGTACCATTACTCACTTTTTATGTGATCCAATAAACTCTAGTCCACTGGTGCAGACGTGTGTGCAAGAATCGAACGAACGTGAAAGTTCGCATCTCTGATTGATTTAGATGTATGCACTAGTCTTAGATACTCGGCTGTAGCAACCCATGTTGGGACGTTTCTTTTTGCAACTTCCTTTCCTCCCAACCGCAGGTCGTATCTTTATTACTATGTGATTGTTTTAATCACTGGAAGAAGAAATGACCCAGTTTTGGTCAGTACCCAGTTTTATAAGACGAAGCTTACGATAAGTCCGTGATCCATTTGTTCAGTGTTCATCATAGGAAACACATTTCAATCATCATTGTCGTTGTTGCACAGAAGGATTATAAATTCGTTTTGATATTTGGTTTGCCATGGCTATGTCACGTGCCATCCTTTTATCGGTTTTAGTTGGTGCTGTTACGGTTAGTTCGCATAATTCAACTTCAAGTGATGAGTTTGTCAGTGCAATTCGACACGAGTGCTCCGAAACGCATAAGTTTGTGTCGTGTATAAAATACAGAGTGGCCAAAATCCTATGGATGATTGCCACCAATAGTCTTGGCTACTTTCCCAACGAATATAGTCGAGCTATGACGGACGGACGAAGTATTCGATTGGTTCATCTGGCAGAGCCCAGTGACGTGAAACTATTTACGGATTCGAGGAGCTTACAAGGTTTGTTATTTTCCAGTGACAGCGCACCATATCACCATCGCCTACATCATGTTATTTATTAAATACACCTACCCCCATAATCCAAATAATCGTTTTGCTAAATATCCGGAGTGAACTGATACATCCCAACCTCCCAAACCCTAAACGTTACGGTAACTTAGCGCTACCTCACGTTATTTATTTTTGTGTTCTACGGGAAGTATTTTTTGTGTAGTCTTTTATTCGCAAAAGAATGGGAATCAGCGGGGCGCTGCCTATTAACGGCATGTGTGTCATGTGAGTGTAATCGGCAATAGCTTAGCTTTTATTTGATTGTGACTTGTGCGGTGTGTTTGGTTTATGAACATGAAACACGATAACAGATTACAACGTACACAACTGTATAGTGGCGACAGATGGTACAATATTGGGGATGGGGTGACGAAATTAATACGTTATATTGTATATGGATTTGTGCTTTAATTTCCGTTAGGGTGGTCTGTAAAAAGCCTGATACGAGTAAAGTGCTGGTGGTTGTTATGCTGTGAGATTTAGTCTGATGGCGGATTATTTTGATGTAAAGTGCTGCTTTCATTGAATCGCCATCAAATAAGATTTCTATAGTTGGATCCTTATATAAGTATATAGACTTGATATGCCATGCTATTTCTAAATTAAATAAGCGAGTATCTACGACCAGTGAGTGAGTCTATGTATACACATCCATTGGTAGATTCATATTTTTGTATAGCACTCATACTCAATTGTATTTATGAGACAAGTGTGTAGGTTTTACTCTATTCTATGATGAAAGAGATATATATTAGTCAGACATTGATTTGTTTATCGTCCTTTTGTCCTCTTAATCAGTGGTTCACAAACTTTTTAAGCTGTGAAACTCTAAACTAGGACCAAATATGTTTCGGAACCCCAAACAAAAATTGTTGAAACTGTTTCATTTTTAATTTATAATTTTTTTAAAAATTGGCTTCTTTCTCCGAATGTTGTATTCGCATATCATGGGCAGCGTCCAATCTCGGTCTTGATTTAGACTTTGCATAATTATACGCCGAAAATCCTGCTTCGCAGCGATACGTTGTCAAAAGTGACAAAAGTGAGCAAATTTAATATGGCAAGAGACCGCCAAGACCTTAGCGCAACACGTATCCATTTACCTCTAGATTAACACCATACCACCAGCATCGAATGTCGAAGAATAATGACAACGATGCCAACAAGCCATTACATCAGCCGCAACTGATGTGCTAGGTTTCTCGCGCCCACCAGCGAGAAACTTTTTTCCCGCGTCTTCTCCAATCACGCAACGGATTGTTTCTTATTTAAAAGGTTTTATTAAAGACTCTGCAATAGTGTGTAGTTTACCAGATCGAACTATCCTGTAGAATAGAAGAATAGATGATTCAGTTGTAAATGTAGTCAAACTGGACAAGTAGGATTCATACATGTGTTTTTCTCCTTTAAATTTTCGAGAACTGTATCGAAATGTCATTTTAGTTTTGCTGGTGCCAGAGAACTGCTAACTAATTTTTTTGCAAACAAAACATATTGTATCAGGTTTATCAAAAACTTTCAACAGGTGCAAATTCAAAAGACATATAAAAGTCATCGTCATCAAAACTTTTTCAGTTTTTATCTTTTGTTGAACTTGATGCCGCGTTTTCTACATCCTAAAATTTAATAATGTAGAAAACAGTTGGTTGAATAATTATTTCAAATGAATTATGGATGTACATGTACATATAAATTGAATGGAAAGCAAAATTATAAGAAAACAGCGCCAACATTTTTATAACACAAACGGTACCTCTTGTTCGCTTCCGGGAAAAAAGTGTATCAATATTCCAAATGCTCGCCGGACAGTTGTGGTGGAGTCTGAACTTTTCTTCTGGTAGGGATTTTTAAAGTTAAATTGTTTTTAAATTATGGTAGGTACATTTTTTGCGCAAAATAATGTTTGTACAAAATTGCATACATACTTACGAAAATGATGTTAGTGTTTTACTATTCTTAATCTAAGAAAATCGCGGAACGCTGAAAACTTAACACAGTTTAAGAACCGAGGCTCTAAATGAAAAATATTTGATACTCTTACTGTTCTGAAATGCAGACTTTGGTAGAGGAAAGGATAAAATAATGTGATTTATCAAGTATTCTATTATTACGGGTTCACTGCAACTGGTTCGAATCCCCAAAGTGACAACACCTAAATTAGAAGCTTCTCAAATTACCGTTCGAATTTGGAGGTACTGGAAGTACTTTTACTTGTGGCAAAAGTGAACATATTCGCGCACACAATTAAAGGGAGAGTCTTATGGAGAAGTATTATGCCGTTATTCCTAAGTATTTAATTTTGACCATACTAACAGGAGGTATACTACTTTGTTTTGCCGCCATTTTGGTAAACATCAGTCTTGAAAGTTCATATTTGGCAGTCGTGAAGTAGACACGTGGCAAATTTTTTATAAAAAAATATTCAATAAACCAACGTGTTTTAATCGTTAAAACATTTTATCCAAATTAATCATCGATTACTGTGACGATGAGAAAGTTACGTGAAATTTTCGGGAGAAACTATGTGCCAACAAAACGCACTATTTATCGTGTAGTGAATGATTCCGAAGAACGAAGATCGGCTGAAAACATTACTGCTGCTGTTCAAAACAATCCATCAACCTCAATTCGACGCCGTGTTCAGGAGCTTGGTCTTCAAAGAACAACGTTGGCCACAATTTTGCACAACGATTTGCATTTATTTCCATTTAAGATTCAGTTGACACAAGAGCTTCTTCTACAAGACCATTTACGCCGCCGTACATATGCCAATAGGATGTTACATCTAGCCCACGACAACCCCAATTTCGATGAAAAAATCATAATGAGTGACGAGGCACATTTTCATTTGAATGGATATGTTAATAAACAGAATAATCGGTTCTGGGCAATGGAAAACTCTTAAACTATTTATCAGTCACCTTTGCATCCATTAAAAGTTACAGTTTGGTGTGCAATTAGGTCAGTAGGCCCAAATTGGACCTTACTTTTTTGAAAATGAAAACGGCGTAACAGTAACTTTGAATGGGGGGCGATATCGTGATATGATTGAAAACTTTTAACGCCACAACTGCATGCTTTTTGCTTGATTAACATGTGGTATCAACAAGACGGTGCCATATCGCATACAGACAGTTATTTGAATAAATGGTGATTTTGATTGGCTTCCACGGTAGCCTGATTTGACTGCTACGGACTTCTTTTTGTGGGGATATCTGATAAGCAAGGTTTATGCAAACAAAACAGAAACGCTCGCAGTTGTTAGACTATCAGAGGCATATATTTACCTGATATTGTATTCCATACATAATTTCCGATATTAAGTAAAACATTTATTAATATAAGACACATTCTCTTTCATTCAATCAAAAATTATAAACAAACAAAGTAGTACACCTTCCCGACGGGCACCCTGCACAATTGCGCCAAACTAAAATCCAAACCAAATTCCCGACATGTAAATTCCCAAAATAAAAAGCAACAAAATCGAAGTCTCTTAGTCCTGGCCACTAACTGTAAGTGATTAATTAGGAATAAGTGATTTATGAGCGGGTTCAGGTGAGATTTTTTTTTTATATTATCGGATACTATAGCTTGACATAAGTTTGTACACCTGTTTTTTTATTTGTTTATGTAAATTTTGGTTTTTCGATTCCTCTGGTATGGTATGTTTTGATGGAATTTTAGTGTTTTTCTTATTTTAATATGAGGTTTGTACATTTCGTCCGTCTTTTTTGCAACTTATCATAGTCGCGATAATTTTCAGGATGGTTGCCGTACAGTTAACGCTTAACGTTAACGATTTCCGGCACACTTTACACACAGCAGTTCTGAAAAAAACCTTTCCGTATAACTATATCCTAGGTAGCGCTTCCAATGGGGAACTAATTTTAATTCCTTACGCATAGGTTCAGTTTTTACTACATTACTTCGAATTCTGTTTATTACATATGAATTTTTTAACTTCTTGCTCTTTTAGCTGTTTGTATCACTGAAAGTGTTTTTATCAGATCGTTGCCGATGTCATCTATTAATCCCCATGCATGTTACCGTTAGGGCATTTCAGATAAACTCTCAAATGAATACCATTCTATTTCATCGGTATGTATTTAGTTTGTGAGAAAACTTTCAGGGTCTCTAGCGCAGATTTTCCATTTATTTTTCTAAGCGAATTTATTTGGAATCCTGATAATGATATTTTACCAAGGTAGGCAACTTTATATAGTCGTCAACACCAATCACAATGGGTCCGTTGATTTATATGTTTTCATTTATTATTAATCTCTTTAACTTGATTTATTGTTACCGTTTTACCGTTTTTTTGGAATCCAGACGGTTTTGCGGTTCTTCTTCATCCGTATTCGGAATTATCGGGGCATTACGCAGTCGGTTTGGGCATATTAGGTAGTTTAGTTTTAATGAGCTCCTTATGGTCATATTTTTATCCATAAGGTGTATAATATTTTTACAAAGCTCTTCGCAGAGCAGTTCGACGTTGTTGAGCCTTGTTGGAAGAACGTCGTTTTCGTTCTTAAGGCTTTTATTGTTCATAGAGTTTTTGTAAGCCGACACTTCTGATGTTGCGAAATGACTGGAGACGTATATATATTTTGTGAGATCCATCTGTAGGTGCCCTCGTTACCCTTGAACTTTTCACGAAAAGGTTACACAATTGAAATAATTTCTTCTCCCCAGAATCCGTAGAGCCCATCCGAAGAGGATGTATTTAACAGTGAAACCGATTTGCCACCTGGGATATCAAACCTTTTATTTTACTCATTGTAGATTTTTGTGTTGTATATCTACGCTTTAATCTCGGTATACGGGCAGTGGATTTGAGTTGAATTCTACGACAGGCGTGCCTAACTTCGGGAATATTCTGACGACTAACCCCAAGGGGGCGGCCTGATATATAAATAGTGGTATGTGCACGACTATGTCGTACGTACTTGCTCCTTGAGCGCACGACTTTAAATATTTAAACCGCTTATAATTATTAATACAACTTAAAATACAATACTTTCTCGAAATTTGCAAATTATAAAAAAAAACATATGAGAAGGCTACAAACCACTGTGCGGATCTTTGAATACCCTATCCCATCCCTATATAGAACATGTCATTGTCAGAACATATTGTTCAGACAGTTTATCAAAATCTTTTATGGTTCGACAAAAATCATCGTTTTTCGTCTGGTTATGCTATGAGGAACTGCATAGAAATGGATTTTGTATGAAAACGGCTCCAAAAAATGATACAGAGTGTCCGTCGAAAAGGTACTTTGTTTGTTTATTTTGACTAAATGAAAGAGAACGGATCTTATATTGATAAGTGTTTTATTTAATGTCGGAAATTATGTACGGAATACAATATCAGGTAAATGTCCACGTCTGTTAGTCTCACTAATGCGAGCCCTTTTGAGCACATTTTTCATTACATTCTTACACATTTCACGCGATATCTCATTAATTTCATCGCGAATTTTTTGTTTGAGTTGCTCAAGCGTTTCTGGTTTGTTTGCATAAATTTTGCTTTTCAGACATCCCCACAAAACAAATTCCGGAACAATCAAATCAGGCGAACGTGGAGGCCAATCAACATCACAATTTCTTGAAATAACTTGTTGTGGAAAGAGGTCTTGCATGTGGCACCGTCTTGTTGATACCACATGTTTGTTAAGCCCAAAGCATGCAGTTGTGGCATTAAAAAATTTTCAATCATATCACCAACGAAATTGCACACCAGACTGTAACTTTTAATGGATGCAAAGGAGACTGATGAATAATTTAAGGGGTTTTATTGCCCAGAACCGGCTATTCTGTTTTGTTTTTTAATGATAACCGGGGTTGTCATGGGCTAGATGTAACATCCTATTGGCATATATACGACGGCGTAAATGGTCTTGTAAAAGAAGCTCTTGTGTCAACTGAATCTTAAATGGAAACAAAATCCTTGTGCAAAATTGTGGCCAAAGTTGTTCTTTGAAGACCAAGCTCCAGAAAAAGGCGTCGAATTGAGGTTGATGGATTGTTTTGAACACTTTCTTGAGCAGCAGTAATGTGTTCAGCCGATCTTGCAGTACGTTGTGGTTCTTTCTTCGAAATCATTCACTACACGATAAATAGTGCGTTTTGTTGGCACGTTGTTTTTCCCAAAAATTTCACATAACTTTCTCATCGTCACAGTAACCGATGATTAATTTTGATAAAATGTTTTAACAATTAAAACACTTTGGTTTATCGAATATTTTTCCATATTAAATTTGACACGTGCCTACTTTACGACTGCCAAATATGAACTGTCAAGACTAATGTTTACCAAAATGGCGACCAAACGAAGGAGTATACCTTCCCGGCGGACACCCTATATATGGAAGAAATGTCTATATTACCATAACCAATTAATTTGCATCAACATGTTTTTCGAAATGTGTAAAATTTTACCGAAAAACGTTTTTTTACTGAAAACGACCCAAAAAAATGGGCGTGGCAAAAAACTTTTTAGTGACGAAATATGAACATTGAGATTGTCTAGATAATCTAGATCTAGAAAGGGGGCGTGCCAGTTGGTGGATTTCAAACATTTTTACACTTGTTCTGCTGGGAGCAACAACAAACACGTTTACCAAATTTCATTATTTTAGCTCAAAATTTAAGGCCCCAAAATTGGTGGCGGACGGACAGACATGGCTAAATTGACTTAGCTATCGATTCTGAGTCTATCCATCTTATTTCTATCTTATTTCTCTATGTTACAAACTATGTATCAAAACTAATATACCCCTATGGGATAGGGTATAAACATTATCTACATTATTTCAGATATAAAATGTAATTAAAAACCTCAGAGTGATTTTTTTGAGAAAAAGAAGTATGCATTAAAAAAAAAACAACAACAAAATTGTGGGTACATGACTGGTTCATAAAGTGATACCACTTTACTACAATTGAAGTAGATCTACTTCAATATTGGAAACACAAATTTAAATCTACTCCCTACCTAGCACTTTTGGTAATTTTTTTACATCTACTTCACTTTAGGAATCCGTTATGTAATCTGCTTCAATTTTAATAAAAAAAAAAGAATTAAAAAATGTCTTACACTCTTTCATGAAAGCCCAGATAAGCATTTCAAAAAAATAAATTGCATCAAACTTATCTCTAAACAAAAAATTTATTAAAATTTTCTGACGTTTATTATTGATGATTGCTGTCAAAGAGGAGATAGAGCATATTTTTTTTCAAAAAGCTCCAAACAATCAAGCGTTGCAAAAAATAGAAATCTACCTCCCTTTCCTTGAATCTAATTTACTTTTTGGGTCAAATCTATTTCGCTTTTTTTTTGTGAAGTGGTAACGCTAATATTTCAACTTTCTCTTTTATTGTTAGGTAGGTGTTGGATCATTATACCAACCATGCGATAAAGTGACGATTTGCATAGTTTGTCCAAAATGCATTTTTTATTTGAAGGAATTGGTGTCCATGTGAAATATATTGATTTTCCGTTGTTGAACTGAAAAATACGTTTTTGGGCTAAAAACTAATTGAGTGAAATTGTTACAAATAATAATAGTAACAAAGATATTCAACTTATTTCAAGTTGACCAAATAGTTTTCGAGAAATTGACAATTTAAAAATCCGTTTTATGGATTTTATAAAAAAAACTGAATATAGAGTTTTGTTTGCACTACATACTGTGTTTTATTGTATGTGTCAAATTATATCAAAATCGTTAGAATCACTTAAGCCGTTTAGGCTGGAGAGACCATTACGTACATATGGGCTGACGGACGAAATTTCAAAAAATACTTTTTTGGGTTCCCCGTTAATCGTAATGTTAGTTTAGAACCAACTCAAAATCTCGAGGTCGAACATTTTTATGACAACAATGTCTTTCTCTTTATAAGAGATTGTTTATCCTCCTTGCTATAATAATTAAACAGTGGCGAAAAATAACGAAACAAACCATCGAAATTCATGAAGCAGCCAGATTAGTATTAATGTATATCTATAAACTCCTATGGGTCAACGGGTCATTAGTGCTAAGCTGAGTTTGTTTTTAAACAAATAACTAAAATAACAAGTGATGAGTGCACGCCTGAGTCGTACGCAACATTCTCTTTCACAGCGAGGTAGTTTGAATTTTTTTAATAATTTGGCTAAAAAGATATAAATAGTGTCGAAATCTGATTAAACGAACGTTTATTCCGTAATTGAAAGTAATCGGTGTCCATGTGAATAATAATGATTTTTTGTTATTTTCCAAAACTGAAAATTGCGTTTGGGGAAAACGTTTTCGAGAAAATTGAGGTTATCTATGATTTTTACATGGCAGGTACCGGTAATAACATGGCTAAAGGCAAACAGAAAAAAATGGCATAGAATTATGACCAAAAAATGCTGGATACGTAATTTGAAGAAAAATCAAGTCGTTTAGACTGGAGAGACGTGTACGGACAGACGGACCGACGAACCGACGAACCGACGAACCAACGGACGGAATTCCAAAAATCACTTTTTTGAGTTCCGCTTTCATCGTAATGTTAGAATCAATCAAAATCTCGAGGTTGAAAATTTTCACGAAAACAATATCTTTCTCTTTGTAAGAGGCAGTTAAAAAAAGTAATAAATTTTCTATGGTTACGTACCTCTCTCCTCATAGAGAATGCAACGTGTTTAGTGTACATGCTTTTAGGTAAGTATACATACTTTCTACAGAAAGGGAATATTTATAAATATTTACCCCTGAGTTATTTTTATGAACAATCTTGTTCCCTGTTTTATGTGCGAAATCGTATTAAACAAGACTATGACCTATACAACGTGTACGAAGAATGTAGCCGCTTTAATAAAAAACTAGACGCGCAGTCGATTTACAAAAATAAGTTTATACGTTGTAATTGCCTCGGCAATTTCACTCTTCTTTTTAAGTTATCAACTAGTAGCATCCTGTCTAACTGGATAGTATATTGACAGTGCCTCGAAATCCTTTCGTTGTTTACGAACAAAACAGATTTGTTTTCAATTGTTTATGCTTAACCAAATGGATCTGTAATTGTAGGGTAATATTTGTTTCCATTGTGTATCCAAGTGTTTTATTGCCTGTTAATGTATTTACGTATACCCCATACATGTGCACATTGATGATGCGATGATGTTTATATTTTTTTGGCGATAAATTGATTGAAATACATTGATAAAAATTTATTATTGGGAACTTAACAGTGTCGGAAGTTTTTTTATTTAAAAAAAAAACAAATTCCGGAATTGGTAACATAATGTCTTACATCGACATGATATGTAAAATACGTATAGTGATGGGAAAATATGCCAAACCTCTTTTACAAATTGTATGTTAAGTAATTGCTGCAATATTCCATACGTGAGCACTCAGTGGCGCGATTATTACTGGCCCTACTCTCTTATCAATTTTCAATTTTTCAATTTTCAAGAAAAGCTTATCTCAAATTCGTCGTTCGGAGTCGGTGTAAAACAAGAAGAAGATATGCACACATGAATAGTTGTGAGAATACTCTGCCCTGGGTACTAACGAGCCTGTTGGGCAAAAAAATTGTATTATTATATATGTAGATATATATTAGGGCGGGTCAATTTAAAAATCGCCCAATTGACAACGAAAATCATATTCTAGGGAGAAAAATAAGAAACATTGCCCGAGGAATAATACCTCTAAAGCGAATTCTGATGTTGCGACTTTTGAAAAATCCCACTTTGACCCATTTAGAGTGCCCCAATCGAGTCCAAATGTATAACTGACCTCCACTAACTTTAGATGGCTGACCCATCCATGCCAGTGGCATACCCCCTAGAACTCCCCATATAATTATTTCAAAGAATTACCATTTTCGAAACTTAAAATGAAAAAAATCAGCAAAATAGATATGAACAGCCTCTACATTTTCCGGTATTACTCGCTTGGAAACGCTAGCTAGCAATTGAACATGTCATTCCGTTGTTATGTGTGATGGAATTTTTGGACATCAAGTGGGACATCAGAATTCGTTTTAGAGGTATGGTTCCTCCATACAAATCGAACCGTCCTAATATACATACATTCATATTGGATGAAATGGACTAATCTGGTGATACACTTGACTTGGACTTTGAATTTGGGCATACAATTGTCATATACCTCAATATTCTTCATTCCAATCCATGCATATTTAAGCATGAGTTGTATTTAATGATATGTTCTGTAAAAAATGTTGACTCTCAAGTCATTTTATTTATTTTTGCAATCTGAAATCGTGTTCTTGACTCAACACCTGCTTACAATAGATGTTTTAGAAGTTGCATTTATAAATTAAAAATAAAACAATTAAAATAATATTCACAAAATAGTTAGCGCTTATAGTACGTTTCGACAGGGTCGAAATGCGTCATTCCAGCGAAATTCGTGAGTTCAGCCGAAACGCCATACGATTTCCCATTCTGAAATTCGGAATTCCGCTGAAATGCTATTTGAAACAAGGTCCAACAGAGTAATGTCAAATCAAATATTACTTTTTTCCGCTAAAAAACTTTTCAACAAGATCGCTGTACCCAGGGCCTAGCCTTTTCTCATAACTTCTATTTTATCCGAATACGAACTGTTGTGTTGAAATAAGCTTTTCTTTGCAGTTGGAAGTACTCGGATGATTTGTCATATTATCACAGGAGAAGGTGCAGTGAAAAAATGGTTGACAGTTGGAATGCGCTTTTGTCGTTGGGTATACTATTTTCAAATGTTGAATTTCGTTAATCAAATGACGAATTTCGGTTCGGTGGAAACGTACCATTACACCACTTTCGCGGTGATAGCCTCATATACATTCTCAGTAACAATCAAATCGCAATGAGAATTTTATTTATTATCTTGACCTACCGGATCCACCGAAAAATATTATAGAATTCATTTTATAAGCAAGCTCCAGACTCTTGAGGGTATGTGCCTTAGATAACGCACCAAAAATTAATTATATATAAACCTTCTCCAAGATAATATGGCAAGGGGCTTACATTTTAGAGAGTGACAACAAGGCAGTTGGACTTATAATCAATTCTTTGACATTTGGACATTTGGACTGAACTTCTGGTGAAATCAATTTTTAATGCGCATGAAAACAAGAAATAGCTACTGCAGAAGATCCCAAATGTATATACTAAGTATGGTACAATGGGGATCAAGGACCAGAGGTTTTAGTGTTGCATGAGTAAAATCAAAGGAGCTGCATTCATAATTTAATTTAAACTCATATATCTGGCTTTGATATATAATACAATGCTATTCATCTTGCATAAAATGTATAACAATTATTATTTCCTTGTAATCCATATGTTAAAGACTCTTAAATGAAAAATCTATTTTAGGTGAGAGCGATTTCACAAGGATAATAAAATTTCTCAAACGTACGGCAGAAATGTTTGCACGTAATCACGGATTTCAACTTGGACTACCAAGCGAGGCTGATGTAAGAATATCAACCGATGAAACCTCAGTAGTTGGTAAGAATATGTCATTTAATTTTGTGAAAATCTTTCATTCTGAAGAATTTATTTTAAGAACCACGTACCCGTGGTGAGAAGAAGAAACGAAAATGGCTTATTATCCTGCCTCTGATTATATTAATGAAAATCGCACATCTCAAGATGACTGTAGTGCCGCTTCTGTTGGGCATTATCGGTCTGAATGTCGTATTAGTTGGTGGAGGCGGCTGGCTCATTCATTATCTTAAATATAAGACGCTTTGCAAAATCCATCCGCAATTGGTTCAGTCACACTCACATGTATATGACTCGGATCCGAGTGGTAAGTCTAATTGCTTATCTTATTTATTGCTATAAATTAATGGATGTATGTTGTTCCTACACTGATAAATATAGAATACTCAGCATTTGTGGGGAGTAGCAGTTATCCTGGTGCAAGTGGATACTATTCAACACATGATAATATAGCATACGCCAAGGACTGGAGCACAAGCAATGCATATAGAGGATATGTCGAAAAATAGTCTGTTAAGTAAAAAGCTTATGATTTATTTTTATAAAATAGTCACATATATGTTTAAGTTTATCATTTTAGTTGTATCACATTATATTTCTGCCATTTGCACCACTTTTGGTGTGAGTTAATATGTGAATGAATATTCTGCATTTGTTGTAACAAGATTTTTTTTTTTTTAAATTAATGTTCTTTATGGTTTTTTAAACAACAATACAAATTTCAATTATTTATAAAACTAATGAAAATCATGATTGATACCGTCTAATAAATTGGCTTTCTTATTTCGTACTAGGCTAAGCAGCTTTGAGGATAAATTATATAAGCATTTTTGGTTGAATTTGAAATAATAATTAATGATATATATTTAATTTAATAAAAAAGTTAAATGTTAGTTTCTGTACAATCTTAAGACTCCGAAAGTTCATCAGCGATTGCTTTCTGAAGTTCAGGGACATCTTCAAAGAACTGCGGTGCAGAGATAAATCTGTGTTGGTTGTGTAATGCTATTTTTGCTAATCACCATACGATTAGGTACACAAATGTAATTAAGCCGCAGTCGGGTATGTAAATAACGACCCCTTAATAAATATTTCTCTTATTAAGCGTGTCACTATGAACTTCTTTTATAGCGCGTTTAAATTAGTTTGTAGACGTCAGCCTTCGAGTACACATTTCGCTTTACCTAAAAGAAAAAACCTTAAATTGTACAAATATAATTTAATCATATGTTATCGTTTGCCCGATCCAGTGAACTGCACCAACTCAAAGGGCATCATTCTCCCCAAATCGATAACAAAACCATATCTGCGATAATTGGTAAACGTCTGAAACCATTTATAGCAACTATCAGCGCGCTCTTATTCCCAAAAAATTTGACAACTCATCAAATATTTACATTAACGCAGATATAGGCTGTTGCCAAATATTTAATATAAGATCGCAAAATATTCCATATATCGGTGAGACTACAGGCATATGACGACGATATTGGTACCGCTGATCGAACTAAAACTTTTTGTCACCGCAGCGAAATGGGTTTAAAAGTAAACGATCTATCCGTTCCGTCCGTCTGTGTGTTAACGATTTTTGGCCATTAAATTTTGAGGTAGGATGATGACCTGTTTAAAGAGGCAGAACACATTCACACTTTGTAAATCCGCCCACTACCACGCGAACTTTTATTGTTATTATTTTTCAAAAGGATAGTAACTTTGAAAAAGCGTTTGAGCAACCAGATATTTAGACAATCTCAATATATATGTCTTTATGAAATTATTTGCACGCCTAGCTTTTGATGCGTTTTCAGTAAAACACTTTTTTTTTGTAAACATTTTAACATGAATTTAATTTAAATACGACAAAACGTTTAATGCAAAGAACGCAATAGATAAACGTTATTTGTTGTCAAATCACCAGTAGTATCAATTGTCAAAAAAAGCTTATCTCGAATTCGCCGTTCGGAGTTGGCATAAAACAGGAGGTCCCGTCATCGTGCAAGAAGTACACTCGCACACATGAATGGTTGTGTTTGGTGGTCTCTGGGTACTAACGACCCTGTTGCGCCAAAAATTTGTAAAAGTTCAAATTATATGCGTCTCCAGGAGCTCGACAACGCCAGAAGTTTCGGCTCACGAAAAACGAGACTCAGTGAAAATTAAAAGCCTTGAGGACGAAAACGACGTTCTTCGAACTAGGTTCAACAAAGTCGAACTGCTCTGCGAAGAGCTTCGGAAAGAAATTCTCCACCTGAAGGATGAAAACATGACCCTAAACAGTTCATCAAAATTAAGTAATGAACCAAAACCGTGGGCAAACTGCCCGACTGGATACTAAAGAAAAGACCGGTAAAAAAGGGAAACCTATATCCTCACCTGAATTAATAAACCACGATAAAGGGAATACCAATAAAGCGAAACAGCTTAAACAACGGCCACCGCCGCCAATCAATGTGATCGGTATGGACGACTATAACAAGTTGCATATCTTGATGAAATCCTAACTATTATTAGGCTATCAAGTAACTTCACTTAAAAAAATACAATGAAGGTCTGCGTAAAAGATCCAGAAAGTTACCGTCTATTATCTCGGAAGCTAAATACCGATATGATGGTTGGGTGTTGTAGAACGAGGGAAGACTCTGATTGGCTTTAACTTGGCAATGCCCAGTGTTGTAACTTTGACTACACATCAAGTGCTTTTTTTTACCTCCAAGTGGTAACCATCGGGTACTGGTCTCATCCAACCGGATTTGACTTGCTAAACGATTAGCGCGAGTGTTGATAACACGACGAAAAACAGCAACACTATAAACAGCCAGGTCAGAATGGCACGAAATGAATACCCGGCCTGCTGTCCCAGGCGAACATAGACAAGCTGCTTCGACATATTCGGACAACAGGTTGTCTAGGAATTTCAAGGGTTAGTCAGGTCCCTTGAACAGAGCTGGTGGCGGATGAACCGAAAGGCCAACGCAGCGCTCAATCCCGTAGTGGATACTGATGGCCCCGTGTCCTAAGGGTATCTAATAAATTGAAACTGGCCCTCCAGGTTGGGGGTTGTGCTTTGGGTTGACTACCCAATCATGGAAAAATCTAACGGTTACGGTTACCAAAAGCCTCGGAATGGACTGATTTTATTGTTGACGACACGGCTAAACGAAAAAAGGACAACGACGTTCGTATCTGCACCTGGAATGTGAGAACATTAAACAGGAGAGGTGCAAGCGAACAACTAGCGGAAGCCCTAAACTGCTACAAAGTAGACATTACTGTCATCCAGAAATACGATGGGATGGGCCAGGTAAAAAGAGGATGAAAAACTGTGACATCTACTACGGACCGTGTTATAGTGAGCAGAAACAGCGACTATTCGGATGCGGATTTGTTATAAGTGCCAGACTTAGGCAAGAAGTCTTATGTTTCCAATACATTAGCGAACGCATTGTAACGATCCGCATGAAGGCCGAATTCGCCAACATTAGCCTTATATGCGCTCACGCCCCAATGGAGGAAAAAGATGATATAGCTAAGGACTGCTTCTATGACCTCCTTGACAAAACCTATTAGCGACTACCGAAGTACGATGTTAAAATCATGCTGGGAGATTTTAGCGCAAAGGTAGGAAGAGAAAACATCTTTAGCAGTATTGTCGGAAACCATAGCCTACACGTCAACACGTCTGGTAACGGACTTAGGCTAATTGACTTCGTTACGGAACGAAATGCCACTATAGCCAGCACACGGTTTCCTCACCTCGATATCCATAAGGGGACATGGTGGTCTCCAGATCAACGAAGGGTCAATCAAATTGGTCACATAGCGATAGACAAGCGCCACGCATCCAGTATTTTGGATGTCCGAACATTCCGAGGAGCTAACATCGACTCGGACCACTACCTTGTTGATGCCAAGGTTAGAATGCGGATATCCACTACGCCACAACAATCCAGAAATACTGTAAAAAAATTTAATGTCGAAAGACTGCAATCGCTAGAGACCGCCAAGACCTTCGCGCAACGCGTGAACCTAAACCTCTCGATTAACACCATACCACCAACATCGAATGTCGAAGAACTATGGCAACGATGCAAACAAGCCATTAGATCAGCCGCAACTGATGTGCTAGGTTTCTCGCGCCCACCAGTAAGAAAACCCTGGTTTGATGAGGAATGCCGACAGATGCTCGCAGCCAAGAACGAGGCCTACAAGGCTAAGCTGCAGGTGAAGACGAGAGCAGCCGTTGAGCTTAATAGGCAGAGAAGAAGGGAAGAACACCGGCTTTTTAGAAAGAAGAAAAAAGAGGAAGAAAAGCGGGCTATAGAGAGGTGCCACTCCAGGAAAGATGTTCGCAAGTTTTACCAAAGTGTAAAACGTCAAAGCCAAGGATACAAGGCTCGAACCGAATCCTGTCGAGATGAACAAGGAAATATCGTAGTTGAGATGCAGTCTATGCTGAGGATATGGAAGAACCACTTCTGCAGACTGTTTAACGGCGATGACGAACAACATTCCGCTGTTAGGCAGAACGAACCATTCAATATTGGCAACGACAGCGAAAGCTGCCAACCACCCGACCTGAGTGAAGTGAGGATAGCAATATCTAAACTGAAGCTTAATAAGGCTGCCGGAAATGATGGCCTTCCCGCCGGCGGAGATGACTTGGTAAGTAACATCCACCAACTCATAAGCCGAATCTGGTCGAAGAAAGTATGCCTGAAGAATGGAACCTCAGCATCGTTTGCCCGATCCACAAAAAAGGAGACCCTCTAAACTGCGCCAACTACAGAGGCAAAGGTCTCCTCAACATCGCATACAAGATTCTATCTGCCGTAATATGTGAACGCCTGAAACCGTTTACCAACAACCTTAGCGGCCCTTATCAGTGTGGTTTAAGGCCAGGAATGTCCACAACCGATCAATTCTTCACACTTCGGCAGATCCTGAAAAAACCCAAGAAGTCCAAATCGATACCCACCACCTATTCATCGACTTCAAAGACGCATACGACAGCATTTATAGAGACGAACTATACAGAGCCATGTCTAGTTTTGGTATACCGCCCAAACTCGTCCGCTTGTGTAGGATGACGATGGAGAATTCTCGCTGCTCCATCAAGGTAGGAAATGACCTCACCGACACATTCGATACCAAAAAAGGATTTAGGCAAGGCGATGCGCTGTCATGTGACTTCTTCAATCTGATTTTTGAGAGGATTGTGCAAAACTCACGAGCCAACACCAGAGCCACAATTTTCCAAAAATCTGTACAACTACTAGCATACGCTGACGATATTAACATCATTGGTAGGACCCAACGTGATGTCATAGCAACGTTTGCTAGTATAGAGAAGGAAGCGGCAAAAATGGGCAGTAAATCAGGGCAAGACGAAGTATACGCTGTCAACACGAAAGGACACACAACCTCGACGAATTGGACAGAACGTCACCATTGACAGATATAACTTTGAGGTAGTACGGGACTTTATCAATCTCGGTTCCGCTATTAACTCTGACAACAACATCTCGTCAGAAATTAAACGAAGAATTACTCTTGCCAACCGCTGTTTCTTCGGGCTAAGAAGGCAATTCAGTAGTAAAGCCCTCACTCGAACTAGTTAGGAGATCTTATATAAGACCCTGATCATCCCAGTTCTGCCCTACGGCGCTGAAGCATGGACCGTCTCAAAAGCGGATGAAGAAATCCTTGGTCGTTTTGAGAGGAAAATTCTTCGAAAAATCTTCGGTGCCGTTTGCGTTGACGGGCTATGGAGACGAAGATTCAACCAAGAACTATACGAGCTGTACAGCGACATGCCCCTGGTTAAAAAACTCCGCATTGGACGTTTAAGATGGCTAGGGCATGTAGAATGAATGGACACCAATACTCCGGTTCGCAGAGTCTTCGATTCCCAGGCAGACGCCGGACGCAGTAGAAGAAGACCTCGCCTTAAGTGGCGCGCACAAGTAGAAACCGACCTCAACCAACTTGGAGTGCGCAACTGGAGGCAGTTAGCTAAGGACCGGGCTAATTGGAGAGGCATGTTTTTTGAGGCCCACGTTCATTCCGGACTGTAGCGCCACTCAAGTAAGTAAGTAAATACCGATAAAATTGAATGGTATTCATTTGAGAATAAATCTGAAAGGCCTTTACGCGTTGTAGCCAGATGGTTACATGCATCGTGCTTAAAGGATGACATAGTTAGCGATCTGAAAAACAGACAATAGAAAGTTTTAGATGCCGTTAGCATCTCAGTGCAAGCGCTGTGAAGGATATAATCATACACAAACCTATTGCAGAAAGAGACGCAGTGTTTAAAATGTGCCGGATATCATCTGACGTTAGATTGCAGGTCAGATAAGAAAACTCCTGCTATTTGCATTGATTGTAAGAGCGATCATCCCGCAAGTTGCCGCGGCTGCAAAGTAGCTAAAGTTTGGTTGCAGATGGGGAAGTAAAAATGTTAGCGCCTAGTGGTACAAAGCACTAGTGACTAGATAGCGGCACCCACTACGTCATTGAAATCCCTTTCAATATCAAGCAGGTGCAGCCTTTATAAAAAACTGGTTTTTAGCCCTGTGTGAGCAGTTTGTTTGTTTTAGACACGTACGAACTGTAGACTTTCTTCGAA
Source organism: Rhingia rostrata (assembly GCA_949824845.1). Classification (NCBI taxonomy): domain Eukaryota; kingdom Metazoa; phylum Arthropoda; class Insecta; order Diptera; family Syrphidae; genus Rhingia; species Rhingia rostrata. The sequence goes on from OX463756.1 coordinate 47,394,743, forward strand.
ATATCTCATGATAATCATTACAGTATATAATCTACATACTTAAAAATCGGCCTTATATTTATTTAAATATAAAAGCATCATTACTTTTAGTGTAAAATACCATTTTTCGTATCATTATCAACATTGAAGATGACATTTTAAAGCAGTTATTCACTTACAGTCGCCTACGCTGCTCAGTTGTGTTTGGATAAAACCTCAAAGGACCACCAAAATGGCATCGTAAATTTTAATACCCAATTTTTATTTATCTCCAGCCTTAGCTGCAACCTCATATATCTATTAATTCATGATATTCGCTTTTAGACAACAAAGAAATGGTGGTCGGTTTTAATGAAACTAATGGTTTAAGGGTAGTATATCGAATGACTTCATACGCCTTAGGTTTACGTGCACATGGTCGTAATTGTTCACAAAGGGTATTCAATTAATTCTCTTTGCTAAGTCAATTATTTGTATGTTGATATTGTCATATTGGAAAATCCCCAACTAAAAAAAGGATCCATCTAAACGATGTGAAATCATATGTGAATGTGAATTAATAATTTATCTATGTCCACCACGTTGGTCTTTTCGATTTAATTTGTATTGTTCACTGAAGTGGGGGTATTAGACGCTCAATAAGAATCTCTAAATCTTATCGTAGCACGCATGCATGTTCAAGTGAAATCGACAGGACAGGATGAACATAAAATAAAGCATATAAGAAGGCTACAATCCGCTCTGTGGATCGTTTAATACCCTATCCCATTACATCCTTTTTATCCCCAAAATGTGAGCTTTTCGTTATGCAATATGGGAAATGGAAATGTATCGTAACGTAACGTAACGTAACATATTGTATTGCCAGTTTATCAAAATGAAACATTTTTCTTTGCATTATGCCTTGCGGTACGGAATACAAATGGTTTTTGTATTAAAACATCCCAAAAAAGTGGGCTTGGAACTATGGACGAAATTTTTATATTAGTGTTACCAACGATTTTGCATCAAAAGTTTTTTCGAATATCTTAAAAGTCATACATACCAAATTTCAGTATCCTAGCTCAAAATGTAAGGCCTTTAAAGCGATGACACACAGACGCAACGGACGGACGGAAGGAAAGACAGACTTGGCGATTCTGAGTCGATCCCAATACAACGAGGTATACAAAAACGAAGCAAATTTTTGGCGCAACAGGCTCGTTAGTACCCAGAGCCTAGCTTTCTCACAAGTATTCATGTATACGTGTGTACTACTTGCACCATGGACGGACCTCCTGCTTTATGCCGACTCTGTACGGCGAAGTTGAGATAAGCTATTCTTGGCAATTGATACCAAATGGATGATTTGTCAGAACATCACGAGAGGAGGGCCAGTGCAAAATCATTTTAGGTTCTGCTACGGCTGGTAATTGAACACAGTCATTCTGCTCGGCAGTTCATCGCACTAACTATCGCGCTGCTGAGCCCGAAGTATATCTATCTAAATTATTGCTCTTTGTTACAAAGTTTGTGTCAAACTTATATACCCCTATGGGATAGGGTATAAACATTAATGGATGTTGGTGCTTTGACACTTCTTTTTATGAAACTTTATTATGTCAGAGTTTAGTGTGTGTTTATTCATATTACATATCTTAATACCTTATTACGACATTATTTAGGTACTAATGGATTTGGGTTTTAATAGTAAAAAGGACATGGTAGAGTGTTAAATTTTTGGGGAATTTCAAGATGTTGCGAATAGATCTTGAATTTAATTTCTAGGTGGAAATAAAAATGAACACATTTATGAAGTCACAAATATTGGATGATTGCTTTAAGAGGCAAATTTATAGAGGAAGGATGTTATTTGAAGCGATGACATGTTTTAATGTTGTAATTTCGAGAATGAGCAATTTATTGCTTTGTATATATAAAATATATAAAAAGCAGTCGAAATTAAATGGTAAATGACGTCACTTAGTCACTTAGTTTTTCGCTTTACCTCGTAATTGCAATAGAGGTGATCCGGGTTATCAAAACTAAATGACTTCAGCTGGCCATTATGTATAAACGCTATAGATTATATATTATCATTTTTCTTTTTCTGAAGCAGCGATAAAGTTTGAAATGAACCTTTCCACTTAATACGGTTGTTAGAACATAACCTACAGTTGCGCACTTCAGGTCGGTTGCGGTTAATTTATAAAATGTGTCCCATAGTTCTCGCAAAATATAATTTCGATAGAAAATACAGACTTTTAATTAGAAATAATGTGTTTTTCATTGATTCATAGAGTATACAGATTGAGTTTATGTATTGTTTCTAAGGGTGTTTTCTTAGAGGTATATATATTTGACTTGAAATAAAATACAAGAAAATCGTTTTAATGCCCATCAATTTGGCTATATTGGAACGATAATTTTATGCCATTAATGCTTAAATATGATAACGTTGTTGGTATGTTGGCGTTATGGTGTTAATGGTGTCGAATCACACGATCTCGGTGGTTAATTGACAGTTCCATTACGCGAAATCATGCGCTCATCGAAAGTTTCCTTCAATTAATCGATTGTGACGTGCGCTGTGTGGCATGTAGCGCCGTCTTTTTGGAACCACATCTCATCCACATTCATGCCATCCGATTCGGGAACAAAACAGTCGGTTATCATGGCTCTATACCGTTCTCCATTAATGGTTACTGACTCTCCAGCATAATTTCGGATGATATATAGCCCAATGACTCCACCAGCCGCCCACAGAGCACACCAAACAGTTAGTTTCTGTGAAAGTAATGACGTCTCAAGAGTTTCTTCGGTGCGCACTGTTCGATGTCTCTGTGGATGCGTATTATCACATAGAGAAAACGTAGTACGAAAACGATCCATGGCTAACCGAATATATTGCTCTGATGGACGATTATGTAGACCATAAAATTGACGGAGCTTGCGGTAAACTTCGCGAACTGAACCATTATTTTCGAAATAAATTTGCACGATTTGCAAGCGTTGTTCATTTTTCAACATGTCCGATAATAGTCCGCATTGTCATGCATTTGTTTCTCAAGAATTATTCGTGGGTTTTCTGAACACTAAATTCGATAATTTCGACGATTAACGAAGCCATCATGATGAAAATGAGCTTCATCACTAAAGATCATTTTGTTCGAAAAATAAGCATCCACTTGTTGTTCCAAAATTTTATTCAACGAACTATTCTCGCGCTGCATGTTCAGTAGGCTTCAGTTCTTGAGTCAATTGAACTTTGGAAGAATGAATCTTCAAGTCTGTCGTGAGAACTCATTATAAAGATCTTTTCAAAATGCCCTATACTTAACTACGGTGCCAAATTGATGTTCCTTCACTGTCAGCAATCATTTCGCAAACTGGCTTCCCAGAGTGTCTAAAATCACTAATTAATCCAGTCTCCCTTAATTGCTTCTGGCCATCTGTAAGCTCCTTCAAAGGGTTAAATCATATCATCAAACAACCAAAATCATTGAATTTCCGAGAAATTCAATAAAACCGCACGACTAATGAAGTAGAAATCATACCACTAATGACGAACGTACCAACTAAAAAAACAACATCCAAGAATACACATGTATACGTTTATAGCCACAAAAGCAATAAAGTCCACATCTGTGCAAAGCCAACAAACAGTCCTTGGAAAATCTAATATTCCAAAGATTTTACTGTCACATAAACATCCAATATTGTCTTAGTTAAACGGAAAATCGCCTTAAGATAATATTGTTCGAGAGCACTTTAAAGGTTAAAGTATTTTGAAATCTCAGCATAAATTTACACCAAAAGCTATTTTTATAACTGGCAGACAGACAATAGCTATATTGCATTTATTTCACATACTTGACCTTTGACATGATTTCATTAAATAGACCATACAATGTCTATTACGATTTTCTAAAACAAAATCCAGACACAATTAAGACAAGCATGGTCAAATAGGGTTTGATTGAATTTTAATGAAATTAAACACAATACACTGGCTTTAGGGAATCATTGGTTAATTTGACATTCCAAAACCATGCTCATGATGTAATTTATGACCCAAACAAAAAGCGGCAGTCGAAGATTCTAAATAGCTATCCAGGAAACACGATGGAACGGTGTGAAAAACTGGGACCGCCTAGTTTTGGTATACCAGCAAAAATAATTTGCCCTTGCATGATGACGATGTAGAAGTCTCAATGCTTAATCAAGTTCGGTAACGACCTCACCGAAACACTCGATACTACAAAGTATTTAGACAAGGTTTCACAAGGTTTATGAAAAACTCCGCAACCAAGTTATGGGATTTACTCATCCATAATCTGTACAGCTGCTTGCCTGGCGATTAAATTGTTGGCAATGCGATCATTTGAAAATACATGCACACATTTTATCTATTAACTCTGACTCACTGCCTACCGAGGCGACTGATGGCCGTCTAGTATCTTGATTACAGATTATGTGCGAAAACCTTTTTAAAGTCCTGGCGACAGTAGATGAGAACAGAGGTAACATGTCCTTACGCTAAGAGTCCTCTTACCTCTTCCAAGACGGAGGAGAATAAATCATAAGACAAACTCAACGTGGCATTAGTTAAGATGGATAAAGTGAACAACTGTTATAAGCTACTCTCACATATTTGAAACCATTTTATATATTAACCTTAAGGGTTAGTCAGCCATATTGATAAGAGATGTTGGTCTATGAGCAGAAATACTAAAAGCAGTGCTCAGTCCCTTAGTGGACATATGGCCACATGTCTGAATAGATACAATATTTATTGTATTTTATAAGATAAAATAAATTGGAACAGACCCTTCAGGTTGGGTGTTGTGGCATCAGGGTCACTTCCTTACCACTTAAGACAACTGGAATTTAAGAAAGATACAATGGTCTTGGATAAATGATCCCTTTGGGGTTGTGTAATCAGGGTTACTTTCTTACCACGTATCACAATTGAAATTTAAGAGAGAGGCAATTGCTTGGATAACTAATCACTTTAAATAACAACCAGACTTATAACCACTACGGAAAAGGACTTTTGAATATGCACCTGGAACGTACGCATGCGAAACACCCCTGGTGCTACTTAAAAACTGTCTGCAATTATACATACGACATTTATTGCAGCTGTCACAAAGGGCTGCACATAAGGATGCACCTTTTTTGTGGGAAGCCTTCTAAGCCGACTTAAAGCCATTTAGTAATAGCTTCGCTTTAGTTATCCGTATCAGAGCAAACTTATGGACAATTAGTTTTATGTGCACAGGCCACTATCTATGAGAGTCTAAAGACAATATCCAGGAAGAATTGTACGATTTCCAGAACCCATCCTACGGAGCCTCTCCGGAATACGATGTGAAAATCTTACTTGTGAAATTTAATACGAAAATTGGCAAACAAAATATATATATTCAGTGATGTATTTATACAGCACTTCAAGAATGCACAATGGTTTCCAACAAACCGATTTTGCAGCAGCGTATAATATTGTGATTAGCACTATTAGATTTTCCCGACTTCGAATGGTCAAACCCAAGCCGTCTATTCATAAAGAGGAGGCAATCATGAATGCTCACAAAATCGAAGTGTCTCGTGAAAAGAAGAACAAAGTGTCACTATTGAGAGGAACGACTTTGATGTAGTAATGGAGTTCATCCTATATACTTACGGGGCGCTTACAGTTCGGAAGAGTCTTCGATTCCGAGCAGATTGTTGAAGCAGTAGAAAATGAACTCGCCTTCGAACTGACTTCAACTAACTAGATAATTGTGGGTTATTTTGGGTCAAACCTAGGTCAGATAAAATGTTGTTTTAAAGCGTTAATATAGAAAATTTTAGAAGAAATTAAAAAAAAAATTAAAGAAAATATTTTTTATTTTTTTATGGAGATCAACAGCATCGCAAACTTTTTGACAAAACTAAGCACGAAGTAAATAAATATCGAAAGGTTGTTAAGACACAATGATTCTCAACTTCCTGACCACAGCTAATCCTATAACGGAATGGATAAATAGCTTCCTATGCCAGAGAAACAGAAGTAAATTTTATGAATGAAAAGCTCAGAGTTTGCGCAATTATCCTTTCAACCATTCAACAAAATTGAATAAGCTTTCTACTGATAAGAAAGCCCTCTATTTTCGTGCGAATCCTGCTTGCCAAATAATATTAAAAACATCTATCGTTCCATTGTCAGACAGTTTCGAACTTTCGGCCAAGGCAGACCCACGACGGGATTTTTTTTCATGCCAACGGGTACTATTTTGTCGTAATTAAAATTGTTGTCTATCCAAATGAATGTGTAAATGCCTGCCAGCTTGTATCTGTAGCTTGGCGGTAAATCCAATAGATTATTATATCAACATCCGTGTTCAATATTTGTTTTAAAAAATTAACAATCTGTGAAATGACATGTTAAATCGTTCGAAACGAACGCGTATTTAAATGTGTGCACGCATCAGATCAGTAAACTTAACGAAACGTGGCATATTCAATATGAACTCTTTGTACATATGAGTTGCACAAATTTGCTGTCGGTAAATCCATCCTCATCATTCGCAAGGATTGCATTAATTTATGGTTGAGATATAATGTGTTTTTAACATCAATGGACGGAGGTGGAAAAAGTGCATATCACAACGGTGGTAATAAATTTTCCAAAGTCAATAAAATCTGTCTATAGGTACAAAGCCACCACCCTACAATCACTGGCCTTCATCGATCCGGTGGTCTATTAAGTGTGACCTTGATTAATATTATGCTCATTTGTGACATGAAATTTCACACCCAATTAGAACAAATCCATGGAATTTTTAAAGCAAATAAATTAGTTTGTTTCCTCCGGAGTGAAAAATTATTTCAAATCGAGTGTAATTAGTGAAAGTGAAAAAAATTGCGTATACGCACCAGTGACCGACGAGTTTTCTTCTCTTTATGGATTAATGGACATTTTATGTTGAAATGTTTCTGGCAGATTCCCAGCAGTATGACAATATGGTAAGCGACTTTAAATAATTTGCCACAGCTTTAAGATGTATCTCAGCGGGGTTGTAGATATTTTATAAAAAAAATCGGAACAATTTCATTGCCTTGTTGTTTTTATTTGAAGGCGTGGGGGTGAACAAATTTGTTTACCTTTCTCACGAAAATTTGATTGATTGTTCTTTATTTTGTTACTTTTTGCTTTTCTATTTGGTATGAGTGAAAATTGAGAATTGGAGCCGCTAAAATAAATTTGTCTTCCTGTGCGTGTGTGTTTTAATGTGCTGACTATTGGATAATAAATTGTCAAAGTAATGGGCTAATAAAATAAGTGTTATGACCATTCACGAGGTGGAATAATATTTGTGCACTTTAAAAAAAAAAAAAAAGAATCAATTAGTTGAAAAAAAAAACAATCATTTGTATATAACATATTATTTTATTTTAAGAATTTTGTTTTATGCTTTATGAATTCTTTTTCTAACACAGTCATTCTAAATACATTAAAAATAAAATGTGTTTAAATTTAAAAATACCTAACGAAATTCGAAATTCTTAGAAGCTACTATTAAAGTAAATAACTCAACATTAGTTTTTATTTTGCATATATTTAAAAAAAAATTATATTTGTGTTTATATATTCCACTTGCACTTCGTGTTGAGTTCAAAATATTTTGACGAATGGACAACTTTTTGAGATTCATCCGCAAAGTAAACAGCAAAAGTTAGCTTTTAGTTCTTTTTGTTCGATTTGATGAAAGGAATCGATATTTCACAGTGCATTTCTGTGAACTGGAAATGAAAATACACTTGCATCAATATTCCGGCTTTGTCGATGCGGGTGGTATTGTTTTATTTAGCTCATACAAATAGCGTAAACAATTCATGGAAATTGATTTGCATGTCTACATACTATAAAAATTAGTTAAAAGAAATTCTTTATTAAATTTGTTTATTTCGATCGGTTGTTGATTCAAGCATTAACCTTAATGTTTGAGTTAAGAGTAATTGAACTTATTAGAGTAGTTTTTGGTTCCGCAATATACTCAGTATACTATACTGAGTATATTGCGGAGTATAGTGAAGTTATTTAATGGGATGAAGATTCGAAGTTGAGATTTTTACATAATTTTATGTTTTGTGATACCCCAATTCTACCGGCTGGTGTGCTGTTGATACTGGAGACTAATATATTCGGAACTGAAATCCGAGCACTTAAATCAATGGTACCTCCCATATAATCGTTTTATAAAAGCACATTAATTTCGATAACGGCTTTAACGATATTGAAAAAAAGGAACTGTGCTTCAACAAGTCTCAAAATAAGATAGTATAAGAAGTTTTTCGCCAAAAATTAAGGATATGGTACCTTTCAAAATTACTGATTTCTCAACATCGACCACATTGATTTAAATGAAAATTAGTGTGTTGTGCTGAAAAATTTGTATTGATATTCTCAAAATGACTAAAAATTCTGATTTTCAAAAACAGATAATTAGCTATGCATTTCGTTGTACGTTTATTTAAATAATGACTTTCTCGGAAACGATTTTAATTATATTCTGAAGCTTAGATAGTGTAGACGTCTATGCTGCGTGCTCATTTTTTAGTTTCTCTTACAAAGGTATTGCATCGATTTTCTGCGAACTTCGTATTCAGGATTAAACATCACCTCTGGAAAGGGACTCTAACAATTTTAATTAAACTACAACTAAACTACTACAACAGCGTCTTATTTCCAAAAACATGCATACCCAGTTTTTTAAGCTTTTTCGAATTTTTGCATTTTGCAAATAAAGAAAATTGACTATTTATGGGAAACTATAGGGTGTCCGACGGGAAGGTATACTACTTTGTTCGTTTATTATTTTTGATTAAATGAAACGAAATGGATCTTATATTGATAAATGTTTGTTTTATTTAATGCCAGCAATTATGTATGGAATACAATATCAAGTAAATGTCCGCCTCTATTAGTCTCACAAATGCGAGCTCTTTTGAGCACATTTTTAATTACATTCTCAAATATTTCACGCGGTATTTCATTAATTTCACGAATATTTTCTTTGAGTTGCTCAAGCGTTTCTGGTTTGTTTGCATAATTTTTGCTTTTCAGATATCCCCACAAAAAGAAGTCCGGAGCAGTCAAATCAGCAACCGTGGAGGCCAATCAACATCACCATTTCCTGAAATAACTTGTTGTGGAAAGAGGTCTCGTAGTAATTCCATTTTAATACTGGCTGTATGCGATATGGCACCATCTTGTTGATATTACATGTTCATCAAGCCCAAAGCATGCAGTTTGGGTTTTAAAAAGTTTTTCAATCATATCACGATATCGCTCCATGTTCACAGTTACCGTTACGCCGTTTTTATTTTCAAAGAAGTAAGGTCCAATGAGTCCTCCTGACCAAATGGCAAACCAAACTGTTACTTTTAATGGATGCAAAAGTGACTGATGACTGGCTCAGTGGCGCGATGGTTAGGACGATGAACTGCCGCGCAGAAGGTCTGGGTTCGATTCCCAGTCGTAGCAATACCAAATGATTTTTTGACTGGCCCTCCTCTAGTGATGATCTGACAAATCATCCGAGTAGTATCAATTGTCATGAAAAGCTTATCTCAACTAAGATGTACGTATTCGGCATAAAACAGGAGGTCCCACAATCGTGCAAAGAAGTACACACGCGCACATGAATGGTATTGAGAAAAAAAGCTATGCCCTGGACACTAACGAGCCTGTTGCGCCATAAATTTATTTATTTTTTTTTATTTTAAATGTGACTGATTATTTTTTATTCACATATCCATTCAAATGAAAATGTGCCTCGTCACTCATTATGGTTTTTTCATGAACATCGGGGTTGTTATTGGCTAGCTGTAACATCTCATTTGCATATGTACGGCGGCGTAAATGGTCTTGTGGAAGAAGCTATTGTACCAACTGAATCTTAAATGGAAACAAAATCCGAATTAAGGTTGATGGATTGTTTTAAACACTTCCTTGAGCAGCATGTTTTCAGCCGATCTTGCAGTACGTTGTGATCCATGATTGAGCCTATCACCTACAGACCCTTTTTCTTCGAAATCATTCACTACACGATAAATAGTGCGTTTTGTTGGCACGTTGTTTCTCCCAAAAATTTCACGTAACTTTCTCATTGTGACAGTAATCGGTGATTGATTTTGATAAAATGTTTTAACGATTAAAACACGTTTGTTTATCGAATATTTTTCCATAGTTAATTTGCCACGTGTCTACTCCACGACTGCCAAATATGAACTGTCAAGACTAATGTTTAACAGAATGGCGGCAAAACAAAGTAGTATACCTTCCCGGCTGACACCCTGTATTTTGTCAAATTGAAAAAAATGAATTTATATACATATCACTATTACGGAATTCAAAAATTCCACATAATTAGCTTTGGCGCAACTATCCCTAAACGGAATTTTCATCTTTGGCCAATAACGGAAATCATTTGTTTTCGCATAGACATTTCGATATTGTTGATATTAACTTTATCATCAATAACAAAAATGAATAATATTGTGCATTTTGGCCAAATTATCAAAATCTTCTCATGCTTGGGATTCGCTCCATCGCCCAACTCGCTGTGAAAGAGAAAGTTGCGTACGACAAGTCAAGCCCCCACAACTCGTTTCCCTTAAAATTATTTTAAGGAGAATTCAGAAATTTAAGGAATTTTCAAAAATGCTGAATACGGGACTTAAAAAATTGCCTCTTTTTCGATAAGTAAGACTTTATATTAATTATGATTAGCTATAACAAACAAAATTTTTGAAAAAATAAAATAAAGGAAATAACAGTTCTTTCTTATATAAGGTATATCGCGATGTGTGCAGGAATTACTTTGAACAAAGTGATTACAATTATTATTAGACTTAAACTAAAAACAATTGTTTTCTTGAAAACCCTTCAATAGTTTTTATTTAATTTCATACGACAATAATAAATTGAAAAAATCTACTTTTTTAAATTTGCTTTTTAAAAATTACAAGAATTACAAAACTACACTTCGAGTCTTTTACTAAAAATTTGAATAATGTAAGAACTGCAAACAGACTATAAGGAAACGATTTTGAACAATTGCACAACTCCATGTGAAAAAAAAATACCTTTCAACATTCCTGAGCATGATTGCCCAAGTCGTGTCATACCATTTATTAATAAAACATCTACAACAATAGAATTAAGTCTTTAAGAATGCAGAAAGCATACATGTTGCATTTTCTATACCGAAGATTGAATTACTATAACTTGGATCATCTGTAGAAGATACACTTATTTCGCCTGCTTAACTCCTATTTATTAGGATATATTGCAGGATATTATTTGATAAACAACTCGAAACTGAGAACGATTATTATCGAAATGATACCAGTGTGCAACTGTGCAATTTTTAGTAGTGCTTCTCAAATCAAATTGAGAGGGATCTGAAGAGGACTGTTTGCAATAAGGAAATATGGATTGGATTGACATTATATCGATATAGGATTGTATAAGTATCGTACGACATTGTTATACCCTATCCGATAGGGGTATTTTCGTTTTGATTAATAGTTTCTAACATAACGAAATAAATTTGCTAGATATACATTCATATATAGAGATCGTCTCAAAATCTATAGCCTAATCAATTTAAGCATAACTCCATAAAATATTTTGATAAACTGTGTGAACAATATTTTGTGACCATGCATAGAGCAGTACTTTTACCAGGATTTCCGCAAAAAATTACGCCTACTGGAAAAATATCACAAATCTCAACAGGATGCAATCCTGAGGCATTCTCACTAACTTTTCAAACCGCTCTGATAAAATGGTGTCATATTGAAGACATCAAAACGACAGTAACGTTATTTATTGCTTTCTAAGCATTTGTTTGCAATATAGCTAGGGAGGAACGTTGTAATATCTGGCAGCTTAGCTTAAGCATAAGTTTAAGTATTGATATCCTCACTTCATTTAGGTCAGGCGGGTGGTGGATTGATAATATAGTTCTTTCTATATGACAGCGGAAGATCGCCCGTTGTAGCCTTTACCAGTCTGGAGAAATAGATTTTTCAGATTATCAGCATCGAATATGATGAGCCAGCGATTTTTTCCTTTTTCATTTCGGCATAATTTCGTTTCTTCTAAATTTGAATTTTTACATGTTATTTAAACATCTGAACATACTTCGTGGATTTGTAGTACTCTATAATTGTTCCTGTCGATAAAATGGTATTGAGCTCAAAACAGTTTCATTTTAATTCATCAGTTCGTATCATCTCACGATTCACAGTAACTTCCTGACCGGCTTTATTTTGGAAAAAAAGGCGGGATGATGCCTTCGAAAATCGCCAACTGTTGCCATTTCATGCCACCATTCTGACCATTGACGACGCTTGAAATTGTCAAGAGGCTTTAGTTCTTGAGTCAATTGCACCTTGTAAGCGTGCAAATGCAAGTTTTTATGCATAATGTTAATCAACGACGAGCTTGAGAGTTGCAATTGTTAGGCACGAAGACGTGTTGAGGTTGGCGGCTCTTCAGTCGCACTATCGCGAATAGCAGCAATATTTTCTGCAGTGAGAGCTTTACGAGCATGCACTGGTGTTTTCACATCTCCTACAGACCTGGTTTGCTCAAATTTTTGCACATTTGTTCGCACATTTGGATGATTAAATTGACCGAAAAAATCACGAAGTGATATCGTGCACTTGATTTGAAATCGTAGAAATCGGTCAAGGTTGCTACGAGTGGTTGAGTATGAAAGTTGACTGTTGTTCGTCCTCTTTTTTCCCGACCTATACCATAATGTTTTTTGGATGGCCAGTGATGTCCGCAATTTTAGTTAACCGTAAACCACATCTAGTGCATGGTTTTTTGTTGCTTACAAACATATATATAATCATTTATATATATATATTGCTTATAGCCCTTTTCTGATGCTTACCCTTATAAAATTTCAATAAAATCCATAGCACCACTCTTGGCGGATTTCTGTCTAGACTTTTCTTGAAAAAACGTAAAAGGCATTTTATTGTTCATTTTTAATGAAAACACGTCAAAGGTCAGGTGTGTGTAATAAATGGAATATATTGCATGTCTGCCAATCATCAAGAGAGCCATTGTCGTAAAAACATGTTCAGAATACAACATCCTTTGACCGATAAGAGTACTCTTCGACAATATTATCTTAAATAAATATTTTTACAGAGCCAATATTGGATATACATAGATTTGTTAGTACAAGTACTTGAAATTTGGGAATGTATATTTGCTTTTCAAAGTGCACGTAGCATAGTTGAGAACTGTTTGTTGACTTTACTCGGATGTGGAGTTTTTTTGGTTTTGTAGGATATCTATTCGAACAAATACGTACATATTTGTATATTCTGAGGTATTTATTAGAAACAGTATTTTTCTATTTTCTAATGTTTTGAGTTCATTCGCATTTTGTTATTTGTATGGTTTTCAGTATTTTTTTGAATAAACTCTTTTTTAGTAAACGTTGTTAGCACGAACATTTCCAAGAAGTCATTTTAGATTTCTAAGGAATTTAAAAGAAAAATAGCAATTTATTTCTAAATGCGATATAAAATGAAAATGTTTTTTTAATGGAATTTTAAAAGCATGAGAGTTTTTGAAACCGCAATTTTATTTTCATATAAAGTTTATATTTCTAAATATTTAACAAAATTGTATTTGGGACTTGTTTATGTGGGTCTTCTGTGCATGCTTTATAAATAACTCCTACAAGTTTTTATGAATTTCATCCGTTAAATGACTATAAACTGTCTACGTATGTTTGTGTATTTAATCCTCAGTTTAAAGTCTGGCCAGAACTTTTTACTTTTTAATTGTAATTTAAATACATTTATCATTTAGATAGTGACTTGAAAATGTTGTGGTCAAATAAGATGTTACCGTCAACATAGAATCCCTTCTTCCCTTGTCAAAGTACTGTTCTCGATGATACGTACGAGATATCCGAAATTGACTGAGCGAATTTGAGCGAATTTGGCAGTGAAGGAAACGATCGAGGTTGTACAAAAATCTTAAGAAATCTCTTTATTGTTGACAGTTTTTTTTACTGTTTTACAAAATGGTTTTAGATAAGTGGTGTATTTTGAAAGCTTTATTTTTTACCAATACAATTTAAAAAAAGCAACAAAATGATGGCGATTTATATAAAGGAAGGCGCCAAATATAAGTATTTATAGAAATGTTTCAGCTGCAAGCACTACGATGAGGAAAATATAGAAATACAAGAGGGAAAAGTTGACAATAATTATTTCTATGGTAAAAAATGTGCAAAAAATCTACGAAACGTAGAACGCGTTTTTGAACTAGAATAAAGGAAAAAATATCTATTCCAATTTGAACATCGAATTTTTAATTTATTACAATCAGTAAAATCAGTCCACAAATGAAATACCAAATAAAAAAGAAGTTTGAAAAATGTGACCGAAAATGCATTGGATGCATTCGTCGGAATTTTTTTAGCAGCCGGTGTTTGACACAATACATACAAAAGGCACAGGTTTTGTGGCATTCAGATAGCCTACCCAACTATAGTCCTCATGATAATATTACAATAAACGAGTAACTATTTCCATGTTGTGGAAAAACTAAATGTGCGCAATATGTACCATTGAAACCAGTAATGATTCTAAAGTCCATTGGAAAATTGTATACAGGCCACCAACAAGGTGAAGCAGGTGAATTAAATCAAGGCGAACATTTTGTCTTACAACTCGAAAAGCCGTACACGAATATTTACGGTGAAATTTTCGCTGATAATTTTTAACTTTATCTTACAAAGATAAAGGTATTGTTCACCACAATGATACCGGAGCCCAAGAAAGTCCGTCGGTTTGTCGGCCCGTCTGTCCGTAATCGTCTCTCAAGCCAAAACGACTTGACCATTTTTCTTCAAACTTCGTTATACAGCGTTTTTCTGGTCATTATTCTGGGACTTTTTTTTTTGTTCGCTTTTAGCCATGTTCTTACCTGCATATAATAATTTTACATAACCTCAATTTGCTCAAAAATGGCTTTAACGATTTCGATTAAACTTCATACAACCTGTATAAGCGTATTAGTTCCAACAAAACTGCATACCCAGATTTTTCGAAAAAAAATCCATAAAACGGATTTTTGCATATAGGCCATATAAAGAAAAATGTCAATTTCCCGGAAACTGTTTGGCCAAATTGATGAAATTTAATTTACATACTACTATTACTGTTTTCATGAATACCACATAAATGGTTTTGGCCTGATTATCCCTAAACAGAAATTTCAGGTTTGGCCAATAACGGAAAATCATTATTATTCACATAGACACCGATTTCTTTCAGTTACGGAATAAGCGTTCGTATAATCACATTTCGACATTCATTATATCATTTTGGCCAAATTAATAAAAACGTCTAATTAACTCGCAGTGAAAGAGAACGTTGCGTACGACCCATTCCTGCACAAACCACTCGTTTAAATGAAAGATGGTGTTCATGCAGTTTTAAATTCTACCAGAAAAGGATATTTTTAAATAGATAGGAATCAAGTATTTGCACAAGATTCGTATATATACCAGACGTACCCAGCCTTTCTCGGATTTAAAGTGAATCTTGCTGTTTAATGATTTGTTCTCTCTTCTAACATACTTATGAAAAATGTTGTTTCCCGTTTTTGTACGATTCGTTTGTAGATAGAAATTTATAGGTATATGGCAAGCAATCCAACATCTTACCTGATGACTAAGCACAACGAACCATGAAATTTCATGAACGGATGGTTGTTATAGGATATGACGATGCCCAGATGTCCTCAATTGAAATCATAAGTGTGAGTCTCAATGTTGGGGGTTGTGTATTGAGTTACCTACCCACTCATGGGAAACCCGATTGTTATAAACGGAATGAACTCATTTTATCGTTGATTACCATGATAAAATAACAAAATAATGCAAATATGTATGTATCTACACCTGGAATCTTAGGATATGATAATATGATATGAGTACCCGAACAGTTAGCAAATTATTGTAATTAGATGCGGATTTGTATAAGGCAAAGACAATGGCAAGAAGTCTTATGCTATAAAGACATCAAGACGACTTGTAACAATCAAAACCAAAAATTAATTTGTAATCATAATGTAATCATGCTTAACCAATATAGTAAAATTCTTAGGACTGTTTGTAAGAGCTCCTCCTTTGTTTTAATTGTAACGGGGTGTTATTATCAGAGTTAATAGCGGATATATGGTTGACAAAGCCCATTTTATTACCCAAAATTGTATCTTTCAATAGTGCGTTTCTGTTCAATGTGTGTCCTTTGGTGCTGACCGAATATATTTGGTCATACTTTCAATGTAAATATAGTAACAAAAGGAAGAAAAATCCCTTACCTCAAGGTTATAGATATTTATCAACGGTGACGGCCCAATTCGTCGATGTTATGTATCCTTTTGGTGTTTCAGCATAAACATATTTTCGTTTACTGCTAAACTCATTTTCTGCTTCAAACTAACAAACGTGGTTGTGACTTCAGGTTGACTCCGACTAATGATGCAATAAGTCTTAGGTTGGCGAATTTGGCCAATTTGGCCTGCGGATTGTTTTAATGCGTTTGCAAAGTCATCAAAGCATAAAACTTTTAACATAAGTCAAGCGCTTATAACAAATCTTCGGTTCAAAGGTAAAAGTCATTGACTAACAAAATAGACTTGACTTGACTACTTACTTACTTACTTACTTAAGTGGCGCTATAGTCCGGATTAAACTTGGCCCCCAACCAACATGTTTCTCCAATTAGCCCGGTCCTTAGCTAACTGCCTCCAGTTGCGCACTCCAAGTTGGTTGAGGTCGGTTTCTACTTGTGCACGCCACTTAAGGCGAGGTCTTCCTCTACTGCGTCCGACGTCTGGCTGGGAATCGAAGACCCTGCGAGCCGGAGTATTAGTGTCCATTCGTTCTACATGTCCTAACCATCTTAAACGTAAAATGCGGAGTTATATGACCAGGGGCATGTCGCTGTACAGCTCCTATAGTTCTTGGTTGAATCATCGTCTCCATAGCCCGTCAACGCAAACGGGACCGTTTGTATAGTTCGCTCTGTATAGTTCGTTTCTATAAATGCTGTTGTATGCGGCTTTGAAATCGATGAATAGGTGGTCGGTATCGATTTGGACATCTTCTAGGTGATGATGAGAAGACTTATGCCTCTGTAGTTGGTCTCCTTTTTTGTGGATCCGACAAACGATGCTGAGGTTCCATTCTTTAGGCAGACTTCCTTCCGACCATATTTGGCATATGAGATGGTGGATGTTCCTTACCAAGTCATTTCCGCCGGCTTTATAAAGCTCGGCGGATAGGCCGTCATTTCCGGCAGCTTTATTAAGCTTGAGTTGAGATATTGATATCCTTACTTCACTTTGGTCGGGCGGTTGGCAGTTTTCGCTGTCGTTGCCAATATTGAATGGTTCGTTCTGCCTGCCTGTTTGTTTGTCATGTTTTTCCTTCTTTGGGGAGTGAGCGCATATTAGGTTTAAATTGGCGAATTTGGCCTTGATGCGGATTGTTACAATGCGTTCGCTAATTCGCATTCGATTGGTCGCTGTTTCTGCTCACTATAATAAGGTCCGTAGTAGATGTCATCATTTTTCATTCTCTTCTTGCCTGGCACATATGATCGTATTTCCTAGATGGTCGTAATGTCTGCGTTGTAGCAGTTTAGGGCTTCCGCTTATTGTTCGCTTGCACCTCTCCTGTTTAATGTTTTCACATTCCAGGTGCAGATACGAACTTCGTTGTCCTTTTTTCGTTTAGCAGAGTCGTCAACAATAAAATCAGTCCTTTCCGAGGCTAATAGTTGCTTCGTAACCGTCTAGTACTTGCACAAATGTATGAAAGATTGTGCCTCTATTGTTGGGTCTCCCTCAAAACCACCCTTATTCAATATACACATCGACACGATGTATTAATAACATTTTATATACAAATAATATTTAAATACAAACCATATTCATTGGAAAAGCTAAAATTACATTCCGCACTTCTACTGAACTTTAAATTTCTTTTAATTCATATTTCATAAAACTAAAATTCTAAACATCAGTGTAATCTGTAATAAAAAAAAGACCCGAATCATATGAATCATATTATACTAAGGCAGATCCTGAAACAAAGCACAAGAATTCAAATCAATAGCCGCTACATATTTATCGATTTTTAGCCGCATAAGACTGCATTACTAAGTTTAATTGAAATAATACAGTGACAATTCTTATCTTTCTCTATGCCGCGCCGCTCGCCCGTACACTATCAAAAAGAAACCCTTTGTTGAAAAATCCTCGGTCCAGTTGTTGGAGACAAAGATATTCTTTGCGGGACATCCAGTGACATTGATCTAGTCAAAAAGTTCCGCATTGGACCTTGGGGACGACTAGGACATGTAGAGCAAATGGAGATCAATACTCCGACGCACAAAGTCTCTGAGTCACAACTACATAATACGAAAGTATTCGGAGCCAATCCGAGAGTCTCTCATTTTGTTAAACCTGCAAACAATGTTGAAATTAAATTTTTTCGATACAATTTTTGGTGTATGTTGGTTACAAAACCATCTTCACCGTCTTTACATAGCCTGGCATATAGTTCGTCAAGCAGCTTTATCAAGCTTATATATTGCTATCCTCACATCAGTTAAGTCAGGTGGCTGGTAATTTTTGCCGTTAACACAGGAGAAAATTCTTCATCGCTGTATAACTGTCTGGAGGGTTCTCTGATATGTACTATCAACATCGACTGTGACGAAACTAAACAAAATTCTCATACGTCCGGAGAGGATTCAGTTGGAGCTTATCTGCTAGGTATGACGTTTTAAGCTTTGCATATTCCTGAAGAGTTACTTCCCTATAGCTTCGATAGGAATATTTTGATATCTCTATCCCACGAACAGTTTGTAACAAAGAATCAAAATTTGGATAGTTATATCTTAAAGTATATCGATCGACTCATAATCGCTGAGAGAGTCAATTAAGCTTTCCATCAGTTTGTCCTACTGAGTGTCACCAACATTAAGGCTTTTCATTTAAGCTAGAATGATGAAGTTTTGTATGTGGACTCTTTGTTCGAAGAAGCAGAATAGGTGTAACAATTTTCATATTATGTGCCCACTACCACGCCAAAAAAATACAAATACAAATTTTTTACGCAACAGGCTCGTTAGTACCCAGGGCCGAGCTTTCTTACAACCATTCATGTGTGCGTGTGTACTGATTGCACGATGGCGGGTCCTCCTGTTTTATACCGACTCCGAACGGCGAATTTAAGATAAGCTTCTCTTGACAATTGATACTATACCTCATCACGAGAGGAGGGCCAGCGAAAAATCATTTAGGTTTTGCTACGGCAGGGAATCAAACCCAGACCTTCTGCGCGGCAGTTCATCGCACTAACCATCGCGCTAATGAGCCCGTCCTACTACCATGCCGACTTTAAGAAAAACGTTGTTTGTGGTCTTAACGTAAATTTGAAAAAGTGTCCGAGCTATATTTTCGGACATTTTTATATCACACTTTTTGGGGGCGTTTTTAGTAAAAAAACGTTTTCTGGTAAATTTAAAAAAAAATCTAGAAACATAATCATCAATAGATACTTTTAACCCACTTTTTGGGTGTTTTTTTCCAAAAAAAAAAACATTTTTATACCCTGCCGCATACCATAGATATATGTACTTCGTTTTTTTTTTTAAGTTTTAGATTTATTTCGTCTATAAAATATTTTTTGCAATGTATTTTCCAAATCGTAACGGTTACGAATTTTGAAAAAGTTTCTGAATAAGATATTTAGAGAGTATTAATACATATCTATATTTCGTCAACATACAACTTTCGATGGAAAAACATCAATAAAGTTAGTATTTACTTTTCGTCCTTAGATCATATGTATACCCTACTCCAAGGCATATGCAATAGAAAAACGTTGGTTTTTCACAAACAATAAAAGATTTTGATAAACTATCTGCACAATATGTTGTGCATTGACCCGGTCGAAATAAATTTTTAGCTAAGTTATTAATCCAAAGGGTTGTAATGAGCTTAGAACCACCAAATTTATAGCTTATCCTTACATATAATTGTTTGCAAAGTCCTGCTGGTTTTTGGATACCGTTTTAGTCCCATTTTAAAAATGGCTTACTTAACTAATAAACCACCTAATTGCCTCTTCTACAAATGTGCTTGTCATCAACCAACCCCATAGTGTTAGAATGTCAGATAAATATTTGCCCACATAGCGATTGTATCTTTACAACAAATTCCTTAACATCACAATATAGTGTTGGCATGTTGAGAGAAATAGAGTTCCTCCTCTTACACGTAGGTACGTTACCATTTGTAACCCTTCAACCAAAACGACTTCATTACATTAAGCGATTCATTTTGGAAATATTCCTGTTCAGCTTGTGTGAGCATGTTACGTTTACTTTCTCGTATGAAGTGTATGGTGAAAAATAAAAGGTCCGACATGACTAGGACTCACTTCCTCAGATATTAAGAATATAATTGTATTGTGTGGAGTACCATTAAATTATAAAGTAAATTTTCAAATCAAGAAAAAACATGATAATAATAAAAAAACAACGTTTTTCTATGGATATGCTATGGGATAGGCTTTCCAAATCGTTTTTCTTTTTTATATAACATACCCCACAAAAAAAGCGTTGAGATCAAGTTTAGGGTTACAATTACAATTATTATTTCGTTTGGGGATATAACGTTTTATATATTGTTGCTACATCAGAAGGATTGACATACTTCATACATCAATGTAGAAAACCAAGAAATTTCGCTGCATTGGATAGCTTTTCGGTTTCTCTGACGTAGATTTTAGCTTTTATTTTTTTTTATTTTCGCTTTAATGAGAGAAGGCAGCATTGTATTTTAAAAGCATTACATTTAACTTTGTTGGATTTATTTTTATGGGCCTAACATACCTTGTTGTTCAGCGTTTATGTCCAAAGATGAGGGAAGTTGACCTGAAAATATATATAAGAATCTGAGAATACTTTCATCAGCAAAGTTGTGTTAGAAGATGCTAACGTTTTCAGATCATTTATAAATATGAAAAAGAGAGTCGGAAACAATGTTCCTTGGGGAACATTTATTTGTTCAGACATTTTTCATCGATTTGAAATGCACGCATTTTCGACAAATGGGTTTAATGCCACAAACACTGTCAGGAGTGGTTGGTTCCATTTTTCAATCAGACATGTAATCACTAGTGGACCTGTTTCTGCGAAAACCGCGTTGAAAGTCATTGAGAAGTTTTCTCATTTCAAGATATTTAATCAGTTGACCATCTGCGTCTTTATAACATTAGATGAACGTCTCGGAAAGACTCCTGACTAGTTGGACTGATAAAAAGCCTTATGCATTTTTTTTTCTGTCGTAGAAGAAGTGTTTTCTCTCCAGTACTTTTGGTTGTCAACACTTTACCGCACAAATGGTAGTAAATTCAAATTTTGCATGAATTTTGAATTTTTCTTTGAAAACAACACTTCTGAGAATATCGAGTCTTATAAGACCTGATAATACCATCAGTTTTATTCATTTTAGAACAGTATGGGCAATAGTGTCGTTAAAATCTCCGCTGCAGCCTTACACGTACTCAACAGGTTTAATTTTTGGTAACTCTTTTGTTATGTTCGTTTTGTTGATTTTCAGGGCACGTATTGTTTGGAGTTTATAAGAATGCTAAGCAAAAAGTCTTTAAATCACACGTTCATGAATAACAATTTAAGTCGCCAGTGGGCTAGATAATCATGCCTTAATTGGCTATTGCACAATGTCAACTGTGGTATATTCTGTGTGCCATATATCCGAGACATGTTGGAACTGCTTATCGTCGGTATTCCTATCATCTAGTTTATGCTTATAAAGTTTGAAAATTCCATCGTGCGAATGCCAGATTTATTTCGGAAGAAGTAATCAACACTTAACATTGCCTTCATCGGTTTAAACTTACTGCATGTTTATATCTTGTAGCCTGGCCTTATCCTAAATCTGAATAATGTTTTTTAAAAATTAACCTAGTCGTTTCGTCGGCATTCATATAATCTTGTTTATGCCTATAAAGTTTGAGTGTCCTCGATCTATTGCGCTAGCCGTTCACGATTTTGCGAATGCCAGTTTTATTTTGGAAGAAGTAGTCAACACTTAATGTTGCCTTCCTCGGTTTAAAGTTGCTGCTTGTTTATACCTTGCAGCTTGCTCTTATCCTAAATCTGAATAATTTTTCTTAAAATCAGCCTAGTCGATAAAGATGATATTTAAGTCAGGTTTACCTTTATTAACATAAATTTTATGGGTAAGTTGGAACGAATGTACAAGTCTCGGGCTAAAATTTGTCGAGTTGAAGTCGCGTGATGGCCTGATGCTTCTTAATTAAATAATCGATTCGATCAATAATTAAGGCGATTCCTACTTTAACTCGGCAGGCAGTGATAAAAAATGTTCTGTTAAGATGCTGCACTTATATGTTACCTTGAAGCCTACATCAAAATTTGTCAAAACTTTTCACGTGCTCAGGTCAATTAATAAACTTGACGATTTAATTAAATTTTGATCTAACACAGCGTCTCCACAGGCAATATCCGAGGCAATAAATTGCCATTGTGATTGACTTAAAATTTCGTAGTGTAGATGCTCAAGCAATGGCAATGGAAATATTGCCCGCCAGATGAAAGGTAATGATTGCTTTCCATCGCAAAGGCAATGAATTAGACTTTCGAAGTTTTCAAAATGGCGGAAACTAAAAAGAAGAACGTGAGTGAAAACTTTGAGCGGAAAATTGTTATTCAAAGAAAAAAAAATCGAAAAATAACAAAATAAAAATTAAAATTAAAAAAAATAAAAAAAAGATTTACACAAAATCTACGTTTTTTTTTTGCTTTTTCCATATTTTCAATTGTTTCTATAGCCTTTAATGATTTAGTTGCTCGGATGGCACGCATACGTTTGATGGTGAATGACATAATTACATTTGATATTTAAATATTGCCGGCAGTGAAATGCCCACCTTAATTTTAAATTGCCATTGCCATTGCCATTGTTATTAAACAAAAAAAATGTATGAAGGCTGCAATCAATTATACCCAAAAAGTGGGGTTTTAATCATGTACAAACATTTTTTCAAGAAACCATAGTTAAAAACATATGTAAGGCCTACAATCGGCTGGATCGTTTAATAATGTATTCCATCTCATTCTTAAATTTGATTTTCCAAAAATGTGGGCTGTATGGTGAAAATGAAATTGTTCAGACTTTCTTACTTACTTGGTTGCTTCGTAACAAATACTTTTTTCCATGGTTGGGTAGTTAACCCAAAGCACACAAAGTTAACCCAAAGCGGCAACATCTCTGTTCAAGGGGCCTGAGTAACCCTGAAATTTTTAGACAACTTGATTTCCGAATATGTCGAAGCAGCTTGTCCAGGTTCATCATGGACAGCAGGCCGGGTATTAATTCCGTGCCATTCTGACCTGGCTGTTTATAATGTTGCCGTTTCTCGTTTTGTTATAAACACTAGCGCTTATCGTTACAACCACTGGGCATTGCCAAGTTAAAAAAATCAGAGTCTACCCTCGTTCTAACACGCCCAAACATTCATTGTCCAGACAGTTTATCAAAATATTTTATTGTTCCGCAAAAAAAAACAACATTTTTCTCCTACATATGCTATGCGATAAGGTACAAAAATATTGCTGTTTAGGAAAACGCCTTCAAAAAGTAGGCGTAAGGTGAAATGGTCTAAGAATGAAATGTTTTTAGCTTTATTTATTTTATTTATCATCGAGCGTTTTTTTGTCAAATTTCCTGAAGATCTTAACAATAACTGTTTTTTTAAGAGAAAATGCCCTCCAAAGTTGGGCGTAAGGTATATGGATGAAATAGAGATATTAGGATTGTCTAAATATCTTGTTCAGACCCCTTTTTATAATTTATGACATATTGACCAAAAATAACGTTTTTCTTAAAAGTGGGCGTGGCATTTGGCGGATTTTGAAAATGTTTACACTTGTTTTAACAGCACATACAACGATCGCATATAAAAAATTTCATTATCTAAGCTCAAAATTTAAGGCATAAAAACTGGTGACCAACAGACGGGTGGACGGAAGGACAGTGACAGATATGAATAATTGACTCAGCTAGCGATTCTGAGTCGATCCAAATACTTTAAGGTATATCTAGACAATTTATTTTCCTATTTTACAAACTATGTACCAAAACTAATTTACATGGTGGGCCAAAAGAAATCACCCTATTAGTAGTTGCTCTTATTTTTGCAAATGGCCGCAAATGTCAAAACTGTTTTGACATTTGTGGACTAGACAGATTTAGAATACAAATGAACAAGCCATGGAGTGATACACTCCCAAGAACGCGGAACAATCGTGTATATTTCTTTGCGTAACAATTCATCTATAGTGTTGGCGCAGAGCGAATTCCGTCGCCGACTCGCCGGTCGTCCGACACCGACTGCGCAAACACTGCGTCGTTTGGGCGCCAACCTTAAAGAGTATAGGACCACACGAGACGTTGCCAAGAGTGCCTGGCCCGGAGTGCCCGTTGTGCCGAGGATGTCGAGCTGTCACCGAAAACATCGACCAGACGCCGTGCCTCGCAATTAGCCATAAGCCGGTCGTCCCTAAGGCTAATTACCGTACAAGGTATAGTCCGTGCATCAGCTGCTGCCTGTCGGACGACAAACGCGTGTAACCTACGCCCAAGCCATCTTAAATGTCTAGGACAAAGTGGACGAATTTTCGACCAAAATCGCGGGTCGCCTCATCTCTCGTTTTGGCGATTTGCAGTGGCCCGCAAGATCGCCCGATTTAACCGTTCCAGACTTTTTTGTCTGTGGTTTTTTGAAGTCAAGTGTTTACGTGAATCCGTTGAATCCGTTGCGAGAATCCGTCGCCCGAAGTTCTCATCGAAGTGATGAAAAATGTCATAAAACGAGCTCGTATGGTAATAAATTGTGACGGCGCCCATTTTGTCGATATCATCTTCTCACCTCAGACTTAAATTCTAAAAGTTCAAATAAACATAATCAAAAAACAGAATCGAAGTTTTTCGTTTAGAAAATAAATGAGATCCAAACAACATCGGATGACTTCTTTTGGCCCACCTTGTATATATATACCCCTATGGGATAGGGTATAAAGAGACTTGTATTTATATAAAACTTTATATAGATGATATAAGGGCAATGTCTATGTGTAAACGTGTAGTGACATTTCTTAGAATTCGTAACGGTTTGGCCAAGAAATACGTTTTCTCTAAAAGTGGCGGAGGCAGTGGACGGTCTTTATTTTTTTAAATAAAATTTTAGCATCCTAGTTCAAATTTTTCGAATAGATTTCTTTAATTTTTAAAAAAAAAATATTATTTTAATGAAATATGTAGACAGGAACATTGTCTTAATATCGAGCTTAGTCACTTTTAAAAAAATGTTTGATTTTACCAATAATCGAAATGGAGAATTGAGCATGCCAGGGGGCGGGTTTTGACAATTCCAACACTTATTTATTTGACAGACAAATTTCCAAAAAAAAGTGCTATCAACTCGTGCCATAAATCCGTACGGGCAGACATGGTTTTATCGTTTCAGTATTCCTTAAGATTCGATCCAATTACACTAAAATATGTATTTATAATTTATAATCAATGTGGTTGAATTGTTATTATATTGTATGTCATTTTAATATAACTACTGACTAACAACTTTTCAGTTTTCACAATCATCAATAAGGTAAAACTACCAGTGATTCATTCGTATACTGCCCTGTTTTCATAACGAACATAAATTTGTATTCCATAACCATTATTATTATTTAATCATGTCCTACGTTTCTGTATCAATCTGGATTTCAATAAAAGCTCCAAAATGTATTTCGCTTGTAACATAAAGGTCAAATGACAAATGATACTCACGAAACAAAGAAAGGCCCAATGGAAATTAATTCAAACAAATTAAGTACTCACTCTGATTAATATCTCATTTCCGAAGAGGGATGAGTGTTGATGGAATCTTTCCGACAAGCAAAGGATATCCTATTTCGACTACTTACTTCTAGCATAAGTGTACATGCCTACACGCTTTTAGAAGTTCTGTATTAGGGCCATTGTAGCATTAATAGGCGACAATATCTTATTCCTTTTTTGCAAGGACTTAGTGTCCTGAGTGGTTTCAGAGTCTCCTTTCCGATGAAACGTCAACAAAAGTTTGTTTCGAATTTTATACAATTACAAGTGCGAAGAAATATCCTATCGATGAGAAATGTGGAACTTTTCAATTATGGAATGGGCAATGACGGTGCCTGCTTTTATCGTTCTCAATTGAATTACCTTGTAAATGGAAAGATTACTCTGTTGTTCATTTCAAATGAGCGTGAGCAATAAACATGCTTCGGAACTCATTGACGATTCGTCTTAGGTCTTCAATTTGTCAATGTCACGCGTGAACATAATGGACTGCGGCGCACTGTGATAACTAATGACCGTGTTTTTTATAGTCACTTAATTTCGTCAGCTCTTTGGGAATGAATTAAAGCCGTGGATTTTTTTTAACTTAATAATAATAATAATATGTTTTATTTCGTGATAATTTTTTTACAAAGCCTGTGATCGCACGTTTTACAATTCAGAGATTTGACAAGTATTATCTTACTTCTGAGATATTATCTTACATTTCAAAATAATTTACAAGCAATTACAAATTTAATTTAAAGGAACAATACGAATAAACCTTTATTTGAGTAAAAAAAAAATAAGGAATATCTAATATACATAATTTAGAATTTTATGAATATTCAAGGAATGCTTTTTATATTAACAAATATAAGTTCATAAAATATAATCAGATAATAAAAATATATTATAACATAAATAAATAAATAATAAACAAACAAAGAAATAAATTAATAAATAAATAAATAAAAAATAAATAAATATAAATAAATAAATAAAATTAATAAATAGATAAAAAATAAATATATAATACAAAAATTAGTTAATAATGTGTTAGTAGACGAAAACATGGGTGAGTATAATAATAATATTTGTTTTATAAATAACAATTTAACATAAAACCGAATAAGATAAATTAACATAAAATAAATAGTATTACAAGCCTTAGTAAACAAATGATAAATAAACAAATAATAACAAATGATTACAAAAAATAATAAATTATAAAGAAACGCAGGCGAAATATAATATTAGACATTTTTGAATATATTTTAAGTTAACCCAGATAAATAAAGTTGGTTTATGAGGGGATTTTCAGCAATATCACATTTATTATTGAAATTGTTCGTGAGTTTCCGAATCCTTTCAGAAATCAATTCAACATCCGCTCTTTTGTGCAGATCAAAAGTGGAATGATGCCAAGGAAGATTGAGCATCATTTTTAACACTTTATTATGTGAAATTTGTAATTTTTTATATGACATTTCGCAGCACTTCCCCATACTGGACAACCATATAATAAAATTGACTGAAAAATCACTTTATGTATTATTATTTTATTGTTATTTGAAAGTGAAGATTTTCTGTTTATGAACGGATAAAGCATTTTAATTGCTATACTCATTTTCTTAAGAGTATTATTAATATGTGGGCTAAAGGTTAGTTTCGTGTCAAGATGAACTCCTAGATATTTAACGGACTGTTCCCATGCAATGGTACAATTTTTATTACAATTTATTTATTGAGGCTTATTTCTTAAATCAATACATTTTTGTGTAAATCATAATTTTTCTGGTAGCTATGACTAAGATAATGTCTGGCTAAAGGAATATAAAAATTGAATTTTTGACAGTTTAATCTGTTTTAAAATATTATAAATAAGTAAATAATTTTCTATGTACGCTTGCTCCCGGCGTAACTTCAGCGTAGCTTCAAAGAGCACTTAAAACTAAAATATGACTAGATACTTTTTAAGTCTATTTAAGAGAAATAATTCAATATTTCCTTACATAGTATAGAAATTGTTAACAATTTCATGTGTATATACATATATTAATTCACTTAAGCTTGTAGTCTGCTTAAAGAATACCATATTATAACACAATATGGACAAAAGCAGAGTAAAAGCTGTAGTGGTTAGAAAAAAAAAAATTCTAAAAGCTATCGAAAAACGAAGAAGTTATCGCCCCAAGTTGGTCGGGGATGCTTTTTCGTAAAAGAGGACGATTTTCGATTTTCGTTTGGTCTAAGCATGGGTAAAGATCTCGGATTTAAAAGGTTAAATGTTGAAAGGTAATAATGTTCCTCTGCACTATCGTTGACATTTGAGTCCATTAAAGATCTAACAAGTGGATTAGGATGTTCACGTACACGCTCGAGTTTTTTCAAAAGAAGTTCGGTTTGGTATATCATTAAGGTTTTATTTTGTTTTCTTCATACAGTGTTTTATTGGAAAACCATTTTTTGTCAGGTCTCCTAAATTTCCCGCAACAGAATCTTAAGATTTTCCTTTCAAAAATTTGAAGCTCTTCGGCTACAGTGGGTGAGATTGTGAACCAGGTGCAAAATCCATAAGTTAATATAGGTCTCACCAAAGTCTTATACATTAAAATCTTAGTGTTTGGCGACATTTGTGTGGAATTGAGCATTGGCTTAAGCATTGCTGTAACCATTTTTGCTTTTTTCAACGTTTCTCGGGCATGTTTATTGAAGCAAAGTCTTTTATGGAAGGTTATACCGAGATGTTTGACATCATCTCGAAGGGGAATATTACTTCCATTTATTTGAAGTTTCAGAGACTTACTTTCCCGTACTGCAAGATAATGACCTTTCCCGCTTGCGTTTCTGAAACATGTTAGGCCGCATTTATCGATGTTGATTTTTAATTTCCACGTTTTAAAATAGTTTAAAAGAGTTGGTAGGTTCTCTTTAATCTTATTTAGTGCAACCTGTGGTCTTGTGTCACTTGCTAATATCATAGAGTCATCTGCGTAAAGGATAGTACTCGGATCATTTTGCATTGTGTTTTGGAAAGGAAAATCGTGAATATAGATAATAAACAGGAGAGGTCCTAAAATTGATCCTTGGGCCACACCTGACAGGATTGGGAAACAGTTAGAGTACTCAGAGCCTATGATGACAGAGCTAACTCTATCTCTAAGGAAGCTAAAAATTATGAATATTAAGAACCTTGGGGAATTAAGCCTAATTAGCTTATAGAGAAAACCCTTGTGCCAAACTGAGTCAAAAGCTTTTTCCAGGTCTATATCAAAACCTACGGTACATTTCCTGTTTCTAAGGTTTTGAACAATTTTGTTGTGCAATACCAATGACGCATGTTCTGTAGAATGACCCCTTTTAAAGCCGAACTGGTTATTTGGAATAATGTTAGACTCCTCGCAAAAGTTATTTAACTTTTCTGCTATGTGCCGCTCAAATAGCTTTCCTATATTGGAAAGCATGGATATCGGACGAAAGTCTTTTACGTCTATTGCCCTCTTTGATTTAGCTATTGGAAGTATTTTTCCTTTCTTCCAAGTTGAGGGAAAATAGCCATTGTTCAGACAGTGGTTAAAAATAGCAGATAGCGCCACATCTAGGGAGCAAGGACATTTTCGAAGAATGTAATTTGATACATTATCTATACAAGCGGATTTCTTGTTGTTCAGAGCTGATCTCAACATGCTGACCGTATTTGGGTTTGTAAAAACTTGAGCGTTGTTTGGGCTTATTGCGGTATTTAAAGGCGAAAAATTAGTAATCGTTGAATTGAACTCAGTATTACAAAATGATTCTACTGTCGAGTTTCCTGGAGATGGACTCCCGAGTACACATGGGAGTAATAATTTTTAAACGCATTCAGTTTACTTTCAATGTCTTTTAAATTCACTCCGTTGTGGACCAAAATATCTTTCGCAATATTGGTTCCGAAGAATTTTCTTCCTGTAATCCTATCGATTTCCTTAAACGCTTGAGGCGAGGGTCTGATTTTATTTAACCTTTCCTTAAAAGCATAGTTGTTATCAATCCGAACCCTGTCCTTAATGATTTTACTTAGGCACTGTATCCTTGCATGAAGTGTACGATATTCATGATGAATACTATTCAGGTGTCGGTGATACAGTCTTTTTAATTGAGTAAGCCAAGTATCTCGCAGCTTTATTAATTTTTTTGTGGTATCTGATATATTGTGATATTTTTCGTTTTTCACTTCGCGGACAGAGGAGTGAGATTGAACGCAGGCGTTGATTTGATCATTGATTTTTGTTATCAAAATATCGACTTCCTCATTCTGTATATTTCTTTCAGACGGGATGTTCAAAAAGGAAATACGATGGTGAAGTTCGTACCTAAAAGCTAAACAGTCAGTGTTTTTAAAACATCTATATGTAGTCGGTGGCACCAAAATTGGAAGAGAATCGAATAGGTTTAGATGTAATTTTATACCAAAATGATCCGAAATCGTTGGAAAAGTTGAGCAAACTAAAGGACTCAGGTTATTGCTAATGAGGGATGTGGATATAAGAAAGAAATCAAGAACGGAGGATGATCTTGGAAAAGTGGGACTGTTAGGAGCAATTAGGTCTATACCCAAATAAGGCCCGTTATAAAACCAATTGTACATTTGGTTACCATTTTGATTGTGAAGTGTGTCACCCCATTCTGAATGACGTGCATTGAAATCACCTCCAAGAATAACTGCATCAAATGAGTTGATAACAATATAAAGTCTGTCAAGCTCATTTGGTAATCGTCGACCGGCATTTGAGGGGATGTAAATGCTTCCTATTAAAATATTTTTTTGAGACCCAGAACTACTACGTGTTGTAATAGTTACCAGGCAAACTGAAAAGATGTCGCTCTGAAAAGGAACTTCAGTGTACTTATACATTTGGTCTAAAACAACTGCTGTTCCTCTACCTGAGTGACTTGAGATGAAATTAAAGCCATCAAAAGTGGGCTTATGTTTCGCGGATAGCCTTGTTTCCGAAAGGAGACATTTTTGAGGCTTGTGGGTTTTTAGTGTGTTGAACAAATCTAATCTTCTTTCGAGGGAAACTATAGAGTTACAATTTATCGACATTATTTTTAAGTTTGTTGTCTGCATTATACTACAATAGAGGCCACAAACTCAAGGTATGCGAACATTTTATCTTCTATAGACTGTAACTGTTGATAAGTGGGCCAAAATTGTCTGATTTTTGTTATCAGCTCTTTAAAAGGTAATTTGAAAAGATTTTTGCCTCATTCAAAAAACTGTTAAGATCACCAGGCTGTTTAAGGGTCTGTGTGTCTTTCTGAATAGCTTTTTTTCTAGACAAATTTTGCATATTATTCATTTCAGCATCGTGGCTACCCTTGACGGCGAAAGATATGCGTTGATCAGTAACTGTACTAATAGCACTTTGCACTACCGATCTATTTTGGTTCGCAACCTGTCTTGCCCTTTGGGTAAATGTATCCCGTTTTTCTTTATATTTAATATAGGCTGGACAGCCTTGGTAACTAGCAGCATGCCCCGTTTCGTTGCAATTAACACATTTTAAGGCAGGGGTGTCCTGGTTTGTGTCTTTAAGTGTTTTAAAAGATGCGATACAGGCTTCTGAATCATGAGCCCCGCCGCACAGAACGCACCATGCAATGGTGTTTCCGTTAAATTGAAGCTGACTACTGGGAAGATAGCAAGCCTTTCTTTTTCGCGAGAAAAAAATAGCTTGCAACTTTCCAGTGTGTTCAACTTAATCTTCCATTTGTGATAATATTTTTCCAAAATTTCGATTGCATTTTTAAGATTATTCTCAATATTGAGAGCAAACTGATGCGATGAAAAAATGGACGTGCCATCAGCAAAAATAGCTGAGTCACAATACGGAAGAGTTGGAAAATCAGATGTATACAGGTTGTACAAGGATGGACCCAGAACTGAACCTTGGGGGACACCAAATTCAAAACATAATAAATTAGAAACACCACAATTAACATGAACTTGGAAACTTCTACCTGACAAGAAACTCTGAACTATTTTACACAAATATAACGGGAAGCCAAATCGGATCATTTTATGCACTAATCCATTATGCCAAACAGAATCAAAAGCTTTCTCTATATCCATTAAAATCATTCCTGTTGACTGACTTTGTGCCCGATTTTGTACAACATGGTTACAGATTCTTTTTATCTGATGAGATGTGCTGTGAAAGCGTCTAAAGCCAAATTGTTCATCAGGATAAATTTGTTCAATTCCAACAAATTTTAAAATTTGTTCCTTTATAACCTTTTCATAAATTTTGCTTATGCTGCTGAGCAAACTTATAGGTCTGTAACTTGCAGACATTTCAGGTGGTTTTCCTGCTTTTAAAATGGGTACAACCTTCGCCTTTTTCCACTCGTTAGGGAAATATTGGAATTTAAGACATGCATTTATGAGAAATGTTAAGAACTTTATTCCAACTGGCGGTAGATGTTTTAAGTAAACATTTTTTATCCGGTCCAGGCCTCCTACTTTTCGATTCTGAAGGCTTTCAACAATGCTTTGGATTCTTTCTTCCACAACGAATTCATTCAATAGTGTGACTTCAACGGTTGCATCCAAATTTTGAATTGGGTCAATCACTTGATCATTTGTTTCTCTGTCGCTTAAGTTTTGTGACACTAAATGATTCATTGCGAAATTCCTAGTAAGCTCGTTTGCCTTTTCGGAATCTGTAAAGAAAGTTTTTCCAGAATCCCTTAAGAACGGAATATTCCTGTTTTTGTTCTTAACTATCTTTACAATATTCCAAAAAGGTCTACCATTCTTTTCAAGAACGCTCAGTCTTTTGTTCCATTCTTCGTTACGATAGTTAAGTAACTGGTTTGAGATAATTTTATTAAAGTGAGAAGCCATACTTCGCGAAAAAGGTTGACGATACCTTTGCCAATTTCTTCTGTGTATATTTCTCACTTTAATCAGCTCCAAAATATGAAGGGGAAGCTGTTTATAGTTACTATCTTTCTTGACTCGCTTAGGGACGCTTTCGTCTATAGAAGAGAGAATGGTTTGTGTAAAGTTTTGGCTATAGAGTCAACATCATCTTTACAAGAAATATTTCCAAGTTCAGTGGAAACATTTCGCATTTTCGTAGTTATTTTTGCTCTAAACGATTTCCAATTTGCATTTTTCAAATCTTGAAAATATTGCAACTTTTTCTCACCCGACCATAAGAGATCACAAAAAACAGGATTATGGTCTGAACTAAGAACACTAGAAGAAACTGGTTGTGTAACAAGACTAGGGACGTTGGACACAAACAGATCAAGGACAGAAGGACTACCACTAGAACCTGTAGGGAAATACGTTGGACAAGAAGGATACATGATATTTATTGGTAATGTCAGACGGAGATCTGCCAATATATTTCCCCAAGCATTCGCTCTCAAACAACCCCAATCTCTATGACGGCAGTTGAAATCTCCACCTAACAAAAAATCACCGATTATTGTGAAAAGCTTTTTCAAATCTTGTTTAAGGGTGTTTCTTCTTATATCAGATGAATAACCACCAGGAAAATAAACAGAAAAGATCTTCACAGCCTTTTGATTTCTCAACATAATTTCTATCCCTATATTTTCCACAATTCGTGTTGGCACAACAGGTAAAAGCGAATGCTGAATTGATTTCTTTATAAGAATCGCAACCCCACCACCAATTTGACCAATTCTATCCATACGATAGCATTTGAAAACAGATGACGGAAGTCTGATTTCAGACGTTAACCAAGTTTCCGTAACTAAAGCAAGATCAATGTTATTGCTATTTAAAAAATTTAAAAATTCAAACATTTTATTTCGTATGCCTCTAGCATTCCAAGTTATAATTTTTAGATGTGTGTCTGCCATATTACTTATCATTTGGATTTGAATATAAGAACTTAGTAGCTAAACGTGCGATCACATTAAATTGATCTACTTTAGTTTCACAAACTGATAAATTATTAATCATCTCCATGCAGAGAGAATTGAGTTCTTCAGTAGAAAAAAGTGAAGAGTGTTGTTTGCATTGTTGTTGTTATTATTGTTGTGTACATTGTTGTTGTTATCAGTAGCTGACGCCGTATGTACAGTCAATGCCGAAATGTTTACACATTGCATTGACAGCATTTTAACCAACCTATAAAGCGAGATAACTTTTGAAATAAGAACAAATTGTTTATTAACTTTTCTCATTTCTAATGTTTGAAGTTTTATTCAAAAAGTAATTAAAAAACTTAAATCAAATTTCAACAATTAACAATTAAATTCATACAATATAAAAGTGGCACAATTATTTACACATCCATCAGACAGAGGCAAAATTATTTAGACAAACCCAGTTTTTTCGTTTTCACTATATCTGGAAGCGAACAAGAAAAATATTTTTAAGTTTTAAGTTAACTGTTATTTAAAGTAACACCACTTAATAGGTTGTGCTTCCTCCTTTTGCCGCAATAACTTCTGCAAGGCGTCTGGGCATTTAGTCTATTAAGCCTTGAACTTGCTCTACTGGAATGGAACTCCAAGCCGTTATAAAATCATTCCAAGTTTGGTCTGCAGTTCTGCCAATGTTTTCAGGAATTTTAGATTTTACTATGTGCCAAAGATTCTCGATTACATTAAGGTCAGGACTTTGCGGGGGCCATTTTAAAACTTCTTGACCCACTTCTGCCAAACACTTTTTTATGTTCCTGGCGGTGTGTATCGGCGCATTATCATGTTGAAGGATAAAATCGCTCCCGATATATCTTGAACCAGCAACTAGTGCAACATCATTTAAAATGTTTAAATAATGTGACTGTTTCATGTTATCGGAGCACCTTACAAGTGGACCTACTCCACTATTTGATATGCAACCCCATATCATGATCTTGCCTCCTTTGGAATGTCGTGTGGGTTGAGTGACGGATTGCTTGGCCTTCATTTTAGGGGTGGAATAATAAAACTTACGCCCATATGTACCGACCAAGGAACAAGCTGTTTCGTCCGTCCAAAGAATGCTCCTCCAAAACTCTGGTGGTTTGTTGATGTGGTCCCTTGCAAATTGTAGCCTAACTTTCCTGTTTTTGGGTGTTATATGCGGCTTTTTATGGATAACGTAAGCATTTATTCCGTTTTCTTTTAATCTTCGTCGCAATGTTCTCTCACTTATATTATTATTTTGGCGATCTTTGTTTATGTCTATAAGTACACTTTTAACACGTTCACGTGGGTTACTTTTAAAGGAACGAACAATCTTAGCATCTTCCCTTTTTGATGTTACCCTTTTTCTGCCCCTACCAATTTTTTTTTTTTACGCTTCCACATTCGTTAAACTTATTAATTATATTATAAATGGTTTTCCGGGTACAACCATACTTTTTAGAGAGTTCCACTGCCGAAACACCCCCTGGAGTTCTGCAACAATGGCTGCTCTTTTTTCAAGTGAAAGCTCAATAGTTTTTGGCATCTCGTATAACTTTTCTCTATTATGGACCTTGCAAAACTGAGCGCAATATTTGGACACCAAGCAAAATATCATTTAACAAAAGAAATTTAGAACCGTTACTTTGCCAATGCAGTTATTTGCACTTGTGTAAATAATTTTGCCTCTGTTCGATGGATGTGTAAATAATTGTGCCACTTTGTTTTCTTTGAATTTAACTATTACTTGTTGGAATTTGATTTATGTTTTTGTTTGAATAAAACTGCAAACATTAGAAATGAGAAAAGTTAATAAACAATTTGTTCTTATTTCAAAAGTTATCTCGCTTTATAGGTTGCTTAAAGTGCTATCAATGCCAGGGATGTTACGGAGGTGGTTTTACCGGAGTCGGAGTCGGAGTCGGAAGCCTCATACCGACCTCCGCGGAGTCGGAGTTGAATCGGAGTCGGAGGCGGAGGTCGCACGCAAACACAAATTAATTATTAAAATATAAAATTTGAAAAATCAATTTTTATTAGAAAATTAACAAAAAAAAATACAAAACAAAATTGTATTGTCACTTAATAAAATTACTGACTAATAGTCAAACTTCAAAATGGGTAAATTATATTTTATAAACAACAACTTAGCTGCTTTGTCGCCATCCAATCTGTTCCGTAGTGGGCTATAAATCAAACCTGCTCCACTGAATAGTTGTTCGCTCGGAACGGACCCCGGTGGAGCTGACAAAAATTGTCGCACAATTGGCTTCAAAACATGGAACTTTGTATTTACTTTCCACCACACCAAAGGATCTTCGGTCAGGACAGGTGAATCGCTGTCCTTTCTTAATATAATTTCCGTGTCAAGTTTAGTTTTTTCAGTGCAGTCAAAGTCAAACTTATCAAGCAAATGCAATAATTGGGATTCCACCTGCTCTTTAAAAACTTCATAAAAAAATGTTCGTTTATAACGCGGGTCTAAGTATGTAGCAGTATGTAAAGTATGTAAAGTTGTGACATTGTTGTCTTTGCTCAAAGCATTTCGAACACAAAGCTGTAGTTGATGTACAGTGCAATACACATCAGGAATATTAGTTAACTGCATTGCTCGTACCATATTTGACCCACCGTCACGAATGCAGCAATGAATTGTGTCGTCTTCAATTTTCCACTCATGCATCATGTGCTTAAGTTCTTCAGCGATTATATTTCCAGTGTGACGTTCATACAGCGGTTGACATTTTAAAATAACTCTTACGCGTTCGAACTCTTCGGTTATTCCATGTGTCGTTAAACTTATTAACGATACATTAGCACTTGGCTCAGACCAAATGTCCGTGGTGAATGACAATTTATGGAAGTTTTTCAGTAATGCGGTAATTTTATTAGCAATTTTAAAATATAATTCGTTACAGATATTGTCGGTAAAAAACTGGCGTCCTCTCATATTATAATTTGACACAATATTTTGCACGAGCCGGCGAAATCCTATACTTTCTACAAAACTGAAAGCAAGGTCGTCTAAGGCGATCATTTCGGAAATTAATTTATCAATTTCTTTAGATTTAGAATGCTACGCATCCCATTTTTGCTTCTTATTCAAGATGTCGTGCAATGATACCTGTTTTTTAGCTTCTTCTAATGGAGTTTTTGAGACACTTTTAGTAACTAACTTTTTGTTTTTCTCAAGTTTCAAAAGTTCTTCAAATTTATCAGTATGCAGCGACTTCAAATGCCCTTTTAACGATGTCGTGGTGCCACCTTTCCTGGAGTATTTTTTTTCACAAATATTGCACTTCGCCGTATCCGAATCAATTTCACTGAAATAGCTCCATATTACACTTGTTTTAGGCTTCATAGTTAATAAAGTCTTTAGTTAATAAACGGCAAATTATCTGTTTACTAAATCAACTAATCATTAACTAACTCACACGTCTGGCGCACGGACTCTTAACTTCAATGCAAATCTCGCCTACTCATTTAAAGTAAATAAAAGAGTGAAAAGACAGCCGTATTGTATTGTAAGTGTAACATGTCGCAACTCGATAATTCTTTGTCGTTCATGTTTATCGGTCGTCACCGATTCCGAACGAAAAACCTCCGATGTGATTATATCGGAACCGAAGCCGGATTCGGAGGTGTAATTTAAACCGGAGGTTCCGACATATCGGATTCGGAGTCGAAGCTCCGTATCAACCCTAATCAATGCAATGTGTAAATAATTTTGCCATTTTGACTGTATGTTGTGCTCCCATGCATTACTTCTTGGTGACAAATTTGGCATAACATGCATATTTGAATTTGTGTAGCTTTTGATCGGTGAGTTGACCTGTCGTCGCATTGGCTGGGGGAGCGAAGGAAAATCACTCATTGATGCTACAGAAAGCGGTTTTTGGGTAGCATGACAAGCAGAAATGTTTGTTGGTGGAGCGCACGAAACCCTTGGCTGGGAATGTGATCGTCTCTTAGATGATTTCTGTTTAATTTCAATGTACTTAGCTCTGCTGGTACAAGTTGTGTCAGTAGCTTTGTGATTGCCATTACAGTTAGCACATTTAAGTGCAGCAGGATTGTTGCACTCGGCCGTCTTATGCGATCCAGCACAATTAGCACAAAAAGTTTTTATGTGACAGTTTTTTTGTCCATGTCCAAACATTTGGCAATTATGACATTGAGTCAGCTAACCTTTCATTTTCTTTTGAAAGTTCCAATTTACTTGTGTGTGCAAGATAGAACGAAAGTTTTTTTTTAATACATTTAATATAATAGACCCATTTTCGAGAGAGACAAAATAAAAAGTGTCACTGTATTGGCCATATATTTTTGTAATTTTTTTAATTTCGATGCACTTTAGTCTAAGTGAAGTGAGTTCATTTTTAAGTACGTTGGTCCATCCAACCCGTACAAAACAACCTAGAAGGATTTTACACACTTTAAGTCATGGGAAAAATATTGGCAATTTTCTTCAGTTAGTTTATCACGAACAATGTTATATGACTCCACGGATTCACATACTATTTTAATTCCTATTGATATTTTTTTAATGGAATATTTGGAAACTTTAAGGGCTTTCATGAAGGTATGCACATATTCGTCCGATTTTTGCAACACTTTTATAGGTAGGTGGCACATACACTTTGTTTAACACTGGGGACTCTGAGTCATCCATATCTGAGTTGTCAGTATCTGGAAGACATTGAAGGGGAGTGAATTTATTGTTATAAGGGTTTTTGGAGGGACGACTTATAGTTGACATTGTGCAACACAGTTTTTTATCCGAGGACAAGCGATTGTCCCCGGTTTCTGGCGATCTGTCGCGTTTGGGAATGGTTGTAACTTATAAGAACTAACGAGAGAGATGAACACGTCATGCGCAGTCGAAAGTTCACACAAAACTGAACTTTTAAACTTATACTATGTGTATTCTTTAAAGTTTGAATCGTTTTATTTGCAATCCGCATTTTTTTATGAAGAAAAAACAATATGACCTTATATTCAACATTTTAAAACATATCTTTAGAGACCGAACATTTTTCTAACTTATGCAACATTAATTCTAAAATTATACTAGTAAAATAATTTAGTTTTTGATTGTACTAAACATGTCAATTGTTTATTTCGTAAAACTTTTAAGTAAAATTTATAAATAACATTTAACAAGGCTAGAATCCGCTGTATGAATCGTTTAACACCCTTTCCCATTCCATTTTTAAATTAAAGATCCCAAAAAAGTGGGAGTGACTCAAAACATCATAGATATGAAATAAAGAAAATTATATTGTCACAACATATATCATATCTTGTATGTAAACGAAGCTTTTTTTTGCTTATGCCTTAGGGAAGGACATACAAATAGAGTTAACATGGATAATTCTACTCAGCTAGCGATTCTGAATCGATCCATAAACTTTAAGTTATATCTAATGGCAGCCAAAAAAGGGTTCGTGTTCCAAATTTTATCATAATAGCTCAACATTTGAGGCGCAAAAATATATCGACGAATATAAAATAATCAACAAACATCAACATGGTTTCACTAAAAACAAAACCACTAGTAAGCTTTTCGCTGAATTCGCAAATTTAATTATTATCAACCTTAATAAAAACTACCACAATCTTATAGTTTTCATAGATTTAAAAAAAAAGCCTTTGACCCATTACCACATGAAAACTGAAAAAAATAGGGATTCGAGGTGTGAATTTGGAGTGGTTAAAAAGCTATATCGCAAATTTAAAAAATATCTCTTAATCAGCCAAGAAAGAAGTCTGCAACACGAAGTTCCGCAAAGATAAATTTTTTAACCTTTTAATAAATCTTACAGAGAAAAGTTTGTTTGCTTATAAAAGGTTTACAGAAGCAAAATAAAAGCTTCGCAAAAAGTCTTTCCGAAAATATTTAAAAGCATTACCGAAAATATTTGGAAATCTTCCCGAAGGTAAAAAATAATTTATTTTTTATTACTTTCTTTGTGTTTTTATATTTTCTTATATTATTTACTTTTATTAATTTCAATCTCTTATAGTTAAAACCAAATTCGTTATTTTGAATGTATGTGCTTATACATTACACACTTCTCCGGAAGATTAAAATCAACCTTCAAGACGTTATACCATCATAACATCGGTGAATTTTCCGGCATAACGTCTTTAACAGGGTTCTACCCAAACATTGACTGCAAAAATGCTCAACCTCCGCGCAAATGTACTATATAAGGCCTACAGAAACAACTGCTTGTGGAAATTACATTTTATAAACTTATAGAGAAATAATTGTTAGTTGGAATGTGCCAACCAAATACATTCTGTTTAAATAAATAGCACAGGTTTTGCTATTGCGGATGACACAGCAATTGTAGTTAGTCATAGAGATATAGCAACAGAAAATGGTACAATGCAAGAGGAGTTCGATTCTGTAGTGAGATGGTGTCATCATTTATGATTCATAATTAATATATACAAAAACTAGTGGTGGGTGCACGATTGGGTCATACGCAACTTTCTTTTGCACAGCGAGTTCATTTGACGTTTTTAACAATTTGGGCAAAATACGCAATAACATTTATTTTTATTAGTGATGTCAAAAATTATATAAATAATGTCGAAATATGATTATACAAACGTTTATTCCGTCATTGAAAATAATCGGTGTCCATGATGATTTTCTTTTATTGGCCAAAACTGAAAATTCCGGTTAGAAATAATTGGGCCAATTACGTGTAACTCATGAAAACTGTAATTGTAGTATACAAATTAAATTTCATTGGCCAAATAGTTTGCAAGGAATTGACAATTTTCTGTATATGGACTA
Source organism: Rhingia rostrata (assembly GCA_949824845.1). Classification (NCBI taxonomy): domain Eukaryota; kingdom Metazoa; phylum Arthropoda; class Insecta; order Diptera; family Syrphidae; genus Rhingia; species Rhingia rostrata. Next base: position 47,435,476 of record OX463756.1, read on the forward strand.
AATTCAAAAATCCGTTATATAGATTTTCTCAAAAAAATTGGGTATGCAGTTTTATTGGAACTAATATATTCACAGTATATTTGAAGTTTAATAAAAATCGTTTGAGCCGTTTTCGAGAAAATTGAGGTTATGTACGATTTTTATATGGCAGGTACCGGTAAAAGCATGGTTAAAAGCGAAAATAATAAAAGCAAATAATGGCTTTATGACCAAGCAAACGCTGTATGTGAAGTTTGAAGAAAATCGGTCAACTCGCTTAGGCTGGACAGATGGACCGACGAAACGACGGACGGATTTCCAAAACCACTTTTTTGAGTTCCGCTATCATCGTGATGTTAGAATCAATCAAAATTTCGAGGTCGAACATTTTCACAAAATCAACATTTTTCTCTTTATAAGAGAATGTAAATAAACTAATTCAAAGTACCTGGGTGTAGAACTTCACTGCTACTTCAAATATGACGTAGTCGTACCCATAGCTCAAATCGTACACTACTACACCACTTGAGTATCGACTGCAATTACAATGCCTTACGGCAGAATTACTTTTAATTAGTGGATTCATCATTATGGTACGGGGTATTGGCTGAGGAATCAACAAACGAATGTCCTTATTGGAACTACAAAAAATGCAAAATCACATCGCAAAAATATTAATAGAAACAGAAAACGGTATAAATCGAAATCTCAAAACGGATCAAGAAAACACAGACAAAACGCTTGGAATTTTAAACATAAAATAGCTATTCGAACTGAACATCCTTGAAGAATACTACAATGGCCAGCAATATAAGCAGCAAATAACACATCATTTCAAGGCGAGGAGAAGAGCACAAGGATTCCTAGCAAACAGCTCGTGTTGAAAATGCATATGGGAAACAACAACTATCCATTACTATACCGCAGGTTTTATACAAAATGCCCAGAGAACTACTCAACATTTCTTACAATGGACTGAGGAAGAAACTTTTGGAGAGTCACCTATTAAACTGCCCTTATGATAAATAAAGAAATCATTGAAGAAAAAGAAATAATGTATCTCATTAAAAAAATTAACTACATTTCAAGAATACTTTAAACATATATGTTATTAGCCTTCTGCAGAAAAGTCTTTTGAGACTTCGACGATACTTTTTTGTAAACCATATACTTTGTAAAAATACTAAATAAAATTTTAAAAAATTATGCGTTGAACTACCTCGCAGTAGTATCAATTTTCAAGAAAAGCTTATCTCAAATTCGCCGTTCGGAGTCGAGAAAGCTCGGCCCTGGGTACTAACTAGCCTGTTGCGCCAAAAATTTGTACTATTTTGGTGACGGACAGACATGACATTAATCGACTATGTGAAAAACTATTTATCCAAAGGGATATAAAGGGATAGGTTCCCACTGCGGATTGCCACATTCTTCTTTTTTTTTTTTAAATAAGTACGCTCTTAAGGGTTTAAATATTATATATAATACTTTTATGGTGTTTGGACACAACGCTAGCAATAAGGAAATCGTTGAGAAGAAAAGAGGAGATACCGATGTGCGTTCGTTTGAAATTTTTCAAAATTGAAATGGAGAGGAAAAACTGAGTTTGTTAAAGCATTCCATAATCGTGTTGTTTGGTTTATAAATGAATCTATATATTTAATAGAACGTCGGAAGATATGTTATCGGGTTAATTTAATAGCGTTAATGGCATGGCAAGTATTACGGTTGGATTTTTGAAGAGATGGAATGCTGGCTATTTCGTTTGAGTATTTCCTGTTAAAATAGCGGTAATAAAGTCTTGGGCATGAGATATTCCTACGATCATAAAGTGAGACTATAGATTTCGTTGAATCTTCTATTAGTCTTATCACTCACTTTTGTATCTTTTCCAGTAGGTGCAATTATGATTTTGTTGCACCTGATCATATACGCTTTATATATTGAGTCCAGATCAGAATTGTGGAATATTTTTTGCATCGGTTTAAGAAACCTAGACATTTTGCTGAGTTTTTAGCAACTTTGAATAAGAAGTCGTTCCAAAGAAGGTCGTTACTCCTAAAGGGTGTAGTTTTTTAAAGGTATTGAACTTCGATTTGAAATAAATCACAAGAAAATCGTTTTAAGGTTTATCACTTAAGCTTTGTTGGAAGGATAATTTTATGCCATTAATGTTTAAATATGCTTTCCGGCATGAAGCCGCGGCTGATAATGCCACGAATGTTGGCTTCCAAGTCCCCTAGCGTTTCTGGTTTATTATCGTAGACGAGCGACTTGACATAACTCCAAAGAAAATGGTGTCAAATCATACGATCTTGGTGGCCAATTGATAGGTCCATTCCGCGAAATTATGCGCTCATCAAATGTTTTCTTTAATAAATCGATTGTGACGTGCGCTGTGTGGCATGTAGCCTCGTCTTGTTGGAATCACATCTTATCCACATTCATGCCATCCGATTTGAGAACAAAAAAGTCGGTTATCATGGCTCTATACCGGTCTCCATTACCGGTAACCGTTGTTCATTTGTCAACCTGTTCATGATGTAATGGCAAACCAAACTGAATATAAATGACATTTGAGTTGCCCGGTATGACCACAAAATGTCAGTCTTATCTCTATTCGAAAAACAAACCTCTAAAAAAAACAACCGTTACATATACCAAGCATGGCAAGTTTTTTGGTATCGACAATGCAAGTGCCATTCATGGATAATGGCTGTAAATTTTGGTTTCGCTTCTTATAATTATTCCTGCACACTATACATTTTCATACTGCAATTGTAAATAATTGTTTTATTAAGTTAACAAAGGCGCTATTATTTAATACATAGCCATAGTTATCTGCAAAATATCATAAAGTTAGCTATAAAATATTAGTTCACGTAATAATAAAAACTGTACTTATAAACAAATATCTACCCAAAATATTGCCGACCATCCACATCAAATCCCATAACTTACTATTTGAAACATCAACATGTTTAGTCAATACGAATTATGTATGACAACATTATTAATTCAAAATCGAAATACTGTTATAATTGATATGATTGGCTTTCAACAACAAATATCGAAGGTCGTATGCCACCGTTTATCACCAAAACTGTTCATAAACTTTTTCAGTTATAATAAGAACGTAGCTATTCATCCAACTCATCATCTATTCATTAAAATCTATTTCTATGAAAACGGGTTTGATTCGGTTTGAAAAGAACATTAAACAGAAACATTCAATTTTCTGAGTACTACCTAACACACATAAAAGAAAAAGCACATCCTTATGAAACCCATTCCATTATGCGAGCAGTACCCGTCTTTTTATGGTGTGTGATTTATTCCTCCATTTAGGCTCGTTGGGGTGTTATAAATATATAGATACTCGAGTTATTTCAAAACCAAATCTTTGTACAATTTATAGCTCAAAAGTGATTGAAGGATTTGCTTGGGATATACAATTGCTTGTGAGATACACAAGTCAGTTGTATAATTGCGTTTCAACATTCATCAGATGTGGTAAACTTTACCCTTTTAAGTTAATTAAATAAATTTCAAGATTTTGGCTGGATCAAAACTAAAACCCTGCTTTTATTCTAATCTAATGCTGATTTACTTATTTAATGTTGGAGTTTAACGTGTGCGCTGACCGGACGTACTCTTATACTCTTACTTTTTGTATTCCATCATCTATTTTGCCCTTGAAAATATCAGATAATTTTGTAAAGTGCAACTTCGAAATGACTTGCTTTACGTGGTAGAATTTGTTGCTTGAAGTTTCATGGAAGTTGTGCGGTTTTATAGGAAAATTGATTTAAGTTTTTGATATCGAATACGAATTTCTTTTGGAAATGTAATGCTCTTGCTAGTGTGTCAGTTCTGGGCTTTGTGTGAAAAGTGAGTGAACTTGCTAAAACTGTCCAAGCATTGCACTACTACCTAACACAACCACAGATTCTTGCTGATTTATAGAGTAAATTTTCAATATTAAGAAGCCTTTCAGATATGAAAATTGTTTAGCTTACTTTTGGCTCTAACTTGAGTGAAAACCTACATAATGCTCTGATTAACGAAAATTGAACAAATAATATCAATGAAAAAGCCCAACCGCTAACTTTGACCTTAACCTCCGAAAGTGCATCGTGAGGATAATAAACATACACTGTCTACAAGAACTGATCACCATTTACCTCTTCCGTTTTCGATTCCATCCAATCTCTTGCATAATAATAAATTCTCTCTTAACGTAAGCTCTGAGCAAATACCAGTATTGTACCTAAACCTCACCTTTCCTTGAAACAATCAGGAAATATTTTTTTTCGAAAAATATAAACAAAGGTAAAAAAATATTAAGAAAAAGTGCGAATCACACATTTAAAATATCCAAGATATATGATAGGTTCCGATGTACCTCACAGTGATTTAAGTGTAATTTTACCCATCAAATGGTTGCACGTTTTGAAGTTTGAAATCAGCACCATGAAATCTTCGATTGTATAGGACAGTGCAACAAAACTTAACATTTCATATAATGGGGTTGAGTGTTTTAAATTATTAAAACCTGATGATATTTCTACACTTAAACATATTACTTTTGAAATTGATAGCCCGTCTAATAAACTTAAAATAGTTCAAAATTAGCAATTTAAAGTTGTTGTCTCTGAATTTATAAACCGGCAAAAAGCTACAGGAAAACTCAAATAAACACCAAGACTGTGTAACATCTTCTTTCTCGGCTGCAATTTTGTTTACCACCATCACAACTTTTACTACCATTACCATTACCATCGTCATCACCGACAACATCATCATCACCACCATCATCGTCACCATCGCCTTCATTACCAAGACAATCACCATTATCAACATCACAATCAAAATACCATCATCATATCTTTTACATCAACTATCATCATCATCTCTTATCAACGCCCCGCGACCTCATTATTGAATCAGTCGCCTTTCTTATCAACAATAACAATTATTTAAGTGTGTATTGTTTAAATATGAGAGGATTTTTATCTGAGCTAACAGATCTCTTACTCTCTTATGATGCATCCGATTTTTATATTTATGCATGCACTGTGGCTCTTCGGACTTTTTATTTTCCTTAACTTTATACGAATTCTACCCCCTTGGAAGTACTCCTGCTTTCCACAAGCAACACTTACAAACAATATTAATAAACTTTGAAACCGAAATTATTATTTGTAATACACTCTTTTTATACCCTATACCATAGGGGTATATTAGTTTTGATACAAAGCTTGCAAAATAGAGAAATAATTTAGCTAGATATACCTTTAAGTATATCTGTCTGTTCGTCCGTCCGTCAGCCCGTCACCATTTTTTGGGCATTCAATTTTGAGCTAGAACTATGAAATTTGGTACACGTGCTCGTTTTTGCTCCCAGACGAAGTCACGACCCCTTTTCAAAAACCGTACTTTCTGGCCAAACCGTAATTAATTTTGAAAGAATGTTTGAACAACATATTGAGACAATCGCAATAACTACATTTCGTCTACACAACGTTTTTTTTGCCACGCCCACTTTTTGAAAGCGTTTCAGTAAAAACATTTTTCGGTAAAATGAAAAAAAATATAGTTTCTTCAAAGTATATAAATCGACTCAGGATCGCTAGCAGAGTCGCTTGAGCCATGTCTGTCTGTCCATCCGTCTGTCTCCGAATTCTGGACCTTAAGTTTTGAGCTAGGATAATGGAATTTGGTATCCTTGGATCCTTGTCTGTTACTTCAGAACAAGTGGGAAAGTTTCAAAATGCTTTTTAGGCAAACGTTAGGGATTTTTATAAAAATACACAATCACTATGTCTTGCTAATACAAAGTTTTTTCCATGCCCACTTTTCGAGGGCGTTTTTAGAAAACAAATTTTTCTGTTAAAATTTTAGAGAATTTCGAAAAAAATATCGATCACAAATACTTTCATAATGTCAATATAATCATTTCGTCTTTAGATCATTTTAACTCACGCCCACTTTAGTAGGCGTTTATTTAAAAAAAAAAAAACATATTTTACATTACCCCATAGTTTATGCAGGAAAAAACGTTATTTTTTGTCGAACCATAAAGAATTTTGATAAACTGTCTGAACAATATGTTGTGATAGTGCCACTTTGCATATTTCATTGCCACTAAGCAAACATTTTGTGGATATTAACTTTAAAGATGGAATGGGATAGGGTCACATATGTTTTTATATCTAAATAAAATAAACAATAATTTTTGTTATCCGCTCTCTCTCATATAAATCCCGACAGAACACGGCAGCATTTTACTAAAAAGTACTTAAAATAATACGATTCAGGTATACGTATGATAAAATAAAATAATAAAAAGTACGATAATTTGATTACTTTATATGTATGTGTTACGTTAATAGGGGTACGTATAAATGTGTATACATTTCTGTTAATAGTACCTAGTCCCTACAAAATAGCGAAAAAAGTGCTGAGTTTTTATTGATTCCAAACAAGATAAATTTCGGAACAGGTTTGAATTCTTTATTACAAATTCTATATCAAAAGATCTAATCGATCCCGCTTGTGTGTTGTTTTTTATGCGAAGACAAAAGTCACAATTTCTGTTTTTCGTGTGTACCTCATCATATTTAAACATTAATGGCATTAAATTTTCCTTCAAATAAAGCCAAATTGATGGACAAAACGATTTTCTTGTGTTTTATTTTAATTCGAAGTTCTATAACTCTAAAAAAAAAACACCCGGTTCAAATGTGGCTGGGCAATGAACTAAATCCTGAATATTAAGGCTGGAGATTGATAAGTAATATTTTGGAGCCAATCCATTCTTTACACTCCCCTGCTTCAAAGAAACTGCTCGAAGCAATTTTTTGTAATTATAACTGCACGAACAATTGTTGGTGCAGAAAAGTGGGATTTTTTCATTCACCAGTCTGCACCAATTGTCACGGCCGCTTTTGCACGAATGCTTAATCGAATGCAATGGGACAAGATTTTTTTGAAAATGAAAAGTTTTCTCTCCTCTGAGCAGTCAACAAAATTGATCAAGAAGAGGAAGAAGAAAATGAATAAGAAGAAATAAATGACAATGTAGAATTTGATGTATAATTTGATGATTTGATAATATTTTCTTGCCACAATTTTTATTACATAAATAAAATAATGTCTCAATATACATTCTCAGACGAAATATATCATGGAATATTCCACTTAAAAAAAAAACGCTAAGTACACTACCTCTACCTTGTTGGAAAAAAGTAATTATATTTAGATTCAGATTTAGTTGTTGTTTCTGATGATTTGGATATAAATATTTTTGAAACGCTTCCATTGCTTAATAATTCTGTTCATCTTACTTCAAATAGATAGATACATTTATTTTCGTATAATATACATTTGGTTTGTTATCGCACATTTTACATTTTACAGAGATTTGATACGTTATATCTTTCTACTGAAACATATTTTTTATAATTCAATTCAAAGTGATCTAAAGCTAAATAAAACAGTTTGAAGGAAACACGAGCAAAACCTCCAATTTAAGTACAGAAAAAAAGTTATGATTGTAATAATGATAATGAATAAATAAATAAATAAATAAATAAGTTTAACAACTCAAATTCATATTATCATAAATTTAATACTCATATTTTGCATTAAGTTAAATCTCAGATTTACACTATCAATTGGAAATCAGAATTAAAATATTATGATTTATCTACTAACTGAAACATTTTGTAAGTGAAGCTTTAAAAAAATGCTGTTTCATTGAAGAAATTCAATAACGCAAAAAATACTTGGCATAATCATTTCAAACAATCAAATTCTATGGCGGAAAATACACTTTTTGTTGTCTGAGAAAAGAGTTTATCTTCCTCTCAAGATTTTTACATTGCAACTATGTACAGTCAATGGATTCTATATTGAAATCGAATCCAAATCTATTTCGGTAGTACATTAATGGAAATGGGAGAAGTGTTGGATTTCCGACAACAATACATCTTGAAAATAAATTTTATTCTGACCCGGATGAAGTTGCAAATATGTTTGCATACTTCTTTCAAACTGTTTATAGCTCAGCGAGTTAACTATCTTTGAATGACCATTATTTCAAATTGTAAAGTTACGATACATAATGATGTACTTAAGTTACTGAATGAACTTGAACCTATTAAACAGTCTGATATATTGGGATTTTTTCCTCCGATTGTTTTAAAGCACTCTGCTGATGCAATCTCTGCCTTGACTGAATTATTAAATCAATAAATCGGTCGTTATCTTCAGGTATTTTCTTTGATGAGTAGGCATTATCAAATATTAATCCAATTTTTAAATCTTGGAAAAAAGACATTATTGCGAACTATTTTTCAATACTAAAATAATCCATCATACCTTAGATCTTGGGATTGTCTTGTGAAGGATATTTTGTCGCTTTTTAAAGATTAAACGTAGGTGATTTTTTAAAAAAATGGTTTTGAAAAATAGGTATCAAATCTTGTTGACTTTAAAAATGTTTCAATAAATGCTTTGAAGAAAAATAGCCAAATTCATGTAGTTTTTACCGATTTTACTATGAAATTTACTTACTTACTTAAGTGGCGCTACAGTCCGGAATGAACCTGAGCCTCAACCAGCATGCCTCTCTAATTAGCCCGGTACTTAGCTAACTGCCTCCAGTTGCGCATTCCAAGCTGGTTGAGGTCGGTTTCTACTTCTTCGCGCCACTTAAGGCGAGGTCTTCCTCTACTGCGTCCGACGTCTGGCTATGAAATCGAAGACTCTGCGAGCCGGAGTATTGGTGTCCATTCGTTCTACATGTCCTAGCCATATTAATCATCCAATGCGGAACTTTTAGACCAGCGGCATGTCGCTGTACAGCTCGTATAGTTCTTGGTTGAATCATTTTCTCCATAGCCCGTCAACGCAAACGGGCGATTCCTCTCGAATCGACCGAAGATTTCTTCATCCGCTTTTGAGACGGTCCAGCTTCAGCGCCGTAGAGCAGGGCTGGGGTGATCAGGGTCTTATATAGGGTTCCTTAGCTGTTCGAGAGAGGGCTTAACTACTGCATTTCCTTCTTACCCCGAAAAAACAGGGTTTGGCAAAATCTATATATATGTATATATATATATCAGTCAATGTTGACTTTCTGCCCAATTCGTTGATGTTGTGTGTAGTTTCGTGTTGGAAGAATATACTTCGTCTTGCTCTAATTTACTGCTAAACCCATTTTTGCCGCGTCCTTCTCTATACTGGCAAACGTGTCTATGACATCACGTTGGGTCCTACCAATGATGTCAATATCGTCGGGGTATGCTTGCAGTTGTACAGATTTTTGGAAAATTGTGCCTCTGGTGTTGGTTCCTGAGTTTTGCACAATCCTCTCAAGAATCATATTGAAGAAGTCACATGACAGCGCATCACCTTGCCTAAATCCTTTCGTAGTTCGTCTCTATAAATGCCGTCGTATGCGGCTTTGAAATCGATGAATAGGTGGTGGGTATTCATTTGGACTTCTTGTGTTTTTTCCAGGATCTGCCGAAGTGTGAAGATTTGATCGGTTGTGGACTTTCCTGGCCTAAAACCAAACTGATAAGTGCCGATCAGGTTTATGTTAAACGGTTTCAAGCGCTCACATATTACGGCAGATAGGAATTTTGTTGGCGCAGTTTAGAGGGTCTCCTTTTTTGTGGATTGGGCAAACGATGCTGAGGTTCCATTCTTCCGACCAAATTCGGCTTATGAGGTGGTGGATGTTACTTACCAAGTCATCTCCGCCGGCTTTATAAAGCTCGGCGGCAAGACCATCATTTTCGGCAGCCTTGTTAAGCTTCATTTTAGATATTGCTATCCGCACTTCACTCAGGTCGGGTGGTTGGTAGTTTTCACTGTCGTTGCCAATATTGAATGGTTCTTTCTGCCTGACAGCGGAATGTTGTTCTTCATCGCCGTTGAAAAGTCTGCAGAAGTGGTTCTCCCATATCCTCAGCATCGACTGTGTCTCAACTACGATATTTCCTTGTTCATCTCGACAGGATTGTGTTTGAGCCTTTTATCCTTGGCTTTGACGTTTTACACTTTGGTAAAACTTGCGAACATCTTTCCTGGAGTGGTACCTCTCTATATCCTCGATCGCACGCTTTTCATGCTATTTTTTCTTCTTTCTGAAAAGCTGGTGTTCTTCCCTTCTTCTCTGCCTATAGAGCTCAACGGTAGCTCTCATCTTCACCTGCAGCTTAGCCTTAAAGGCCTGGTTCTTCGCTGTGAGCATCTGTCGGTATTCCTCATCAAACCAGGGGTTTTCTGCTTTAGGGCGCGAGAAACCTAGCACATCAGTTGCGCCTGATCTAATGGCCTGTCTATAGTGGCATTTCGTTTCGTAGCGAAGTCAATTATTCCGTTACCAGACGTGTTGTCAGTAGGCTATGTTTTCCGACAATACTGCTAAAGATGTTTTCTCTTCCTACCTTTGCGTTAGAATCTACCAGCACGATTTTAACATCGTACTTCGGTAGTCGCTCATAGGTTTTGTCAAGGAGCATATAGAAGCAGTCCTTAGCTATATCATATTTTTCCTCCGTTGGGGCGTGAGCGAGAATTTGGTCTTGATGCGGATCGTTACAATGCGTTCGCTACTGTCTTGGAAACATAAGACTTCTTGCCTAATTCTGGCACTTATAACAAATCCGCAACCGAGTAGTCGCTGTTTCTGCTCACTATAACACGGTCCGTAGTAGATGTCACAGTTTTTCATCCTCTTTTTGCCCGGCCCATCCCATTGTATTTCCTAAACGGCAGTAATATCTGCTTTGTACCAGTTTTGGACTTCCGCTAGTTGTTCGCTTGCACCTCTCCTTTTCTCACATTCCAGGTACAGATACGAACGTCGTTGTCCTTTTTTCGTTTAGCCGTGTCGTCAACAACAAAAGCAGTCCTTTCCGAGGCTATTAGTTGGTTCGTAAAATGTTTTTTTTCTATAGCACAACCCCCAACCTGGAGGGCCAGTTCCAATTTATTAGATACCCCTAGGACACGTGGCCATCAGTATCCACTACGGGATTGAGCGCTGCCGTTGGCCTTTCTGTTAATCCGCCACCATCTCGGTTCAACTGGCCTGACTAACCCCTGAAATTCCAAGACAAGCTGTTTTCCGAATATGTCGAAGCAGCTTGTCTATGTTCGCCTGGGACAGCAGGCCGGGTATTCATTCCGTGCCATTCTGACCTGGCTGTTTATAGTGTTGCTGTTTTTCGTCGTGTTATCAACTCTCGCCCTTATCGTTTAGCAAGTCAAATCCGGTTGGATGAGACCAGTACCCGATGTTTACCACTTGGAGGTAAAAAATAAGCACTTGATGTGTAGTCACAATTAAAACACTGGGCATTGCCAAGTTAAGCCAATCAGAGTCTACCCTCGTTCTACAACACCCAACCATCCAAGGGAGTCATTTGAGCCCCCCACTTAATGTAAAAAATATGCCTGAAATGTTGAAGTTTTGCAAATTTCTCATATTTGCTGATTATATAAAGTTACTGCATTAAACTGAATGATTCTACTTCTAATCTCGAAAAGTCTTTTAATCGTTAATTACAACATTGTTTCATTGTACTGAATGTTAATTTAAAAATTGTCCATGAAGTTAAAAACCTCGGTGTGATATTTGGTGAAAAACTAACGTTTCGTTTTCATATTAATTCTATCTTTTCAAAAGCAATTTCTCTCTTGGTATTCTTGAAAAGAAATTCTTCTGAACTGTACATACGTACACCTTAAGATCTCTATATTATAACATTGTAAGAACTTCTTTGGAATACGCTTCAGTTGTCTGGAATCCATCAACTCAATGTGATGTAAATTTAAATTGAAAGTGTTTATTCTGTGTTCTATTAAAATACTGCTAAGGTTTATCTCTATTAATTCTACCTTTGCTTTAAAGTCTCCCAGCACGATTTCAACATTGTACTTTATTTTTAGTGATGTCATGTAATCCGTCCATAGTTGTATGTTCGCATAAGGCTCATTATAGCGAATTTGGCCTTGATGCAGATTGTTTAGAATGCGTCTCCGAAGCATACGACTTTTTATCTAAGTCTGTCGCACATTAAAAAATGTCCATTCAAAAAGAGGCTTAATATCCTTATTAAAGCACGTTCAATATAGTCATAGTTTTCGGTCGTCATTTGGTTCTAGATGGAACTAATGTCTGCTTTATAGCAGCTCTTATACTGTAATGTAAAATAAGCTCGATTGATGTGTATTCGAATTAAAAGTAGGTGGGAAATATCGAAGTTCATGCAACTCAGTGTCTATTATGGTTCCACAACACCCATTCATTCGTATTTTTGGATCTTATACTCGGAGACAGTTCTCCATCATGTTTCTTCATAAGAAGTCATATCACTTCTGTCACGATAACCAACAATGAAAGAACAATTAAGAAAAAAAAACGAATAACCATAACAAATCCTAATTATATTTATACTTGAAAAAGTAGCTTGCATATACAAAATATATACTAGACAAATAATGTCATTAAAAAGTGCTTGACTGTTATTTTTTGCATTTTATAAAGATGTTTTATACTCGATAATATTTTTAATTGAAAACACATCTGCAGTTGAGTATATTTTCTTCCTATAAACTGATGTACACATTAAATAAATATACATGTACACAATTTATAGCATATTACGAAATAATATAATTGCCCAACGTTATTGCTTTAAAAATGAATTCAAGAATAACCTATTTGCAATACTCTCTCGATAATCATAATTATTCATCCACGAATAATTTGCAGCGTATTCCTTGTTATTTATTTACAACAATTTTAATCAAAATGTTACCTATTCCTGCGGCATATGTAAATCATTTGATTCACAATATGCAATGTAAATCTTTTGTAGTTTCTCGCAAATAATAGTAGATATCTATAGGTATTTCATGGTAATAGTAAATAGCCATTCATTATCCTTGACATTTTCAGAGAACACGAATGTCATCTGTTTGTGCTTTTTTCTGCTAATTACTTTTTCTACGCTTAAGAGAATGGTTAAGAGAAGTTTGTCACACAGCGTTCATTATCATAACCTGTGGCCGTAAATCATGTAGGGGAATTTAACTCATTTCCAACTGAGTAGGCATTATAAGCCATTCAAATGTTGGTTGCTAAAACAATCAGAAAAATGGAGAATATGAGATTTGTATTCGATGTGAATTTACTGGGAAATCGATCGTTGAATATTTTTCATGCCGAAAAAATAAATAAATTAATTTGATTTAATAATTCATGAGATACATTTTCAACCTACGGTTGGAGTACACATGCACGCATAATTAGTTGTGAGAAAGCTAGGCCCTGTGATCCTGTTCCGCCACCAATTTGTGTTTGTATTTTGCTTTCCTATTTAATACAACTAACTGCCTTCTTCGAGGTAATTATTAAGATATTCCCAAGATGCAGTCTTGCCTGTGAATATACGTACTTACTTACTTGGTTAAGTGGCGCTACAGTCTGGAATGAACCAGGGCCTTGACCAATATGCCTCTCCTACTAGCCCGGTCCTTAGCCTCCAGTTGGTTGAGGTCGGTTTCTACTTGTGTGCGCCACTTAAAGTGAGGTCTTCCTATACTGCTTCCGACGTCTGGCTGTAAAATTTCGTACGTACTTGGAAAATTTAATTAACGCGACTATGGAATTTTGTTGAGAATTAATTATTATAACAAGAGATTGTATGAATCTGCGGAATAAAAACCGAACATCCTGTAGGGCTATTTTTAACCCAAAATTTATGTCAACGAGCCAGAGATCTTAGAAGGTTTAGAAGGCTATATACGATATACGATAATTTTTATTTTTTTTTTAACAAACAAAACGTCTAGTATTGAAATGCTCAAGTCCTTAGATGTAAAGATGATCAACATCTACTTATTGTAGAAAAGGACGCTAATTAAATACCGTGAACTGCATCGATATTTTCTATTGAACGACTTGCGAAAGTACACCCAGAGTGCCTGAGATCACGAGTTGATATGGTTGACGGTTTTAAATGCCTCCAACGGTCATATATTGTACGAAAATCGCGGACCCTAGCTGAAAAGCCTTCATTATTTTTGAAATATCGCTCAACAAAGTAAACGGGTTGTCGGCTATCACATTGTTATCATAATTCAAATTTAGCGTAAATTATACACCCTTTACATGGTAGACATCAAAACGTAGCTACCGATGGACATCTGGCGTAGTCAAGAAGTACCCTGCTCTAACACCGCGAGATTGATGAATAGTCTTAATCCGATAAGGAATAGTGTGACTTGTCTAATTTCTGTTTTATAACGTTATCTTGTAAGCAAAACAATATCCAGGATACACCTGGATTACAGTTTCGACTTCTCTGTAAGGCCCAAGTACGACCAGTACTGATTTATGTTTGGAGTTCAGCCCTGAAATTACTACTGAACATAATAGGCTCTATCCAAGGACGAGAAATCCGACTTCTAGACGATTCTTAACATGCTTCAAATCTTCAACTTTTGGTTAAGCGAAGACTTGTAGGGGATCATTCACTATACACTATATGTTCAGAAGGGAAGAATTGTTGAATTTCAACGATCTATAAGACATGCAATCTTACAGACACACTGTCGATCTTACAATGACACGAGCAACGCAGTATAAAAACTCTTTTTGTTACAGAACACACAAACAATGGAATGCACATCCATAAAAAAATGTATTCCAACAATAAGCAATCTACAACAATTCAAGAACAGGGTTAATAAAAATCTGCAGGTCTATCAGTCTGTTCACTCATCTGCAGACTAAACGGGTTAAAGCATGGATTTCAAGTTTTATATAGGATGTTCATGGATTAATACCTAGATGTATTTTTGAAATTAGCATTTTTGACACAAAATTCACGGTACCTCCTATATAATGATTTCGAGAAATCGATTTTTTTCTATAAAAAATCAAATAAAAAAATTTTTGTATTTAACTATATTTTAAACATATGAGAAGTCTACTTTCTTCTGTGCGAATAGTTAATTACCCTATGGCATTCCATTATTAAATTTAACATCCCCAAAACGTGGGAGCGGCATTTCCAAAAAAAAAGTGCTCAGACGGTTTGTCAAAATATTTTATGGTTCGTCAACACAAATCGTTCTTGTAAGAAAACGCTACAAAGGGGCTTGAGTCGAAATAATATATGTACGAAAATCATCTTAAATTATTTTTGAAGTATTTGCATCAAAACTTTTTCGAATTTTACTAAACTTTTGCCAAAATTCGTTTTTATAATAATACTTAAAAAAAGTGTTTGTGGCATAGTCTTATGATTCAATATTGCTCACTATTTTATTTAAATTTATTATGATTCGATCATTTCGATCGAGATAGCCATTATACCAAATTTCAACACTCAAAATTTAAGGCTCAAAAATTTGTGACACACCGACGGATAGACGAACGAACGGGCGGACAGGCAGTCATGGCTTGATCGACTCAGCTGGCGATTATCAAAATTATTTCTCTATGTTACAAACTTAATGTCAAAACGAATATACCCCTATGGGATAGGGTATACAAAAGATCTTTAATTCCTCGAAAACTAACGGGTGGGCCAAGTACTAGTTTCTTTTTAAAAATGCAATAAAATGAACAAAACTAAGTATGAAGAGACATTTATATTAATTATGGAACACAACGTCATTCCTAGGGGTGGCTTCTCAGTATCGCATTCTGTAACTCCAATTTTCCAAGACCTTGTTGATGGTTTCGGGCTGTAGTTCACGAATTTCCTTAATTGCTTGAATTGTTTTCGGATTGTTGGCATAACGTGGGTCATCCACAGTTACTCACAAAATAGGTAAAAAGGGGTTTAGGCCCAAATTTCGAAGAGATAACGAAGCGTATGCTAAAACTGCCTTGTCAAATGGACATTGCAAGCGAACAATCCGAGATCTTTGTGCGGAATTCTCCATGGATGTTGCCCACTAGCATACCAGTCTCACGAACTTTTTGTACATACTTGCGTGCAGCAGGCGCGGTGGGTGCTTTTCTTTGGCAAGAACTTATTTTCAAATAGCGCACTCTTAGGGCTACACAGCACTCACTTTGGAAATATGATTTCAATATTATCCGACGTTGTTCCAGCGTAAAGCGACTCATTTCCGTCTGCGGAGTTATGATACTGACTTTCTGTCAGTGTCCATACGACCTATGATTTAAAAAGGATATTGACTAATTGAATGATATTGAATATCTTGGTTGCTATTAATGTTCAAATTATTGCTGCACAATTTGTTTTTACCTAAATTTTTCCTGATTTAGTTTTCGCAAATAACGGAAAATCATTATTTTGATTATCGGTATCACTTTTACAATGTTATCGGTAATTCGGATAAAACGGATTTGAAACACCGGGTAAATAATTTATCAATTTATTAAAATAATTTGGGCTTTCGCCTTTATGCAGGGCTACGAACTTCATGTTTCTCAACGTTTTATAGGTGCCTTGGGATGCCGGAGATGGAGCTTACTAACGACGATGCCATAATGTCTTTCAGATAATTTGACGATTTATACGTCGGTAAATAAGTATGTTTTGTATTGAATAAATTGACAATTAAATAAATTGCCCGTTATTCAATTTAATGTCGTAAGAGTGTGTACAGGCACCACTGGTTTGAAAAAAAACTTACTCATAAGCCCTGCGTTAACAATTTAATTTGAACGAAGTATAGTCAAAAATTAAAAATACATATATTTAGTGACACGGAAAGCAAAATATTACTTTCAATAATCTCAGAATCGGATATTGAGATGCATATTTTGTTCATAAAGCATATGGTGTGTTGAGAAATAATTCTAATTTGCATATCGATGTTTGATACCTTAAAAGGTTTTACCTTCTCCATATATCGCTTGAAGACATGGAATACTTCTTGCTATGAGTCACAAACATCACCATTTTCATTCTCCTTCCATTTTTATCTCCCTTCAGCTGTGTATAAATGTGCTATCGGAATATGGTTTTAAGCTGATATGTCGATGTTGAAATAGTGAGTGAGAAATTACTTACTTCACAGCTTCGATAACGAACTCCATGTCAAAAGGATGTTCATTCTTGGAAATCTCTTTGGTGATGATGATTTTACAAAAGATGGTATATATGGTATAAAGGCTTCTTTATCGTATATATACCAAAGGGTATTTGCAATTTCGGTACATTGTAGGCTTTTAAACGATAATCTTCTTTGACAATAAGGCTTCAAAGCACTTCGCTTACAAGAGGACAAGAGAAACACTTAATGATTGTCGACTGCATTGACTTTTATCTTCCTCTAAAGGTGTTATGTGAATAAGAGCTGTGGGAAGTTTAATAAGCTCTAATGAAGGAAAACGTGCTGACTTTCATGTTTGTGTGGAGTATATAAGACTAATGTCGTCATCAGGCTACATGTGTAGAATGGATTGTGCTTTAAAGCTGATATTTTATTTTTTAAATGTAATTTTGAAAATGCGACACTGAGGAAAGATCCAAAAGGATGTTCATTCTTTGAAAGATGTTTTATGTTGATTTTTAAAATTCGTGATATATTGTCGTACATAGATGGTATATGTTACAAAGGTACCTTTATCTTATGCATGCCAAAGGGCATTTGCAATTTGGATACATTGTGGGCTTTTGAGCGATTATATTCGTTGACATTAGAGATGTAACATAAAATCAAACCTGCACAACAGGAACACTGAATGAATGTTGACTTTATTGGCTTTTATCTTCCTTCATCGATTAATTCTATTGAAATGCTCAGTTTTACTTAATTTCACCCCATGATTCGGACAAATAATAAGTTTTTATAGAAATTGGTTCGGGATAAAGTGTTTATACCCTATCCCAAAGGAATATATTAGTTAAGATAGTTTGTAACACAGAGAAATAATTAAGCTGTATTTATATTTAAATATATGAATCGACACAGAATCATCAGTCACCACTCCCGAACATTTGAGGGTGTAAGGGAAGATAATGCGTCCAGTCTTTCACTCCAATCCACGATCACTTGATCCTTGAACTTGAGGTTCTATATTCATTGTCGCGGCCTTAAAAAATATGAAAAATAAATTATCTTAGTCATCTCTACGATTTACCTTAGTTTGAAACTTCCGTGAAGAAGGTCTGGGTTCGATTCCCAGTCGTAGCAACACCTAAATGATTTTTCACTGGCCTCCTCTAGTAATCTGACAAATCATCCGAAATGTATCAATTGTCAAGAAAACCTTGTATCAGCTAAACCGTTCGGAATTGACATAAAACATAAGGTCCCGCCATCGTGCAAAGAAGTACACACGCGAGAAAAAGCTAGGCCCTGGAACCAACTTTATTTATTCACTTTTTTTGTACTTCCTTAGCATCTCCACCGTATTTCATGAGAATTTAAGCCGACTTCCTTATTGTTCTTTAGCTCTTCGATAGAGATTCGATCATATTTACCCATTTAGCAGGTGCTGGCAACGCGGCCTAAATACATCTACAATTCCTTGCGCATCTGTGACCAGGCTGCGATTGTTATATCGTATAGCCTGCCTTTCTACTTTGAAGCCGGCTGCAGGTTTTTTCCCAAGTAACATTTTCTTCTCTTTACGTCTTCCGGCTCCATTCTCGTATCGCTTTAAGCAGTTCTTGCGTTTAACCGCTTTTATAATATGTGCATCTTCTATCGACATTATAAAACCAAAATCACAATTTCGGGTGGATAGTGACCCTATGGTTGATTCGGATACATTCTTGATATTGCGCACAGCCTGGAGTCTCGCACGGTGTTGGGTTGGTTGGTGGATCGAAAATATAAGGATCGGTAGGTTAGCTTATGGACTCAAGGTAGAGGAAATTTAATGCTGCTCACTAACTTACTTAAAGTGACACTATATTCAAGAATGGAATACTGCGAGCTAGAGTATTGGTGCTTATTCGCTTCGCTTTAAACGTCCTAGCTTTTTTAAACATCCATACAGAGTTTTTTTTAAACAGGTATATGTCGCTGTACAATGTACAGCTCGTCAAAGCGAACGGGACCGAATATATTTCGAATAATTTTTCGTTCGTTTTCGCTTTTGCTTCAGCGCCATATACTGGACTTGAATGATTAGGGTCTTGTATAGAAATTGGCAAGAGTAATTCTTCATTTTATTCCTGACGAGATGTCATACCGATCTATAAAAGATTGTGAGTCTTGTCTAATTGAGAGTAAGTAATAGGATTTGTTATAAATACAACGTCACAAAGGATAGCTATAATACTGATAATAATAATATATTTGGTAATTACTTTGCTTTATTTAAATTTTATTAAAAACCGTTGTCAATTTGACTTAAGATAATTTTTCAATTTTCAAATATAACATTTGTTTTATAATTTTTTTGAACTATTTGAGTTGAGTCCGTTTAATACACTATAATTGTAATTCTTAAGCTTTTTTAATTACATTTGTTTGGCAGAATCTAATTAAAAAACGTTCATTTTTTTTCAGGTATGAAGATCGATGCATAAATTGATGACACTATTAAAGATGCTAATACTTTTCTGTATGTAAAAAAAGCGCTTGTATATCCAAGAGCTTATGTAACATACGAATACTCAAAGATGTAACTAAATAGGTATATTAACAACAACTTATTGGTATAAAATAATAATATTTTAAAATATTGTAATGCATGTGTATTTTGCCTGTACCAAAAAACATTTTGAACCATTTCAAATTTTTAAGAATATTTATTTTAGCGATATGACAAAACAGGATAATATGGTTTTGTCATACCAACTTTTTTCCAAAAACTTATAAAAACTTTTGAGAGTTAAAAACCAATTACAAATAACAAAATTAATGTAAATAAATTTTATTTGGCTCCATTTAATTAACCGTGTTGCCAATGGAAAAAGATAACAATTTGACAGCTGACCGTTCGGGGTTCGTAAAAACACGAAAGAACAAAAAATGTTTATATTTGAGTAATTTTTTAAAAAATAATGAAGTATTTTCAACTACAGTCCGCAACTTTCGTACCAAATATTGCCTTCATAGTGATTTAAAACCGTCAAGTGTGAAGATAATAATTGAAAAATTCAGGGAGACTAGATACATTAATGATCTTAGACACTTAAGGTGTCATGTCACAAGCTGTTCAACAGAAAACATTGAAGTAGTTCGCGAGAGTATTGTAGTCCATCATCATCAATTTGACAGCTTAGTCAAGAATTAGGCATTTCGAGAATCTCTCTACAGCGAATTCTTATGAAAGACTTGAAACTTAATGCCTAAAGCATTTATTCAATTGACTCAAAAAGTGAAGACTACCGACCATGCAGCCCGAAACCAGTTTGTTGAAGACATTTTGGAACAACAACAATTTAATGGACATTTTCGATTTGTCAAAACTGTCGCATTTGGGGTTGCGGCTGGTCAGGCAATAACATTTAATGGTGTTGTTAACCCAGTTTGCAGTGCCTATGTTACAAGTCATAAATATGAATAACATTATGGTTTCAAAAAAAACGGTGCCACAATGAAAAAACGCAATCATCTAGTGCATGAGTCATCTCCTAATCGGGTTCTCGGTTGTTGAATGTATTTCAACCCCTTTCGGTAAAGTAGCCATTTTCCTTTAATCTTTTTGCATGTTAAATCCTTTTATATCATCTAGGTCTATTCAAAGCCTTGCCGTCGGCAAGTCCAATCGTTATGTGAAACTACAATTTTGTTTGACTTTTGACTTTGACTTCGCCCGAAAATGCAGCTAATCGACTTATATTTTAATTATTTTTGTAAGAGGGCAACATGTAGTCATCTTCTTTATTCAAAGCGGCTTTCATGACTGTAGTGAGCCAACAATGTTATATGTTTTTACGGTTAGAATGAATGAAACGTGTGCGACCATTCTTTGGCTTAATTTTTCTTTTTGAAAAATCATGGTATTACTAAAAGAGAATCTCACGTTTTTTGTTCGTGACATAAAATTCAGAAATAAGAGGATTGAAAAATTGTATAATACTTTTTTTGGGACAGGGTGCTTGCAGGATGACATAAAATGTTTGTATATTTTAGTTATTATTTTTATTTATTTTTTATAAGGCGCAAATATAAATTTGAGAACAATCATACAAAATAGTAAACAGTAGTTATATAAGAAATATTTAAAAAATAAAAATAAAAATATTTTAAACACTTAAGGGGTTACGACAACCCTTTATATGTCTTATCACAGTGCGGGCGTTAAGGAAATTCGGGATAAGAAGAAAGGAGGTACCGATGCAAATTGGTTTTAAATGTCTGTTAGTTGTAATGGAAAGTAAAAACAGAGTTTGGTTGAGCATCCCACATTCTTGTTGATCGGTTTATGTACGAATCTGTATATTTCAGCGTTTATCCTAAGATAGGATTGAGGGTAAACTGATTTCCATTCATAGCGTAACGAGTATTGCGGCTGAATTGTTGAATGGGAGGAATACAGCTGGCTAATTCATTTTAGCATTCGTTGTTAAAATAGCGATAAAACAATGTACGGCAGGAGATATTTCAACGATATTCAAGCGAAACTAAAGATTTCGATATTATAATGCCTCCTAAAAGTTTTTTCGCATGCGTTTAAATCCTGTCTAGGGGGTGCAATGTTGTTTTTGGTGCAGATGTGGGCGTTAAACTCAAGTTTAGGGCGTATAAACGCTATATATATTGTGGTCAGATCAGTATTTTTTATATCGACTAAGGAAACCTAGACATTTAACTGCGTTTATAGCGACTTGGAATATGTGGTCGTTCCAACGTAAATCGTTACTAAAACACATACCTAGCATGGAAAGTTTTTCGGTTTCTTTGACGTAAGTGCCATTCGCGGATAATGGCGCAGAAGACAGCATTGTGCTTTGGAAGCATTGAATTCTACTCAGTTATATTTAGCACATTTGATGATGCTGTCAAGGTCGAGCTTAACATATGTTGTGGTTTAGATTCCACGTTCGAAGATGAGGGACGTGGACCTGAAAACCAATATAAATAGCTGACAGAGAGAATTGGATTAGAAGCTGCAGACAGGAGATCACTGATGAAAAAGAGAAGAAACTGAGCCTTGAGGGACACCAGCATTTATAAGATGAGTTGCAGACTTCAATCCATCCAAAACAACTTGAATTGATCGTTTCGAAAGATAAATTTTAATCCATAGAAGAAGTTTTTCATCGATGCCAAATGCAAGCATTTTCAAAAAAAGGCTTTATGCCAAACCCTGTCAAATGCCTATAAAATATCAAGTGCAACAATATTACTTTCTCCACCATAGGGGATTAATTGGTTCCACTTTTCGGTGAGATATGTCATCAAATCACCAGTGGACCTGTTGCTGCGAAAATTATACTGCCGGTCATTAAGAAGTTTTCGTGTTTCGAGATATTTCATAAGCTGACAATTTATCAGCGTTTCCATGACCTTGGAAAGAAGTAAGTGCAATTGGTCGGTAGTTGGAGAGAGATGGCTGGATAAATGCAGTTTTCCATCTTCTCGAAAAGAGACCTGACGAGTGGGATATATAGAAAAGCTTACGCAGTGGTTTTGTTAGCGTAGAAGAACACCTTTTCAGAATAATGGGGGACTTGTGAATGTCAAGACCAAATAAAACTCTTGCAACTGAACGAGTAAGAAGGTGAACTTGTCCCATAGAATGATTTACGTTCTTAAGTACAGGATGAGACTGGGCACAATCTGGCAATGTAGAACTATCTGCAAAATGCAAGCAGATTGGGTTTGTCTAAAGAGCTGACATTTTATTATTTTTTTGACAAATGACCAAAAGTTTCTACTACCTCTGGGACATTGCAGAATTTTTTGCTTCAACTTTTTGTCGTATAGGAATTTGACACGTATTAAATGGGAACTACAGGCATTTCAGGCTTGTTTGAATTTTTTTCGGTTTTTCTCTGTTGGATTGATTTTGTATAACCGAAAGTTTGTCTCTCTCAACCTGATAGCTTCTTTGCAGCTCAAGTCATACCACACTTTTGCCTTTGACCTGAAACTTTTTATTCTGTTGGGAATAAAAGATCGCATACCAAGGAGAATGATGTTTGATGTTATATCTGCAGCAGCATCCACGTCACTATCGAGGAAACATAGTGACAAGTTAAAACTCTTACAAAAAACTATTTAATGCTTCCCAATTGGCTTTCTCGTATTGCCATACAGTCTTTTTGAGAATTTGTTCTTTAACTCTGTGGTTAAAGTACGAGAAATTCGATGGTCTGTATTAGGTGTATTTATTAGGTTGAGAGGTTAGAAACAAGTTCAGGGTGTTGGCGGCTTGACTGTTAACATCCGGTATGAGTGTCAGCTCATTTACAAGCTGGGTTAGGTTATTTACCTCAGCAAAGATCTCAACATACCTTCCTTCGGGTGTTGTCTGTCCAGAATGTTGAAGCCACGTAGAATTGTGTACATTGAAATCGCCCGCAATGACGATTTCAGTGTGAGGATCACATAAAATGAATGAAGGATAAATTAATAAAATTGTAAATTTTTAATTTGTGTTTCTGAAAAAAGGTTATAACTAAATATACACTAGGTATATTATATTGTTTTCTTTTTGAACACTTGATAACCTTCGATTCCAATAAATATAAGGTTTTCTATACTGTATAATAAAAAAGAAAAATTTAAAAATAATTTTTTATTAGATAAAAAAAACTTGTTTTTTGTGGATTTGTAAACTTGTTCTGTTAGGAGCAGCTTATGTAACTCGTGCATAAAAAAACACAAATTGGGTATTCTATATATAATACTAGATGTCCCGACAAACATTGTATTGTATCGGCCACTAATGACTGATTTGATGAGAAATATATTTATATGCATAAAAATGTATTGATAGTTTTTTAGTGAATGATGGCAAAATCGTAGTCAGAAATATTTAAACTTTTGATGAGCATTGACAAAATAAAACTTGAGAAGGCTAAAATCCGCTGTGCGAGTTAGTTAGAACTCATCTCATACTATCGCATTTTTAAAACTAATACAAATTCCCAAAATTATAAAAACAAATTTCTATGGCATATACTATGAAATAAGGTATGGGAATTTTAAGGAAAACACCACTAAAAAGTTGGAAGGGTTTTAATTACCTATAGAGAAAATTCTGAAATTAATATTACCGAAGTATTTTCATCGAAAGATGTTCTCCGAGTATCCTTCAAATCGTACCGAAAATCGTTTTTGTTGAAAATGGCCCATAAAGTGGGCGGTGGGTACATTTCATTCAAAAAACATATGAGAAGGCTACAATCTGCTGTACGGATCGTTTTATACCCTATCCCATTCAAATCTTAAAATGAATATTCCCAAAATGTGGAAACATATAGTTTATCAACATCTTTTGTGGTTGAACGAAAAAAAAACAATGTATTTCTAGTGCAAATGTCTAGGAGTGCGGTATACAAATAGTTTTTGTAGGAAAACGCCCCAAATAAGTCGGCGTGGATCTATACACGAAAGTACACTACGGAAGTATTTGCTTTAAAAGTTTTGAAATTTCTTTAAAATTTGGACAAAAACAAAAACCGTTTTTGCAGTGGATATATTTTGAATTGTTTTACACTTGTTCTATATCCTCGGATAAGGATCCTATATATCAACTTCCATTATCCTAACGGAAGGACGAAAGAACCCTGAGGTATATATACCTAAACTATGTATCAAAACTAATAGACCCTATGGGTAAGGGTAACATCTATACGATGTGACCAATAACATCGTTTTTCTGAAAGTGAGCGTTGCAGTGGGTGCATTAGGGAGAGTGGTTGTTTTATTATCTCATATCAAAATGTCGATAGGACGGAATTATAAATATCTGTGCATCAATCATATGCTATGGGAAAGGGTACAAGAATCAATTTTCTTAGAAGAACGCCCACCAACTGTGGGTATTGGCTAAAATGAAAATTATCTAACTTATCTCATTAAAACTTTTTTCGAATTGAATAAATTTCTAACAAAAAATTAAAAAAAAAAACGTCCCCAAAAAGTGGGGGTTGCTAAAAACGTTATATTTAAACACATTGCCTTAGTATCATACTCAGACTCTTTTTCAAAACTCCTGAGTCGATCCATACTTTAAGGTATATCTTTCGAAATGATTTCTCTTTGCTGCAAACTTAATATCAACACTACTGCTCCTCTATAGGAATGGGTATAAAAATAAGTTAAATCGGTCAAAATATCGTATCAGTATACAGTATACAAATAGGGGTATATAAGTGTTGACATTAAGTTTTAAATAGAAAGAAATAATTTCAATAGACATAAAGGGTTTTTCAATAAGAGCGCTACAAAAGTTTTTTTTTAAATAAAACAAAAACGGTTTTGGATATCAATGAAATTCTTTATTCCTGTGAAAGTACGTTTGATGCCATTATGTATGAAACCCGATTTCTTTTGCATGGCTACCAAGGGCACGCTTGCATTGACGAAGTCATTTTAATAATTTTAACTCGTTGTTGGATCGTCTTTCCATCATGAAATGGCAAACCTTACTGAAGAGATATGTCAAAAGAGCGGCAAGAAATATGACATCGTTGCTGTCCCTGTCGCTCAACTTTTGTAGCGTCACTGTTGAAAAACCCGATACGTTATACATATATGAAATTCAGTTAATTACGTACAAGCGATGCGGAAAATTAACCGCATAGGGAGCTTTATGGTATGAAAGGACGTAGTTATGCAGCCCTTATCGATGAAAAGTTTCAAATTGAGTACAAAGTTTCTTATTTGAAAAGAATATTAAGTATGCTTGGAATGTTTTTACTTTGATATTTTGCCTTTTGCTTAAAATATTAGTTTGGTTGAATTTTGTATTCATAGAATTACGCCTTGTTAAAAGTTGAAAAATTATGTGAGCCTATGTTAAGCATGATGATTTAAATAGTATTTGCTAGGTCTTTATGTACTTTTTTGAAAGTATTTATTTTTGTTTATAATATACATGATTTATAATATTTTATTCAAAATGAAAAGATGAGATTTTACTTAAATAAAACGTTTATTTCAGCACAACATTCAAGCCCTCAAGTCTTAGAAAAAAAAGCCAACCACCTTTTTTTCTACCTGTTTTTTAATCAATTTTTGACAAAATACATATAATACAAATCTTACCATGAGTTTAGAAAATATTAGTAAAATCCGTCAAATTTAACGGCTCTCCCATACAAACCAAAACAAAGTGACGCGCGCTGTCCAACTTCATGAAGCTACAACATGAAGTGGCCGAATGAAAATCATAATTTATACTCATGGATGCATAGTCACTTTATATCTTTCCAACACTGATATCCCTCTAGAGATTATTCTAATTAAAAAATGGTACAGCCTCATTGATTATTTTTTTATTGAGTCCGCAACGATATAAATACGTACTTACATAATGGAAATGCCAGAATGACAACGAACGCCTCTTTTTATTGCATTTGAAATGCTATTTTCCCTCTGTAATATCAATTATATGATTCCTCCTAGTTAGTTTGCACCCGTGATGGGTGGTACATATCTCTATCGCAACTGTTTATGCCAATGTTTTATTGGTGTTTAGATAACTTATTGTTTTAATAATGATTTAGCTGTCATTTCAGGCATGACATGTAATAGTCTGTTAACTTGACTATTACTGGTGATAAAAATCAATAAAATACATGAGCTCACAAAAAACGCAATATCTATTATTTTTCGTAAATTATTGTTTGGTTGTATCTTTTTATCTGTTGTTGCATGTTTTTAAATACATCTTTAGCAAATCGTAGAAAAAGAATCTGAAATGAATTAAACTTTACTGACATAGCTATACATACTTCCAATTCTACGTTCCTATCACACTAAAATCTTTATGTTTTAATAATCTTTTAGTGTTTACCGATATATCAAAAAGGCCGACAGACTGCTTTTATATATTAAACATGTTCGTTGGCTTTTGATTCACTCCATGTCATGGTTCCCGCCGTAGTGCAGGACTAGTATTGAAAACCATATTTAAAATATTATTTAATGTTTGTGGATTTTTAATTTATAAATAACTGAAATAATAATTGAAACAATATGGATTTTAAAACAACTTTCTCGAAAAATATTTTTATTTTTATTTGAAACTGTAGTTGAAAACTCTTTATGTTTTTCAACTGAACAACGTAATGATTATATTCACATTTTGTTGCACCGATTAATTTTAATGATAGCTATAACGAGTTTCTATGAAGGATCTCCTTAACAGTTCGAGTGAGGATTTTATTAATAAATGCCTTCTTAGCCCGCAGATAACACGGTTGGCAAAATTCAGAAGCAATAACGAAGCTGAGAAACACAAAATCCATTACTATTTCAGAGTTGTAAGTTAAACTTTTAAAACTGACAATCTGTGCAATTTGTCGATGTTGTGTGTCCTTTCGTTTTTTCAACATATACTTGATCAAACGAGCACTTACTGCGTATCCCCAACTTTGACGCTTCCTGTCAAAACTAGTGGTGGATGCTTATACGGGACTTTCTCTTACACCTTGAGGCTGGCGTTCAAATACCTACTATGCGACAATTTTGCGATTTTTTATAATTTGGCCAAGACATAATAATAATTATTTTGATTATTGATGTTTTATAAAAATATAAATATTGTTGAACTGTGATTATAAGAATTTAGTCAGAAATATGAAAGATTCTGTGTCCATGTGAATTATAATGATTTCCCGTTATTGGGCAAAACTAAATAAAAAATACTTTAAGAACTATTTTCGCTAAAAAAAATAATTTTGCGGAATTGTAGCATTTCATTCTATTCGGCCATATAGTTTGCATAAAATTAAAAATTTCGGTTATATTTTCTAAAATCCATAAAAATCAAATAAAGAACTACAAAGTTTTGAATTCAATTTAATAATAAAACCCTTAACAGGCTAGTATAAGATCTCGCACTCCGACATAGCATCAGTTAAAACATTTGCGTTGTTGAAGTTGGTTGAAAAATCATACCGCTAAATAAATAATTAATAATAATAATTGTTTTTAACATTATTTAAATCTTTTTTGCTATAAAGGATTTTGCTGCAGGTCTGTACTTTATAATAAATGTATTTGGCCCCATGCTTTCTAAATTTTTACCGTCCCTGTATGTGATTAGTTTAATGAAAAATAAAAAAAAATAATCATCAAATACATTATTTTGCTAGAATTTTCTTCTGGTTTGTGCCTTATAACAAAAATTTAAGGTCGAAAGACTGCAATCGCAAGAGACCGCCAAGAACCTGCGCAACGCGTATCCCTTAACCTCTCGATTAACACCATACCACCAGCATCGAATGTCGAAGAACAGTGGCAATTATGCTAACAAGTAATTGGATCAGCCGCACCTGATGTGCTAGGTTTCTCGCACCCACCAGCAAGAAACCCCTGCTTTGATGAGGAATACCGACAGATAGATGGTCGCAGCCAAGAACGAGGCCTACAAGGCTAAGCTGCAGGTGAAGACGAGAGCTGCCATTGAGCTCTGTAGGCAGAGAAAAAGGAAAAACACAGGCTTTTCAGAAAGAATATAAAAAGCAAGAAAATCGCGTGATAGAGGAGAGGTGCCACACCAGAAACGATGTTCGCAAGTTTTGACTATTGCCAACAGCTGTTTCTTCGGGCTAAGAAGGCAATTTAGTAATAAAGCCCTCACTCGAACTACTGAGGGGATCCTAAAGGGTTTTTCAATAAAAGCGCTACAAATTTAATAAAACAAAAACGGTTTGATGCCATTATGTATCGATCCCGATTTCTTTTGCATGGCTACCACGGGCACGCTCTCAGAAGTCCAGACGCTGAACGCAATTTTCGACGGTTTTCAAGCATAAATCAGCCGATACTGCTGCAATTTCACGTTCGATATTCGTACGAAGTTCATCAATCGTCGCTGACTTGTTACCATAGACTTGACGTAGCCCCACAGGAAATAGTCTAACGACGTCAAATCGCACGACCGAGGCGGCCAAGCGACTGGACCATTTCGTTAGATAACACGTTCTCCAAACTTGGTTTCCAATAAATTGATTGTGCCATTCGCTGTGTGGCTTGTGGCTCCGTCCTGTTGGAACCACATGTCCTCCAAGTCCATATCATCCAATTGGGGCCAAAAATATTCGGTTATCATTGAACGGTAGCGATTCCCATTCACAGTGACGTGCCGATCCTGATCATCACGGAAGAAGTACGGCCCAATGACGCCGCCGGCCCATAAACCACACCAAACCGTACTCATTTCGGGATGCAATGATGACTCATGGAGTACGTGTGGATTGCTGCCTGACCAATACCGCATATTTTGTTTATTGACGAAGCCATTCAGCTAGAAATGAGCCTCATCGCTGAAGATGATTTTTCGATGAAAATTCCAATCATTTTCAAGTTGCTGCTCAGCACAATTCACGAACATACGACGCTTCTGGTAGTCAAACGGCTTTAGTTCTTGCGTCAATTAAATCTTGTAAGGATCAGGCCAAGATCTTTTCGCAAAATTCGCCACAACGACGTCATAGAGATGCCCAACGCTGGAGAACGAGGTGTGAGAGACACATTTGGGCTTTCTTCAACTGAAGCTTCAGCGGCAGCAATATTCTCGACACTACGGGCACTTCTTTGTCTCACTGGCACGGGAATATTTTGTACTGTGCCTGTGGATTCAAATTTTTAGACTAGACGCTCAATTGTTGATATGCTAGGACGATTATGACGACCATAAATTGGACGTTGCGCTCTTCACGTTGAGGCCACTGACTCCGAATTTCGGTTGTAAATTTTAATAATTTCGACTCGTTGTTGGATCGTATATCTTTCTATTATGAAATGGCAACAATTATTGAAGAGAAATGTCAAAAGAGCAGCAAGAAATATGGCGTCGTTTGCTGTCCCTGTAGCTCAACATTTGTAGCGTCCCTGTTGAAAAACCCGATATATATAAGAACCTGATCATTCCAGTCCTGCTCTACGGCGCTGAAGCATGGACCGTCTCAAAAGCGGATTAAGAAATCCTTGAGAGGTAAATTCTTCCAAAAATCTTCGGTCCCGTTTGCGTTGACGGGCTATGGAGACGAAGATTAAATTAAGAACTATACGAGCTATACAGCCACATGCCAGCGACTGGTCAAAAAATCCGCATTGGACGTTTAAGATAGCTAGGACATGTAGAACGAATGGACACCAATACTCCGGCTCGCAGAGTCTTCGATTTCCAGCCAGATGTCGGACGCAGTAGAGGAAGACCTCGCCTTAAATGGCACGCACAAGTAGAAACCCACCTCAACCAATTTGGAGTGCGCAACTATAGGTAATTAGCTAAGGACCGGGCTAATTGGAGAGGCATGTTGGTTGAGGCCCAGGTTCATTCCGGACTGTAGCGCCACTTAAGTAAGTAAGTGAAGTTAGTTGTGCCTTCTAATTAAAAGGCAGTTTTATGACGATATTAATGAATGTAAAAAAACATAATTATGAAGCTTAATTGGACCACGTTAAGATCTTGCACGAATAAACACTTAAAGATTTTAAACCAAAAATTGATAATTAAAAATATTTAACTTAGTTTAACTTTATTTCTATAGGTTTCAACTTTAAGTCTATTATATTATATTTATGTAAAATCTTAGCACTCAAAACAAAAGAAAAAGAACGCAGAGCTTACGTGACAGTAATATAATGAACAAACTTGCTTTCGCTACTGAAATGCAAATGCGCAAAAATGTATAAAAAGCATTGTCCAATAGTTTCCAATGTGAAAAATTATCCTCTCTGAAACATTTTCATAAATGATCCACTCTGAACTAGTGACAAACAACGTTGTCCTTGCTATATTATTCCTAAAAAGCAAATTAATATATTACCCGGCTCATATACTGTAACAGAAACTTTGACTTAAGTAAACTTTCAGGACTTATTAAACCAAACAGCTAGACGGTTATTGTTGTATATGGAAGTCGTTCAAAATATTTTAAATGAAAACGAGTGTAGTTCAATAGAACATACAAACGTTTAAAAATAAACTCTGATTGAAATTGAAATATCTTCCAAAGAAGAGATTTCTGGTTCATCATCTATATACAATTTTTACAACATCTCATGATGAAGAAGCAGATGAAGAACTATGAAAAAAAGTTCATTAAATAATTAAATTAGCATTAGTAAAAAATTACCTTAATATATCCAAGAAAATTGATTTATACCCTAATTTGACCGAAACAAACGTCTGAGAGAGGATTCAGCAAAATTTAGCTTGATTGGGAGGAACAAATATTTTTGGCATATACCCCATAGTGCGTCACTCCCAGTTGTGTTGACAACCTATGCAGATGAAGATGTACAGCAGACTTAACGCTATATACACTGACAAAGACATTAAATAACCTTACACATGTAGAGAACGGAAACTAATGGTCTAGCCAGAAAACTATGCGATTCTGCAACAGATGGTAAACGCTTTTTTTTTTTTTTTTTTTTTTTCAATTCATTTTTATTTTGTTTTTCTTAAAAACTATCTTAAATGCTAGACAAAAATTCATGAAAAAACTAGCCTACTTATCAACTACTTAACTAACTTACTTGCTCTATGCGGGCGCCCTAAATTATACGATAACTTAATTCTAATGCCTTTCGGCCTATTATCTAATATATAAAAATATAAAGTAACAAAATTAACAAAATTTTTACCAAGAAAACTTTGAAAAACTTGGTTCCTCGTCTTTTTTTATTTTATTTGATTTAAACTTACATACTAATTAAAACTACTTATCGACTAACTTAAGCTACTTCAAATTAATTAAAACTACCTAAAAATAACTTAAAAACTAGAACAGCCACAGCAAGCGTTTTTTTTTTTTTTTTTTTTTTTTTTTTTTTTTTTTTTTTTTTTGCCACCATGGCTGCTTTGCACCTAAACCTAAGACTAAAACTATGTAAGTCGGCCATAAAATTACAATTTTAAGTCAACTATCCTATCTATCATTCAACCACCACAACAGGTTCTCCTGTTGTGACCTACTCCGACGGTCCCAATCGGACACACTCCTGCTGAACCGCAGGCGCTCTCCTCCGCCCTGAGCGACGACGTCTCGGTCGTATAGGAGCCGCCTATCCACAGTTCGTCGGAAGACGTGGTAGATTAGCGGAACCGCCGATCTATCCTGTATCAGCCCTCGACTATCCAAATATAGGAAAGCTTCGGGTGGAATAAAGCCGCTTAAACGCGCACTCTCAAAATATTCATCATTGGGATAGAAGGCCCCAAAGATGAGACTATTGTTCGAAGCCATCGCTCTTGCAGCGTGAAACCGAATGAGTTTCACCAGAAAATTGTCTATTCGGTTTATGTTGGCCCCGTTGTATAGGACCTGGTTGGAATAGTATTTTGTGTAGTCAGATACTGGTGTTCTGTGAAGTCCAAGGCAGCTCCTCAGACACTGCCTCTCAAACACCCGTATCTTTTCCATTTGAGATGGGGCAACGTTGAACCACACCGGGCACCCATAGGCAATCATTGGCCTAATGAGGGCCATGTAGCAAATCACCTTCACCCTGCTGTCAAGACGACTGCTATAAAACAATCGTCTTGTCAGGGCAAATGCTCCCCTAGCTCTAGCCAGAGCAGCATCTACATGTCTTCCGAAATATAGATACTGATCTAACCAGATGCCAAGGTACTTTACTACACTTTTACTCGCCAGTGGCTGTCCGTTTGGTCCCACGATCACCAGCTTTCGCCAGTTCTTTCTCGTATCCCTAGAGGCCCTAGACAACGGTGTCCTAAACAGGATAGTTTCTGATTTCTGAAAGTTGATTTTCAACTTCCAGTCATCACAATATCTCTGGATCTTGTCGAAGTCCCGCTGCAAAAGAGTTCGAATGACTTCGACAGTAGAGGCTGTTCTGTACGCGATAAGATCGTCCGCATACGCAATTGCCTGAGTAAGACTACCTATCATATCACTGGTGTAAATGCTGAAGAGAATCGGCGAGTTTACCGCTCCCTGTTGCAGACCATTCTTAATGAAAAATTCTGTGGTAGAAGTTACATTGCCACTTTTGACAACAAACGTTCTACCAGTCAGCATGTCATGAAGCATATATAACAGTGGTTTACTTATGCCAAGTCTGGTCAGCTTTAGATAGAGGCCCTCTAACCATACGGTGTCAAAAGCCTTCTCTAAATCAACCAGACATGCACCCGTGCACTGTTTTTTGGCTTTGTTCCATTGTATATCAGAGACGAGTTTGGAGGCGGCATGAATACAGTCATGTCCAGCCTTGAAACCAAACTGGTTCTCTGGTATAATATTATTGTCCTCAGACCACTTGAACAGTGCACGATTGAGAATCTTTTCGAAAACCTTGCTGATACTCGGAAGGAGACTTATCGACCGGAAATTCGCCGGATTGGAGTTGTCCTTTCCCTTTTTCGGGAGAGGATGAACCACCGCCGTCTTCCAACGTACTGGATAATATGCATTATTCAGCGCGTTGTTGAACAGAGTGGCGTAAATGTCCATAGCTTCAGGTGGTAAGTGTCGCAGTACAATGTTGGATATACCATCGACTCTCGCTG
Organism: Rhingia rostrata; assembly: GCA_949824845.1. Taxonomy (NCBI): domain Eukaryota; kingdom Metazoa; phylum Arthropoda; class Insecta; order Diptera; family Syrphidae; genus Rhingia; species Rhingia rostrata. Next base: position 47,469,092 of record OX463756.1, read on the forward strand.
ACTTCTTTTTCTTTATGGAATCGAAGATGATCTGGAGTTCCACCTTCGAGATTAACAGGGGACTAGACCCACTTCGCTCGGCGACTATGGCGTTTGCCAAGTTTTCGTCATCAAACCGGGTGAAACCACGGTTCTCAGATCGCCATTGCGTTATGTCGTTTCGGAGATAGAAATGATGGAGTAGGGCATTGTTTTCCAGGACGCGGTTCGGGCGAATGCTATCATTCACCTTATACACTTCTTGAAAGACAGCCCCCACTGCCTCCACTTTCTCCTGAGGATCTTCAATAACATAGAAATCGTCGTCGAAGACGGCTTCCCCCGGATCAATTCCTGCTGTCAAAAGTATGTTTGTATTGTCAGTTGTTCGTTGGAGCTTAATACACGGAAGGTCGTTATGACCTTTCCTCCTAAAGATCTTATTAATTTGTGGAAACATACTCGGGTCGCTGGAATTTACGGCCCGAATTCTGTTATTCCAAAACAAATTAATGGACAACCGATAGTTCTCCTTGATCAATTGGTTGATGTTTTTGATCGACGCCTTCAGTGTTCTAATCTCCGGGTCGCGTGGGTTTCTCAGTCGTCTGTACAAGAGTTTAAGTCTTGTCAGAAGTCCGCTTTTTTGTCTGTGTAGTGCGTCAATGGTCGCGTTTCTGTACGTAGATGTTATGTCATGTTCTTTGTATTTCGGTATCGTCCTGTTCATTGTTCGTTGAATCGCTTCGTCCATTTGTTGTAAGTATTCGTCGATTTCGTTGTTTGTTAGGTTTCTGTTGTTTGGGGGTGAAATGGCCCTCGAACGTAGTTCTCTTGATAAGGCGTTGGTGAAGCGAGGCCAGCGCATCTTACCGTAGTTGTAAGAATGCACAGGCACATACTCCTCCAGCGCCACAAGCTCGTTCGGAAGCTGTATTACGGCGGCGAGTCCGCAGTGATCACTGTCGTACTCCATCGTCCGTAAACAGTTTCGCGGGTGTTGACCTACTCTGTTAGTTACTGTCAGTCTTGTGTCTCGCAGTAAAAGATCCAGGAAAGCACCGCTTCCCGGAAACGATGGCCTATCTGTGGCGAGAATGTCGATCCTATATTCAACATTGTAGTGGACCATCCAATTGTAAAGATGGTTACCCCGAGGATTTTGTAATTGATTTCCCCAATCTTCGTGTTTGGCATTTAAATCTCCGGCCAAAAGATAAAAGTTCTCCACTGAGTTCAGTCTTAGAGATTCGAAAAGTTTTCCGAGCTCTGTTGTAAAAAGTGTAGGCTGAGGTGCTTCCGGTGCGTAGGCCGCTATCACATACAGTCGCTTCCCTTGTTGGAGAAGAATGCATATGACGCAGCCTTCCAGCAGCCGGAATCGGCGCACTTAACCACTATATATGACCTTATAACAAATGCCTTTTCGTATAAAGATAGCGACCCCGCCTCCTTGAGTGGAGTTGGGTCGGTCCCTTCTTACGATATTGTAATTATTATTAGTCAATTTATGCTTCTGGTTAAGCTTAGTTTCGCTAGCCATAAGCACATCGGGACTTTGGTCTGTAAGCAACTGGAATAGATTAGCTCTACGTTCGATCCTAATCAGTGAATTTACATTCACAGCCAGGATCTTTAAGGGTCTCTCTGACAGCGCGCCCGTTACGATCTAATTTGCGTTAAGCTCGGCAACAAGGAGTAGATATAGTCTACTCTTGACGCCTGCTCCCGTAACTGGTTTTGAAGACCGGTTAGCTGACCTTGAATGGCCCGCAACGCAGTCAACAAATCCGCATCCACTGCTGGAGCCTGAGGCACGGGGGCCTGTCTGGCTTCCTTAGGTGGATGCTGTACCGTTTTTCCCTTTCCTGACGCCATGTGGGCGTAGGAAATTTGGGGATTGACGGACATTGAGGGAGGGCGAACGGCTGGTTGATTCGACACAGCCGTTTGCTTCGCTTTTTTATACAAACGCTGTAGTACCGCCTATGTCTGCTTACTTGTCGGTATATAAACTTCAACTTCAAATAATAACAAACAAATTATTTAAAAACTATGTTTTGTTAGATATATTTTTTTTTTTGGAGAATGCATTCTATGAATTTTCAGTATGGTATTTTCTAGAATACTCTACTAATTAATACAGAGTAGGAAGGTATACTACTTTTTTGTTTATAATTTTTGATTAAATGAGAGAGAATGGATCTTATATTGATAAATATTTTATTTAATGTCGGCAATTGTGTATGGAATACAATATCAGGTGAATGTCCGCCTCTGTTAGTCTCACAAATGCTAGCCCATTTGAGCACATTTTTCATTACGTTCTCACACATTTCACGCGGTATTTCATTAAGCGTTTCTAGTTTGTTTGCATAAACCTTGCTATTCAGATCTCCCCACAAAAAGAAGTCCGGAGCAGTCAAATCAGGCGACCGTGGAGCCCAATCCACATCACCATTTCTTGAAATTACTTGCTGTGGAAAGAGGTCTCGCAGTAATTCCATTGTAATCCTGGCTGTATGCGATGTGACACCGTCTTGTTGATACCACATGTTAATCAAGCCCAAAGCATGCAGTTGTGGCGTTAAAAAGTTTTAAATAATTTCACGATATCGCTCCCCATTCACAGTAACCGTTACGCCGTTTTCATTTTTAAAGAAGTAAGGTCCAACGATTCCTCCTGATCAAATTAAACATTAGAGGTGACTGATGAATAATTTGAGGGTGTTCCATTGCCCAGAACCGACTATTCTGTTTATTCACATATCCATTCAAATGAAAACGTGCCTCGTCACTCATTACGGTTTGTCATGGGCTAGCTGTAACATCCTATTGGATATGTACTGCGGCATAAATTGTCTTGTAGAAGAAGCTCTTGTGTCAACTGAATCTTAAATGAAAACAAATGCAAATCCTTGTGCAAAATTGTGGCCAAAGTTGTTCTTTGAAGACCAAGCTCCTGAGCACGGCGTCGAATTGAGGTTGATAGATTGTTTTGAACACTTCCTTGAGCAGCAGTAATATATTCACACGAATTTACAGTACGTTTTGGTCCATGCTTGGGCCTATCACCTACAGAACTTCTTCGAAATCATTCACTACACGATAAATAGTGCGTTTTGTTGGCACATTGTTTCTCCCAAAAATTTCACGTAACTTTTCATCGTCACAGTAATCGATGATTGATTTTGATAAAATGTTTTAACGATTAAAACACCTTGGTTTATCGAATATTTTGCCAAAATAAATTTTCCACATGTCTACTTCACGACTGCCAAATACGAATTGTAAAGACTAATGTTTACCAAAATGGCGGCAAATCAAAGTAGTATACCTTCCCGGCAGACACCCGGAGTTGTACAACAAGTTGTGTTTTTAAATTTCAAAAACTAAATTCACATGAATATCACTTTCTGCAGACAACATTTTTGACAACAAACGCGGTACATACCGACTGTTTACTGATTGTTTGTACCGCGGCTCGTAATAACATTTGTATACCCGTTGAACGCATTGAAATATACGTAATCGGTATACATTAAGTACCGCATGTGTACCGAGCCTACCGAACGAAACGATACTGCACCGACAAGTGAGGAAGCGGCCTTAGGTGACGCGCATGAGTATAAACCGATCTCAACGAACTTTAACTGCGCAACTAGAGTTAATGAGAATCGAGCTAGATGGAAAGATATCTTGGATAGGGCCAGGTTCAACGGACTATATCACCAATCCGACCGTGTCGTGTGTCAATTGCATCAAAATGCGTTTTAAATTTTACCCACTGGCTAATTTTTGAAATTTCTGTAGGGTTAGAAACAAATTGGCTTTTTGCTGTGTTTTTGGACCAAATAGGATTTCATTAAAATACTATTATCAATAATTTCCCAAAAGTATTTAAACAAAATTCCTTTCTTTATATATTCTTGTTTTAAAAAAATACGGAATAGATTTCAGAGAATTCATCATACATCCATTAGTTATTTATTTTTATCAGTAGCTAAAATATTGTTGTATGATTTGTGTTCGTGATTAAGGTTATCCATTCTACTTTATTCAAGCTAAGCACATTTCGCATATAAAATATAGCGAAATGATTGAAATCATAACATATTTGTAACCATTATCTTAAAACGGTAATTACATTTTCTTGTAAAAAATAATTTTTTTTTGCTTTCTATTTTTTAATCTGAATGATGTGCTATTTTCCCGACGCATGTGAACACTGGTAATGACGATTAATGCACGAGTGTGCTTTCCATCTATCTTACTACTCAGTAGGCATACCAAATTTAAAAAATTAGCCACTGGATAAATTTTAGCGAGCTGCAGGTTAAAATTTTGAACTCTCTATTCACCATACTAATGTCAAAAACTATACACTGGCTAAAGTTTTTTAACGCAATTGACACAGGGTCTTTGCTAAAATCAAAGATTATTTCGCTCAAAAGTATACCAAGGATTTCTTTATCCGCACATTATTTGATCGTACGATATTTGAATATTAATTTTTTTTATTCAAGTGTCTTAAAGAACAAATTGCCATAAAGTACAATTAAATCAAAGCTTCTCACTGATACCGTTCTTTGGTGTATCCGCTCTTCGTGATAAATTTTCATTTAAAGGAATAGATATCGCAAATATTGAAAATCCTTTTAATTACACTGCCAGATCTGGACCGCACGAAAGTGTTTGCAGAGAACAAAGCTTTATGGTTTTTGTTATCAAAAACAACTGTGTATTCTTTTGGGTATATAAGTACATTTTCTTTTCGGCGGTGGTATTATTTCAGCCCCCAGCTGACATTCAGCAATAAGACGTGAATTTTATGATGTGGTTGTTCACTTCCCTCAGAAGGGAGGAATAACTTCGTTCGCGTCGTAATATTTACGAAGCTATACAAAGTCATGCGGGTTTAAAACTTTTCCGTTTTTTTTCCGGTGATTTAATTCCAATGGGAAAATGTTGAAATGTTTGCATGTTTTCTACTTAAGCCAAGAATGGTGGCATAGATATGAATATGAGAAAAGTTGTAGGGCACCCATATAATAAATTAGAATTGTAAAAACATTGATGGCGGCGATATGGATCCACCTCATATAATTATATTTCCATGTAAGAACCGCAATGAATTCTTATGCATCATATTTTCCATGGTAATTTCTCTAATTTGTCCTCTTCATACTCTTGGGAAGTCGTAATAAATGAAATTTTTCTTACGATGAATTTGTTTCCGCGATGTTGGAAAAAATCGAATTTAAAAATGAATATCTTTGGTGAGGAGTTGACACTTTGATGATACGATAAGCAAACATTGGTGTTGTCTTAGTGTTGTCCTTTTAATCGCACTCATGTCCAAGAAAAGTGAAGGGTTAAATCGTACTCCATATTATATGTGGGTAGCAGAACCACAGTTTTCTATAAAAAAAAAGTTTATGTCGCAACATGCTCGTTCGGACCCAGGCCCTAGCTTTTTTCTCACAACCATTCATGTGTGCTTGTGTACTTCTTGCACGATGGCGGGACCTCCTGTTTTTTGCCGAATCCGGACGGCTAAGTTGAATTAAGCTTTTCATGGCAATTGATACTACTCGGATGATTTGTTAGATCATCACGAGAGTAGGGCCAGTGAAAAATCATTTAGGTGTTGCTACGACTGTGAATCGAACCCAGACCTTCCGCGCCAATTCATCGCACTTAACAGTCGCGGCACTGAGCACGTCACATTTCTCTATGCTGAGGAATATTTGCTACTGAAACAAGGTACGTTGCTTCCTGGCGTTCAGTTCAAACTTTTTAGATTCCGCTATCGCTTGAATTTTAAACCACAGGTTTGGTCTTCTTAGTCGTCTCGAACCTGAAGGCTGGGACTCGAAGAGCATTACTTTTCATTCGCTCAATTTAGACGTAAAAATGTAGTTGAAATGCTTTTAAAGATAATTATGGATCGCCTTTTCAGAAGAGGTAGCATTTAACACTATTATGGAACAGATCATTCACACTATAAAGGTTATAGTGAGACGGGAGGAGTCACTCGGCCCATCAGATGCATTCAAACTGCGAATGCTTCAATCTTGCAATCCCACTGCATTTTGCGCTCAAAAATGAGTTTTTTATTGGACTGTGCGATGGTTCAGTTCAACATGCTCACGTTTTTGGAGGATTTTTGTATATAAAATTACTAAGAGGACATTTGGTTGCAACAGGGCGAAGTAACAGCTCACACCTTGCAACGTGGTTTTGTGTTTTTACACCCTATCCCATAGGATTATATTACTTTTGATACACGGTTTGTAATAAATAAAACTCGCTAGATGAGTCAATCTAGCCATGTCTGACTGTCCGAGTGCTCTCGTTCTATACATACAGACCAAGTGTCAAAATTTTTTAAATCCGTTTTTGGTCAAACTTTAAAGAATTTTAAAAAAACTGCATGAGTAAGATAGTAAGACAAAGTGATTAATGTTTTAAGCTACGCAGACTTTGCATCCGGACTTCTTTTTTTAATAATACACGTACCAGAACAACTTCCAAACAATCTTGAATTCAAGAGACAATGGAAAGTTACGAGAAGCAGACGAAGGATCGCACAGCTCCATTTCCTTAATCAACTGAAGTTTTATCTAAACATATTTTATAACATATGTGAGTAAGAGTGGCAAAAAAAGTTTGTGGTTATGAAATTTTATAAAAATGGCTTTTTAACAAAATACTCTTTACACATTTTATCAAACTTTTTAATGGCTGGACAAAACTAAGGGTTTTCAATTGCATATGCTATGATGTTGGGTATTCAAATGTTTTTTTTTTTATATACTCAATTTTTAAAAAGTAACCAACATATTCAGACATTCTCAATGTCAATATTTCGTCCATATGAAGTTATTTTAATTTTCGGACAATCAATCCCTTTACTACATATACTGAGTGTTGCGATAAAAACTTGGCAGCACCTTTGGGATATGTTTCAGAACACACCCCAAAGTAAACTGACAGATGTCAGTGTAGAAAAATAAAATGTTCTTTCTTTTTGTGGTTAAGATACTGGGCGGTAGGAGCACTATTGTAAGCCTTTTTTATATTCTACTACTGAATTAATAATTAATTTTGAATATCTTTGGTGAGGAGTTGACACTTTGATGATACGATAAGCAAACATTGGTGTTGTCTTAGTGTTGTCCTTTTAATCGCACTCATGTCCAAGAAAAGTGAAGGGTTAAATCGTACTCCATATTATATGTGGGTAGCAGAACCACAGTTTTCTATAAAAAAAAAGTTTATGTCGCAACATTCTCGTTCGGACCCAGGCCCTAGCTTTTTTCTCACAACCATTCATGTGTGCTTGTGTACTTCTTGCACGATGGCGGGACCTCCTGTTTTTTGCCGAATCCGAACGGCTAAGTTGAATTAAGCTTTTTATGGCAATTGATACTACTCGGATGATTTGTTAGATCATCACGAGAGTAGGGCCAGTGAAAAATCATTTAGGTGTTGCTACGACTGTGAATCGAACCCAGACCTTCCGCGCCAATTCATCGCACTTAACAGTCGCGGCACTGAGCACGTCACATTTCTCTATGCTGAGGAATATTTGCTACTGAAACAAGGTACGTTGCTTCCTGGCGTTCAGTTCAAACTTTTTAGATTCCGCTATCGCTTGAATTTTAAACCACAGGTTTGGTCTTCTTAGTCGTCTCGAACCTGAAGGCTGGGACTCGAAGAGCATTACTTTTCATTCGCTCAATTTAGACGTAAAAATGTAGTTGAAATGCTTTTAAAGATAATTATGGATCGCCTTTTCAGAAGAGGTAGCATTTAACACTATTATGGAACAGATCATTCACACTATAAAGGTTATAGTGAGACGGGAGGAGTCACTCGGCCCATCAGATGCATTCAAACTGCGAATGCTTCAATCTTGCAATCCCACTGCATTTTGCGCTCAAAAATGAGTTTTTTATTGGACTGTGCGATGGTTCAGTTCAACATGCTCACGTTTTTGGAGGATTTTTGTATATAAAATTACTAAGAGGACATTTGGTTGCAACAGGGCGAAGTAACAGCTCACACCTTGCAACGTGGTTTTGTGTTTTTACACCCTATCCCATAGGATTATATTACTTTTGATACACGGTTTGTAATAAATAAAACTCGCTAGATGAGTCAATCTAGCCATGTCTGACTGTTCGAGTGCTCTCGTTCTATACATACAGACCAAGTGTCAAAATTTTTTAAATCCGTTTTTGGTCAAACTTTAAAGAATTTTAAAAAAACTGCATGAGTAAGATAGTAAGACAAAGTGATTAATGTTTTAAGCTACGCAGACTTTGCATCCGGACTTCTTTTTTTAATAATACACGTACCAGAACAACTTCCAAATAATCTTGAATTCAAGAGACAATGGAAAGTTACGAGAAGCAGACGAAGGATCGCACAGCTCCATTTCCTTAATCAACTGAAGTTTTATCTGAACATATTTTATAACATATGTGAGTGGGAGTGGCAAGAAGTTTATGGTTATGAAATTTTATAAAAATGGCTTTTTAACAAAATACTCTTTACACATTTTATCAAACTTTTTAATGGCTGGACAAAACTAAGGGGTTTCAATTGCATATGCTATGATGTTGGGTATTCAAATGGTTTTTTTTTATAGATTCTCAATTTTTGAAAAGTAACCAACATATTCAGACATTCTCAATGTCAATATTTCGTCCATATGAAGTTATTTTAATTTTCGGACAATCAATCCCTTTACTACATATACTGAGTGTTGCGATAAAAACTTGGCAGCACCTTTGGGATATGTTTCAGAACACACCCCAAAGTAAACTGACAGATGTCAGTGTAGAAAAATAAAATGTTCTTTCTTTTTGTGGTTAAGATACTGGGCGGTAGGAGCACTATTGTAAGCCTTTTTTATATTCTACTACTGAATTCATAATTAATTTTTGTAATAAAGATTTTAGTGAACATTGGAAAAATCACTTAAGATAAGTGTTTTGATTTGACCGCCCGACTTCTCAACACTGAGGAAGTAAAGACCTTTAAATCACAGTTATATATTCCTGTTCATTTGTCAGCAAAAAAAGTTAAATGTTTTTACTGATAGCTTTCACCGGTTCCAATTGTTGTTTTCTAGGGATAAATCTAAGCATACCCTGTATAACCTGTCATGTCACAATTGAGTTGTTGAAGGAAACGTTCAGTGAGTGCATAATTTCGAGTTTTGGTCCTGTGAATTGGCTTCCTAGAGGGCGCTGTTTAACGTCGCTTGACTATTTTTTGTGGGGATATGAAAAGTCGGTAGTCTACGCCGATAAGCCGTAAACGATTGACCACTTGAAAGACAACACTCTCTGCGTTATTGCCGATATAGTCATCAAAAATTGGACTTACAGATTAGATTACGTCTGAGCCAGCTGCGGCTGTCATATGCCAGCAATCATATTTAAATTATAATACAAATACACGTTTTTGGCGCACCAGGCTCGTTAGTACCCACTGCCGAGCATTCTCTCAAGCTCAACCCTTCATGTGTGCGTATGTACTTCTTGCACGATGGCGGGACCTCCTGTTATATGCCGACTGCGAACGGCGAATTCGAGATAAGCTTTTATTGACAATCGATACTACTCGGATGATTTGTCAGATCATCACGAGACTTAATTATAATACCAGAATTTAAATTTCATGTCAATTATAAAATTGTATTGGTAAAATCGCAGCTGAAAAGCGAAAGTACACAGGTCAGCTGTTCAGAGTATGTTTTTCTTCAGAGCTACTTCCTCATATAATGATAAAGCTAATGAACAGCAATTAAGTAGATTACACTTTAATGTCGATAAACTTACGGTTCGATTGGCGAATAAGTCGAGGTCATATGGTGTGTCATAACAGAATTTCTTTTTTAAAATGGAAATCTCAACGAATAATTTAGATTCTGCAAAAATGTTATCTTGTGTAATACTAACAGCAATCCTACGCTCTGTTTTCAAATTCCCTGCATGTGGCTTACTTATGTTGCGTAACGTTTCCCTTTGGAATTAGATAGGTAATGCCAATTGCTAACTGTTTGTAAAATCCTATAACTTTCGAACATCCTTTCGATTCTGCGATATCAAGCTATCTGAAGTAGTATTTTTAAAATTTTCCCTAACACAACAAGGTTCAACCTATTAGTAAGCCCAATTAAAAGTCAGTTGGATAAGTCTGTATGATTTGTGCAAAAACACAGATTACTACTACCATGTGCATTGCATATCGAATTTTATTCAAGGCTCAAAAGTTGTGCCTTGTTCGTTCACACAAAGTGCGTATGGAAATATGAGTTAAATTGATGTTTAGTATGGATTCCAACGAATACCTACTTACAACCTCCACACCACCTACATTAAGCTCCAGAATTCCTGAAAATAATGAATCTTTAAAAGTTTAATCATATCGTGTACATACTTCTTATCATGCATGGTTTTCGTAAATTTTTAAATTTTGTCAGGATTCTTTCTTTTGGTTTATATCATCATGACATGATAGCGATTTTTATTTTTACCGGCATAACTTCCCCACTGAATTGAATTGATTCAGCAGAGGTGATAAATGCCGTTAAAAAAAATCGTAAATGTTTTCGATTTACAGTTGGCAGTTTTATGACATGCCACGAGCACATAACAAATGATATGAGAGCGTGCATCCTGTGGATATAAGCTTAACGCGGTTTCGAAATCATCACACTTTATCTTCATGACACTCCCTCGCGCAACGATGGAGTTTTAACATCGGAAGATATACGAGACTTAGAAATGGCTTATGTTATAACCCTTCTCACTATTTGTATGAAGAACTGGATATGTTCTTATAATGAAATTTCTCGTTTACTTTGGATTTATGTTCTTTAATGCAAAACGGGGAAGTGTTTTGGAACATACCTTAGTCACTTCAATGCTATTATTTTCCTGTTACTCGTGTTATCAAAGGCAGCCAAATGTTTTTCGAAATCCCATAAATTACATTTTGAAATACGTTCCATCATCATTATGTGGAATGTAGGTGTTAGATAGTTTTTTCTTTTTGTAAATATTTGATGGATTTCAGGATATTAAAATAGTTTGTATTATCTCCAGGGTAAAAGCTATTTCTTGTGTGTTTTTCAAAAGGATTATATCAGATAATTAGCCTGTCAAGTAGACTGACATCTATTAAACAAATATTTGAACAAATTGCTTTGTAACAACGAATAATTTAATAGTAAAAGGAAGAAATAAAACGAATGGCTTGACAGCGATTTTCCAATATAAAACGTCACAAATCAGACAAAAAATCTTAAGAAAGACCAAAAAAGATTACTCAACCATTTTTCAATGTAAGCCATTTACCTTGCAATTATCGGGTTAACTGAATTTTTTAAATGTCAGGAAAAAGTCGATAACCTGAATCAGTTATTGAATGACAAATATCTGGAAGATCGACTTATTTACAGTACAGCAATACAGGATGGGATAGGAAACGAAATAGTATTGCTTTCCACGTAAATTCCGTTTGCTAACAAAATTATATAAGACAGTAGTAAAGGTAACTATCCTATCCTATATCCTTGTTGTCCCATTGTGCTACCCTTCAGTAGGTCACAATATTTCTTTTTCATGTAAAGAGAAGTCAATGGGATTTTAGGGAGTTCTTGGAGATCTTGGAAATAAGAGCTTGCATTAGAGACTTAGTCAGTGAGAGGAAAACGTAATGTGTATTTTCGGGGTTGGAGTATAAAGTATGAATGCGCCAACATTATTTTCCCTAATTTCAGCTTATCAAAATGCTACACCATTTGTTAAATAAAAAGCAAACTTATTTTTTGTATAAATCAGTTAGTATGTTGGTTAGCATTTTTCCAAAACTAAAAAAAACGAGTGGTGGGTGCACTACTGGGTCGTATGCAACTTTCTCTTTCACAGCGAGTTAATTTGACGTTTTTAACAATTTGGCTAAAATACACAATAATATTTATTGTGATTAATGATACGAAAAATGATATAAATAATGTCGAATGTATTTATACGAACGTTTATTCCGTATGTGAAAGTAATCATGCGAATAATAATGATTTTCCGTTATTGGCCAAAACAGAAAATTCCGTTTAGGGATAATTGGGCCGAAGCCAATTATTTGGAACTCATGAAACAGTAATTCATTCAATTTGGCAAAATTGCTTCCGAGAAATTGACAATTTTCTTAACATGGCCTATATGAAAAAATTCGTTATATGGATTGTTTTCGAAAAAACTGGGTATGCCTTTTTGTTGGAACTAATATACTTATAGTAGATATGAAGTTCAATCAAAATCATTAAAGCCGTTTTCGAGAAAATTGAGGTTATGTATTTTCTTATGGCAGGTACCGGTAATAACATGGCTACGAAGTTTGGAGAGACGTGTACGGACAGACAGACCTATGAACCGATGGATGGAATTCCAAAAACCACTTTTATGAGTTCCTCTATCATCGTAATGTTAGAATCAATCAAAAACTCGAGGTCGCACATTTTCACGAAAACAATATCTTTCTCTTTATAAGAAATAAGAAGAACAGAAAAAAACCGTATCCGCTGTATCCTATCACATCATCAAAACAAGTGGGCGCGAATAAAATCTTTATATGTAAGAAATATAGAAAATAAAATTATTTAAATATTAAAGATGCTTTTTTAAGATTCGTTAGGGTTTGACCAAAAACGACTCTGAAAAGTGGGCAAATATAAAGAAAAAGGTATTGATTTGGTAAGAATACGCCTCCAAAAGGTGGGCGTGGTTTTAAATAATGTATTTAAGGAATATTTTTTTCATCAAAATTGCATCAAAAGTTTTTTGGAATATTTTTAAATTTTACCGGAAACGGTTTTTTTTTCTAAAAAAGTGGGCTTGCAAAAAAACTATATACAAGGCGCAAAAGCAATCCTCCTAGCAGAAAATGCTATAAATTTTGCGATTGGCCCCTAATGTCAGTTCTGTTTTGACATTTGTGTAGTAAACACATGCGAAATACACGTTAATAAACAATGTTACGCTACACTGCTCCAGAACGCAGAATATTGGTGACTATTTATTTGAGCAATAATTGGTCGGTGACTTTGGCACAACGTGAATTTCGTCGCAGATTTCCTAGGCGTCCAACGCCTACTGGTGAAACACTGCGACGTTTAGCCGCTCGTCTCGAAAAGACTGGCACAACACGAGATGCTGCCAGGCGTGGCAGACCCCGGACTAGCCGTTCTGTAAACACATGCGAAATACACGTTAATAAACAATGTTACGCTACACTGCTCCAGAACGCAGAATATTGGTGACTATTTATTTGAGCAATAATTGGTCGGTGACTTTGGCACAACGTGAATTTCGTCGCAGATTTCCTAGGCGTCCAACGCCTACTGGTGAAACACTGCGACGTTTAGCCGCTCGTCTCGAAAAGACTGGCACAACACGAGATGCTGCCAGGCGTGGCAGACCCCGGACTAGCCGTTCTGCAGAGAATATTGCTGCTATAGCCGAAGATGTCATGGAAGCGCCGTCGACATCGACCAGACGACGTGCCACGCAAATGGGTATCAGTCGACGGTCTTTACAGCGAATTTTGGTACAAAATTTGAAAATGTTTCCGTACAAAGTCCAGACGGTGCATCAGCTGTTAGCTGTTGACCGCCAATCGCGTCTAACATACGCTCAAGCCATCCTTAATCACCACCAAGAGGACGATGATTTTTTATCAAAAATAATCATGAGTGACGAGGCCCATTTCCATCTTAGCGGGTACGTAAATAAGCAAAATTTACACTTCTGGGGCACTGAAAATCCGCGTGTAACCCACGAAGAGCCATTATACCCGCTCAAAGTCACTGTATAGTGTGCTGTTTTCGCTGGTACCATCGTACCTTTTTTCTTCGAAGACGTCGCGGGCCAAACGGTTACTGTGAGCTGGCGATTTGCACTGGCCAGCAAGATCGCCTGATTTGACCGATCCAGACTTCTTTTTGTGGGGTTTTTTGAAGTCGCGGGTTTATGTCAACAAGCCTCAGACTCTTGCAGCTCTTAAAGACAATATCCGTCAAGAATGTGAGGACCTATCGCCGGAAGTTTTGGCCAAAGTGATGGAAAATGCCATAAAAAGGGCTCAAATGACAATCAAGTGTGGTGGCGGCCATTTACATGACATCATATTCTCGACTTGATGTACAAAAAATTAAAAGACCAAATAAAAATAATCCACAAGAAGAATCAAAGTTTTTCTTTTTTTTTTAATTTACAGCCAAAAAACATAGGAAGGTTATTTTTGCGCCAGCTTGTAGATAAAATATAGATATTTGGTTTGACTACATATTATGTTATTCTGTCACTTTTTCAAAATTCGCTACCGTTAAGTCTAAAACAACATTTTTCTAAATAAGGGTTGTTCGAACAACACGCACCAGGACCACATGTAACAAATTTTATTATCCTAGGTTAAAATTTAAGGCCTAAAAACCGGTGACCTACAGTCGGACGAACAAACAGACATGGCTTAATCGACTCAGATAACGATTCTTAGTAGGTCCATATACTTTGGGGTATATCTAGCGAAATTATTTTCTCTATATTTCTCTATGTTACAAAGTTAATGTCTAATATACCCTTATCTAATATACCCTTATCTAATATACCCTTATGGGATAGGGTACTAAGACAATTAAATAATTAAAAATTGTAAAAATATGTAAAGCACTGGATATATAATTCGGCACTTAAGCTTTAAAATCACTTACCTACTTTCTTATGGTAATGTAATTCAAGTTAATTAAGGAAGATATAAGGCAGGCCATGGATGAAAACAAATATACATTTCTTACTCTGCTAGACTTTTCAAAAGCATTCGACTCTGTTAACCACGACATACTGTATATCAAACTTGTAGAACAGTTTAATTTTTCAATATCAGCCGCGAACTTGATCTTATCCTACTTAAGATCACAAGCAATCGTCGGTAACAACAATACGTCATATTTTCTTCCCTTTAATAAAGGCGTTCCACAGCGCTCTATAATGGGACCACTATTATTTTCCCTCTACATTAACAAGCTACCAAAATAAGTGAAAAGTCATCCTTACATATGTATGCTGACGATGTTCAACTGTATAACAGCTGCAGTCTTGGCCTGGTTGAAAATGGTGCGTGCAAAGTTAAAGAAGATCGTCAATCAATTTTCTTTTGGGCAGAATCAAACGGACTTGCTCTAAATCCCACCAAATCCCAATTTCTTATAATTTCTAGGACTAAAGTAGATACGCCGTGCTTACCTCCAATTAAACATAACGGGTTAGATATTGAATATGTAACTACTGCAAGAAATCTAGGTGTAACATTCACAAACAACCTTAGATGGAACTGCCACATACGTCTTGCTCTTGGTAGGATGTACGGGGTCCTAAGGATGTTCTGAGCATCCCAGAATATAACACCAGTAGCAACAAGAAAAATAATAGCTAAAACTCTGATCGTCCCAATTATGCTCTTCGTTTGTGAGATATTTGGTAACTGCAAATAAGAGCTCAAGCGTAAGCTTAATGTTTCTTACAACAGCATCGCACGACACATTTATGGACGTAAAAGATATGACCACATCTCCGCTTTCTCTAAGTCAAAATACGGCATAACTCTGGATAACCTCATAAAATTTAGGACTGTTACTCTGCTGCATAATGTTATAGAAACCCGTCAACCACATTATTTACTTACCCAGTTCAATTTCTCACGTTCCTTAAGAACCATGAAACTAGTTCCGACACGCTGTACTTATTTAGTTTCCAAGCGGTAATTTTTAATTCATGTTACTGAACCGTCCCTACTTCTTACTGTTCCATTAATGAGTCGCACAATCCAATTTAAAAAATAAACGCTCTGGTAACACTTCGCGTCACTTTAACGATATCAATTTTTTTAATTTTTTAGTTTTTATTTTCATGTTATTTCTTAAACATATTCTTTTAATTTAAATTCTAATTCTATTCTTCTTTGCTGTATAGTTTCATATTAATCCTGAATTATTTGTACCACAATCATAAAATTTTGATTATATTTTGAAATTGTCATTTTAATATCGCGCATTCTCTACTTAATGTAATACCCAATTTTAAAAATGTTTGATTCTTCACTAATTTATATGATATTGTATCTTAAAATGTTAAGACTTAACAATGAATAAATCTAAATCTAAAATAAGGTCGTTAATATCGGGTTCTACTTGTGTGCGCCTTTCTTTACTGCTTCTGATGTTTGACTATCGTATAATTTCCTATAATTGAACCATTATTTCCTAAGCCACAAACAGGGCCGGAAAAAATGTCTGCTCAAAACACCAATTCATTTTCCACCTCAAAGTTGTGTCTGTCGATAGTGGCATTCTGTCGAGATATCTGGTTACCACTATAGATAAAATAAGCACAGTTGATATGAAGTCAGTAACTTTGAGTTTCCCAACTAAACTCAGCTAATGTCTTCCCTCGTTGTACAACACCTAACCATTCATTTGTTTGAATATGTGTTCTATGTCGAACCGCATTTTTTGTACGTTTGTTTTGGTAACTTCAAGCAAACAACATCAATAGATTTTCAAAAACGAAATTTAATTTTTACAAAGATACCTTCAAAATTTTAAATAATTTCTTAATTTACTGACTTTATAGAGGTCAATACTATACATAATGTTGAAATCAACTAATTTTTTTTTCAAACACAAATAACTATTTTTGCCAACATTCAATTTCAAATCGCTATTCGAAAATTCGTGCAAAATTAATCTTTCCCAGTCGTATGATAAAATCTTTGAGGAAAATGAGAACGTAAAACATTTCTGAAATGCCTATTTTAGGTATTAAATTTCCCGTACCTACTTTTGAATTCTATCACCATCGTGTAGTTAGAATTAATCAAAATCTCGAGTGCGAAAATATTTGAGAACACAACGCCTACCCTATTTTCGTACTGTCAGTTGAGCCAATTAGCCAATATCCGAATATCCTACTAATTTCACGTAATTTCGGACTTTGTTATTGGTAATTGTATTCGTCGACCAAAACGAGCATCCGTGCCTAATAAACTCTTCAAAGCAAAAAAAAAAAAAAACAAGGAAGATACCTAAAATTGCACCAACACCCTACGGCATTTTGCAAACCCATTCGTTAGAACATTAATTTGATCTCTGCTATGCCTTTGAGAAAAATTCAATTACAAGTTGTGCCTGGCATTCATCCATGGGGAGAGGATAACGGTTTGTCCAAGAATTCTAAGAAACAAAAATATTCGATACATTTCCCACTGCGGCTGTTTTCGGGTTATGTTTAGATACTTCCACTTTAGGCCATTTCGTTACCAGTCTTGCATGGGTTGCGTGAAATTAATTTACTTTATGCACGTATCGGACGCCTCCTGACGACGTACAACTTTTTAGGCTGTGCGATACAAGGACGCGTTGTACGAATGTGGGAAATTGTTTGAACTTGCAAAGTGCTCTGCATCGTTGTGTTTAATGAGTTAAATGTGTTTCGAGTTTGGTTTTGTGAAGTACGTTCTTTGGTTAAATGCTTCCTTGGCGAGGCATAATCCCAATACAAATTATGAAGGCGGCCTGAGAAACTTTCTGTTTTCACAAGGATGTTGTTTGTTGTACAGGGTTTATTTAATTTCTGATTTCGATGAGCGTTCTCTTATATTATTTTCGATTTCGTAGATATTGTAAATAAAATTTACTCACTCAAGCTGGGAAGGAATATTCGTACCATGTTGTTGATATAGTCACTTTTCACGTGTTTAATTTGTAAATGATATTTTAATCAAATATTTGATGTCATTTTTCGCCCTTCTATTGGAATGTTGGGGAACATTTATACGAATTAATGCCATTTACAGTTTGCATTAATGAGATTTGAAATTTGATTAGTTTTCAGTGAGTAGTGCCGTAAGGAACAAAATATTGGTGTTTTATTCCATCAATGCTTGGATTTACTTAAGATTTTGTTTTAATAAAAAAATTAGAAAACACAAATTGGGAGTTTTTAAGTAGCACTTCGCCAATCGATTGGTGAATACTATCCAGTCATTTGCTGGCAAATCAAATGCAGCAGACCACAGTTTAGTTGAATAAATGCAAGTGGCCATAAGTGTCATGCTTTTCTTATTCTTATGTAATCTGTCTCGTTCGTCCACTTTGATTCTATGTACTCGGCTTTCACTTCATTTCAAATATTTGACAACAAATTGTCTGTTAGATAAGAAAAAACAAAACAAATTTTTTGCGCAACAGGCAATACCAAGGGCTTAGCATTATCATGTGTGCGTGTGTACTTCTTGCATGATGGAATCACCCCCTGTTTTATGAAAAATCCTAACGTCTAGGTTGTGATAAGCTTTTCTTGTCAATTGATACTACTCGAAAAATGTGTCAGATTATCACTAGAAAAAGGCCAATGAAAATTCATTAAGGTGTTGCTACGGCTGAAAATCGAACCCAGAACTGACCTACATCCCGCTACAAACTATTTCATAAACATCATTTTCATAGGAAAACGCCCCAAGAGTGGGAATGGAGACTGACAGACAGACGGACATGATCTGTAGGCAAAATATTCGTATCAATATTATTGAAGTATTTTTAACGAAATTTCTTTTTTAATTGCCTTTCTAACTGGCTTTTGCCTTGATCGATATTATCTATATAATATGAATAGACAATTTTTAAAATTTCTTAACCGTTTGAAATTTGTTTTTGCATATAATTATTGTACTCCTTTTGATGACTGAACTTTCAGAAAAGTATAGCTAATGCACATTATTATTCAATACATTTTCATCAAGCTCATAATCTTGGCCTACAATAAAAACCAAAGGACTTACTGTTGGTATCTTACTTTTATGTGGAGCTCTTTTTTTTTTTGGGTATTTGACACTTCACATTTGTATATCCTCTTTATCCTCTTATGCTTCTACCACAGTCAGGTTTATTGCTTTTATTTTTTGAACTCTTCTTTGAAATATTTTTTAACAATATTTTCACATTTCACTTATGCGTTTAGAGAGAGTTATGGCACATATGGGAACGATATTTTCAAAATTAAGTGCATATTTCTTCTGTTTCTAGATACTTTTTTTCTGTGTTCCAATTTTTGGCCAACTTCATTGAATTCCATTTTTAAATCGTTGTTCCGATCTGTTGTCGTAAAGTATTCTTCTTAAATCTATTTCACCACAATACTATCACCGCCATCCTTGGACAGTATTTTAAAGAAGGGGGCGGGAAAAATACTCATCCCAACAATGGCTTTGACAATATGATTAAAGATTTATGATTTCAATTGTGAGATGAGTGTACTTCATGCAAATCGAGGTCAGATATCATTGCTAGGGGTTCAACCATTTGCGAATCTGCTTCTTCAGATACGCAGGCATTGTATGTGGGTGCTGGAGTGACATCCAAAAATGAACACAAAAACAGAAAATACAAGTGGTGGTTGCACGAATGCGTCATACATACTTACTTCTAACGCGCTCAACTTAAAGTTATGAGTCTTAGAAATGTCAATCATTTAAATTTGTAATTTTCACTTGCTTATATTAAAGCAAGTATTGATTTAGTGGGCAAATTCGAACCAGAGATTTTTATCAAAGTTAACATTTGTTTCGATTGGAGATACCTGCGGCTTGGCCAAACAAAAACTCCTTTTTATGCCCTGTCAAATACGGGTATATTACTTTTGATACATAGTTTGTAACATAGAGAAATAATTTAGCTAGATATACCTGAAAGTATATGAATCGACCATGTCTGTCTGTTCGTCCATCTGTCCGTTTCTCTGTAGGTAATCGGTTTTTGTGCCTTAAATTTTGAGCTAGCATAATGAAATTCGGTATATGTGATCCTTGTACGTGCTGTTCATTCAAGTGTAAACATTTTCAAAATCTTTTGATGCTAAATCATTGGGTTTGATAAAACAAATATTTCGCCCATACATAATTAAAACCCACGCCCACTTTTTGGAGCCGTTTTTTTCTTCAATAACCATTTGTATATCTACAGGAGAAAAACGTTTTTTTTTGTCGAACCATACGGATTTTGATAAACTGTCAGAAAAATATGTTGTTTAATATATCTTTGCCATAAGCCCACATTATAGGGATATCATTTTGAGGATGGGATGGGATGGGGTATAAATCGAGCCACGTAGTGAATTATAGCCTTCTCACATGTCCCTTTTTAAGCTTTTATTGAAATATATACACAAAATATGTATGAATAATTATTTATTTCACTTACATACTTTTGATATCTACTGCCTACTTGCTTTTGAAAATATTACAAATACCAAAAATCAATACTCCCGCCACCTCTCACCATATAAAAATGTTCAATGTTGTGAGGCGGATAGTTTATTAAAGTGCTCTATCAACTGCAAAATGGCGTTATTAAATTCGGTAAATATTTTTTAATGGAGCTGTTTAAGTAACGACAAAATGAATACCCATATGGATTCAGTACTTTTTCACTCACTTAGCCATTACGAAGAATTCGTTACTTTCGTATGTTCAATACAGATTGAGATTCTGTTTATTGAACTTTTATATATAGGTATACAATTATTTTAAATGTTACTTAAATATATAAACTGAAATATAAATTGTGTTGGCTCTTCTTTCGGGGCTCAATGGTCTACAATGACATACATTTTAAATTATCTATAATAATACAATTGGCTGTTATGAATATAAACGTTGTCCTCTTTTTAGCTCGGGGCGTTCAACTCCGGTTGTCTGCTGTTTTTACTTATAGGTAGGGTTATTTATCATCGGTAGTAGCTTGTTGTTACCGTAATAAAATCCGGGTATTCCCAGGAAGTATGGGCATTCCAGTACGCCCCTTACGAATGAGTTTGGATGGTTCAGAAAATTGCGTAGAAAAATATTATTATTAGGTACTTGTTTATAGGCTCTATCCTTGCCTCTTTGTATAGTTAGGAATTCCTGACATATTTCTTTGTCATGTTGTCGTATGACTGTCCTGTACAATTTCTCAGGATTTTCCTTTTCAATATCCCAAGTTTATCCATGTATGTTTTGGACATGGTGTACCAGAAAGGAAAAGCATATCCAAAGACTGGCCGCAGGAGTTGGTTACACAGGAGTAGCTTTGTCCCTTTGCTTATTCCGTTCTGGTGTCTCATCAATGGATAGATTCTATGGAAGGCATAGTTGGCTTTCTTGATGACGGCTGTAGCATTAGGGTTGAACTGCAGCCTCTCGTGGTAGTAGATCCCTAGATATTTTGTTTTTAACGATGGAGTTGTTTCATCCGGGAGTTTTATCTTGATGGTATGCAATTTGGTTGCAGTTCTGCCTCGAGATCTAGATATTTTGGTTGGCCTCCGGAAACAGGTTAGCTCTGTCTTTGCTGCATTCACTTTGATGCCCCATCTCTGATTATATATCCATAAATGTTTTATCCGCCTTTCTACTCTTAGTGCTGCAATAATTGGGGACATTGAGCTAGAGTATGTAAAGGAATCATCTGCGTAAAGACAGCACTTGGTGTTGTGTTCTTGATGTGGCTTGTCTGAGGTGTACATTTTTAAGAGGTGTGGACCACGCTTCGATCCTTGAGCTACTCTTGCTCTGATCCACCTCGTAGACGATTGGCTGTTGTTTTATTCAACAAACAATTCTCTGCAATTAAGAAGAGATAACATAATTTGTAAAAGATTAATTGGGAAGCCAAGAAGCTTCATTTCATGGACCAAACCATGTATCCACACCGTATCAAATGCCTTCTCAATATCCAGAAAACATGCTACTATTACCTGGTGATTATTGAGGGCATTGGTTGCGTCTCCTTAAAACTTCACTAAGGAGTGAAGTGTGGAGTGCTTTTCTCGAAATTCAAATTGGTTTTCCGGGATAATGTTATTGTCATGACAGTATTTCTTGGCCTTCCTTAAAATCAATTCTTCTAAGATTTTGCTCGCGTTGCATAGAACGGAGATCGGCCTATATCCAGAGACACAGTCTCTCTTTCCTATTTTTGGTACTGCAACTATTTTGGCTGTATGTTTTGATAAAATAATATCGTTTATGTTTTAAAGTACGTAAGCAGTTGAGCACATCACAGAGCCACTCACACGTTCTCAGCGGTTGAGTCACTCATCAGAAAAATTTATCGTAAGACGTACGCACGAACACACATGCAAACATGCAAAATAGTGCGAGTAACGAAATCAAAACATACTAATAACGAATTTGATGCTAGTAACGAACATGTGAAAGTATCGAAACTTAGTTGACAGTAACAATTCGGTACTTCGAATCGAATCGAATACCCGTTACGAATACATACGTTTTGCTATTGCTCTATTATTTCATAAATTCCGAAAAAAAAACGTTCAATGCAAAAACATTGGTAATCTGTAGATAATTATACATCTATAGATAATTATAATCTACGTCCGCATTTGGGCACGTTTTAATAAACCCGTATACCCAACCCTATAGCATGTGCAATTGAAAAACGTTGTTTTTTGTCTAACCAAACAATATTATGATCAACTATCAGAAGTAGATGTGCTGAAGAAATTTATTTGAGCCGCGGGTGGCCATGTTCCAGAGGAATGCGTAGTTGACTGCTAAGCCAAACGCTGCGGGTTCAAGCCCCAGCTTCGGCAGCATTTGTTTTCTACGAAAATTGCCATCTTATCTGAGGCCACCTGTGCGATAATATGAGACAATATAAATCTAAGTCTCCTCCTCTGTGCCACGTAGGTTTATGTTTTATGGCTTTTCTTCTATGTGTCTATCTATCTGCCTCTATCTGTTATATTAATGTCTTGCTCTGTCCCAGCCGATGGCCTCAGTCGCCAGTGCTGCTGTGCTGTTACGTGTCTGTAGTTCGTTGCATTCATGTGCGAAATATTGTGATATATAAAAAAAAATTATTTGAAGGATGGAATGGGATAGGGTATTTAAGGATCCTAACAGCGGATTATATATAGCTTTCTCTTATGTTTTTATATAAAATCCAATTGCAGTCTTAAGCTTTAAGTACAATTATAACAATCAACAAGCATTGCGTCGACTAGTTTTACTAAGCTTGGATTCTAATGGCATACAACATACAAATTTACTATATTGGTTAAGCATCATTTTCATCTTACTAAATTATTGTTGTTATCAGTAGTCATCTAAGTACTTATTTGCAAGAAATTTTTAACTCAAGTTTTCTAGCTCTCAAAAGGTCATACGTTATATAGTATCCTAGAACAGTATGTAATTCTAGAGACTTAGTATGGATTTTCCTTTACAATAGATTTGCGATTACACACTATTTAAACAACTACCGTTGGAAGCTGTGTCATCTTTTAAATGTTGCGAGGTAATTTCATCTTATCATTTATAATCAGAATTTATTCATACTGATAAAAATAGCCCTATGCAATATGCACAAAAAATTATTTGAGTTTATTAATTTAGACAGGTACACCCTAATGAAAGTACTCTTTTGCTTCAACTACCTGTTTATCGATTTCCGCGATACGGTATGTTAATTCAATGCAAACAATTTAAATTACGTTTACGAATTGACACGGCAATGGCCGCAAACTGTTGTGTGAGTGACAACATGGAGTACGCACCTTTTTTCGCATGCTCATATGATTGACAATAGAATTTCACTTCTAAAAGGCTGCCTGAGACCTATCACAGTTAAAAAATTTCTTCTATGATAATTCAAGCAGCTTTGCATAAGTTCCAGGATATTGCGCTACGTTTGTGAGTAACGTTTGAGAATAATAACGGGTGATGCAAGTAGAGATACTTTTTTCAATAGCCTTTTTTGACAGATCACGTATGAGTCGTGTCATGCTGTCATGTTATTTTTGTTTAGTATTGTTTGGCATTTCATAATGGAAAGACATACGCGTGAACAACGTTTACAAATTGTTCAACTTTATTATAAAAATTCACGTTCTGTGCGGAATGTGTTTCGTGCACTTCGCTCAACTTATGGTCAACATAATCGTCCTACTGAGCGTACTATTCGCAGCACCATCAACCATTTTGAGACCCAGCATTCATTTTTGGATAATATTCGACCGAATAGACCACATCCAGCACGCTGTGAAGAAAATATAGCGGCCGTAGCTGAGAGTGTACACGAAGACCGTAGAGAGTCGATTCGGCGCCGTTCGCAGCAACTCGGACTGACGTATGGAACGACTTGGCGCATTTTACGTCAAGATCTTAAATTAAAAGCGTACAAAATACAGCTTGTGCAACAACTGAAGCCGCTCGACCTTTCCAAGCGACATCGCTTCGCTCTATGGGCTCTTGAAAAGTTCCAAGAAGATCCGACGTTTCCGAGGCAAATTTTGTTTTGCGATGAGGCCCATTTCTGTAAACAAACAAAATTGCCGCATTTGGGACGAAGAGCAACCTGAAGAGATTGAAGAACTGCCATTTCACCCAGAAAAAACAACGGTTTGGTGTGGTTTGTGGGCCGGTGGAATCATCGGTCCATATTTCTTTAAAAAATATGCCGGTGCGAACGTAACCGTCAATGGCGACCGTTATCCTGCCATGATAACCGACTATATGATGCCTGAAATTGAAGCTCGTGATCTCGGCGACATTTGGTTTCAGCAAGACTTCCCACACATCGCATCAATCAATGGACTTATTGAGAGAACAATTCGGTGAGCACATAATTTCACGTTTTGGGCCGGTCGATTGGCCACCAAGATCGTGTGATATCACACCATTAGACTTTTTCCTGTGGGGATATGTAAAGTCAAAAGCTTATGCCGACAAACCCGCTTCGATGCAGGCCTTGGAGGAAAACATCACGCGTGTCATTCGCCAGTTACCAGTCGAAATGCTCGAACGAGTGATCGAAAATTGGACTCAACGGATGGACCATCTGCGACGTAGCAACGGCCAACATTTGATAGACATAATCTTCAAAAAATAAATGCCAAAGAATGTTCTTTCAAATGATAATAAACATTCTCCATTAAATTTGAATTTTCTGTGTTTTTTTTGTTTGAAAAAGTAGGGAACCTCGAAATGGATCACCCTTGATTATGTAGCACATGAATTTTGCAAATAAATGTCCTTTATGATATTTATATGCTATTATATGCAATGGTTGGAAAAAATACTTTGTTTAAACAAAAATCGCACATTTTTCCCTACATCTTTTCCTAAAGTGAAGAAAAAAATCTTTTTATAAATAAAACGGGTGGTTAAATTTTAAGTACCGATGTTGAATGTGAACCACACCTAAATTTTTTTCCTGCATTTCATTTGACATTTCTCAATTTCAAAATAGTTCAATTTGAATCACGGAAAGATACAAATCGAGCAACACGTTAAAGTTATTCAGGTTTATTATGAAAATGGGCGTTCTACTCAAAATGCATATCGTGCACTTCGTGATTTTTTCGGTCAATTTAATCGTCCAAATGTAGGAGATGTGAAAAAATTAAGAAAATATGTGAAACACAAGTGCATGCTCGTACAGCTCGTACTGCTCAAAATATTGCTGCTGTTCCCGATAGTGTGGCTAAAGAGCCACCCACCTCAACTCGTCGTCGTGCCCAACAATTGCACCTCTCAAGCTCGTCGTTGATGAACATTATGCATAAAGACTTGCATTTACACGCTAACAAGATGGAATTGACTTAAGAAGCAATGCCAAAACCATGGTGGCAAGAAATGGCAACAGTGTATGATCCATTTGCGAAGAAAATCATCTTAAGTGATGAGGCACACATTTTCACCTTAGTGGATTCATCAATAAGCAGAATTGACGCATTTGGGCGAATGATAATCCAAGAGTGATGTCGAAAAACCAATGCACCTACAAAGAGTGACTATATGGTGCGGTTTATGGGCTGGCGGCATCATCGGGACGTATTTTTTCCAAAATGAGGTCGGTCAGGCAGTTACTGTGAATGGTGTTCGCTATCGTGAGATGATAAAGAAGTTTTTATGGCCCGAATTGGAAGATATGGATGTGGACGATATGCCACAGAGCTAGGGAAACAATGATTCTTTTGCACGACAAATTCAATGGCGGTATTATATCAAGTGGTGGCGATGTCAATTGGCTGCCAAAATCATGTTATTTGACCCCGTCGGACTTTTTTCTTTCTTAAGGGTTATTTGAAAGAAAAGATGTACGTCGATAAGCCAGCAATTATTCAATAGCTAAAGGATGAGATAATTTGACACATAAACGGCATATAACCTCAATTATGCCCCAGCGTCATCGAACATTATGACCATCGGATAGAGGTCATTTTTAAACATCCCCTTAAAAATTGTTAATTTGTAAAATAAATGCTTGTGAATTAATATATTTCCTGAAGTACACGCGGGATTATTTAAAATATGCATGTTGACGGGCTCAGTGGCGCGATGGTTAGTGTGATTAACTGCCGCGCCGAAGGTCTGGGTTCGATTCCCAGTCTAAATGATTTTTCACTTGCCCCTTCTCTGTTGATTATTTGACAAATTTTCCGAGTAGTATAGATTTTCAAGAAAAGCTTATCTCAAATTCGCTCTCGGAGTCAGCATAAGAAAGGGAGTCTCGCCATCATGCAAGAAGTACACACGCACACATGATGGTTTTGAGAAAGCTCGGCTGTGGGCACTAACGAACCTGTTTTTTTTTTTTTTTATAATTTACACGTACTCAAGGGGTTATGAATACCCTTTATATGTTACCACAGTACGAGTGTTAGAGAAGGAGAAGAAAAAGAGTGATAGGAAAGATTTTGGATGTAGTGGAGACTTAACTCCATGGGTGGTGTCCGAACTAGCTTCGGGGAGTCACTTTTTCTTGTGTTCGTTAAATTTGAAGAAATTCAAGATGGTGTGCATACTTTTGGTATTACACCGACCTTTTTATTTCTTTTTAAATAAAAGTGAAATGGATTTTGGCTGGGATTGAACGCACAACCTTCCACTCAACAGACGAACACATTACCACTACACCGCGGCCAAATTTGTGTTTGTATTTTTTATTTCAATTTTAAATTTTATCGAATGGTTCCAAATCTTCTACACCACAAAACATTACGCTGAGACCACCACACGTTCACTAACAATTGCCACTTTTTCGCAATTTCCTAGGAATCCTGCAGAAAATTTATTTTTTGATGCATGGTACTGAAAAGAACTTTCATCAGTCCACAGTTCTTGCTTCAAAAGTTATGAAGGCTTTTGTTTGTTTTTGAAGGCGAATTTCAGATGTTTAAGATTATTTCTTTGTAAAATTGGGGTATTGGTCTGGCTATATGAGTAGCAAAATCTGACTCTTTTAAACGATTTCTTACACTTCTTTCGCAAATTTCAATGTAGGTATGTTAATTATTCAATTCAATTGCTGCAGATTTCTAGCACGTAATCTTTTTTTTGCTTTGTATTGCTTGCTTATGTGTTCCACTAAAATACATGCATCTCATCTCATCTCATCTCATTTCTTGTAAACTGCATTATTTCCGACTTTTTTCTTATATTTGTAAACTAGCTGCTAGTGAAAGTCATTAAAATAAATAAATTGTATTAATGAAAGGCTGAGCTTTGCTAATTGAGCACAGCTTTGATGGCACGTGAAACGAAAAATAATAATATGATGTTACAAAAATGAATAAAGAAAATATTTTGCGCTCTTACCTTTATTATCACTGTTTTGTTTTGCACATCAACAGGTGACGCCTCTCAGTTCATCAAAGCAACTGAACTAGTGAAATTCATTAAAATTTTTAACCCTACATATTAAGAAAATACTGAGCTTTGATAATTTAGCTCAGCCTTGATCGCACGTGAAACAAGAAATAAATAAAAATAGTATGATGTTAATAAAATTAATAAAGAAAATAATTTGGCGCTCTTACAGTTATTATCACCTATTTTGTTTCGCACATCAACAGATAACACCCGTTTCTTCTCTCAGTTTATCAAAGTAAGCGAAGTAGCTTGCACACAGTCTTATAAAAACACTATTGCAACCATTTAATATTAAAACTTAAATTATTTAAACATTGAAATTAGTGTTGGTGTATCTTTATCGATTGTTAGATGCAAATATGAATGAGAGTGAGTTTTTCCAATTAATTAAAAAATCCCTCATTCAATTCCTTTCAAACCGGGAGTTTGAGAAGTGATGTGGATGCTCACATAGTATACGTCATACATGTTTACTACCCAAGATATTTTATTTTATTATGACCTTATCTAAAAACAAGCTAACTCTTGTGTAACGTTGCAAAACCACACATAAGATATTATTGAGAAATTTGAAATGGATATTTTGAGAAAGAAATAATTTATTCAGTATTTTCGCAGACAAGAGTTTCTGAATAATTTAAATGCTCTATCAACTATTTTCTGTAACCCATTTTGGCTCTGGTTGTGATGAAGTGAGATGTTATTAATTTTGATTGACATATGGACTAGAATACACACCGCACGTAAATAGCAAGTTATAGGAATTGTGGTAGAACTAAACTTTCAAATAATTTATTATGGTAGAGGGATGGAGGGTCTTAGCATTTTATGTAATGAAAACGTTTTTCAGCCCAAACAGAGGCATTGATGAGAAACTGCGTAGAATGTTTTTGATTCACATTTTATGCAAAATATACTTACCGAGGAATTATGGACAATTCTACTTAGTGGTGCTTTAGTCTGTTTTAAGAATCTGCGGGGTGGAATATTGGTGCCAATTCGTAGTACATGTACCAGATATGTTAAGTGTTAAAATTTTTCTCATAACCATTCATTAGGGCGTGTGTAATTTTTTGCAAGATTACGTAACGTCCAATTGTAATCCGAATTCGAACCGCTAAATTAATATACTATTTTATTGTATCTATTGTGTATCCATATTGATACAACTCGGTTGATTTATCTAATCATCACGATCTAAACTCGTTTAATTAAACGCTCCATTAACGATGTGTTCGTGATCCTACTGATGGGCAATTGAAGTCTCTGCTTACAGAAACGTTAGCACGAAATGTGTGATTTAAGTTGCTTTATGGCGGAGAAAAATTGACGCAACGATTTATTAAATCGCTAAAGATACGGTTAGAACTTTAGCTTCGTAAAGTGGAACTCTGATACGGGATCGCAATCAAAGAATTACTTACGACATATCTAAGAATGCAATTTAACAACCTCTACTTTCGTACTCAAACTACTAATGAGTTCATATATTAAGTCCTGATTATTCCAGCCAGTGCGTAATAGCACTGAATGATGTACGATATTAAAAACCTTAGTTTTAAATAGGTAACGATTCTTCGAAACGTTGTATGCTCCGTTCTTACACTTTTCTAACAACCGCACTGTGCTAACAAATTTAAATGATATTCATAATCCCTTGAGTACGAGCGAAACTAAAAACACATGAGAAGGCTACGATCGTTTAATACCCTATCCCATCCCGTGATGAAAATTAATATCCCCAAAATGTAAGATTTATGTCGATGAAATATAGAAAATTAAAGTTTGTCACAACATATTGCTCAGACAGTTTATCAAAAAAACACGTTTTACTCCTGCATATGGTATACAAATGGTGTTTTTATGAAAACGCCCACAAAACCTGGGCGTGGGTTAAAATTATATATTTATGAAATGTTGGTATTATCATAACCAATGAAATTGCATCAAAAGTTTTTTCGAATATTTTAAAATTTGACCGAAAAAAGTTTTCTACTGAAAACGCACCCAAAAAGTGGACGTGGAAAAAAAATTGTGTATAGACGATATATAATCATTTTCAAAGTATTTATTGGTTTGGCCTAAAACTACGCTTTTATGAAAACGCTTGTTCTGCTGGGAGCAACAAGAAACACATGTACCAAATTTCATCATACAAAATTTATGTATCAAAACTAATACACCCCTATGGGTTAGGGTATAATAACTCTTACTCTGATATTGCATATAATGAAACCACAAAAAAAAACTTTTTTGAATGCAATTTATTTGAGCCTGATAACAATTTACATCTAGATACGTAGTCATGACAGCCCCCTTGATGAATGTTCATAATTTCTGCACAAAACCATCATAATTACCATCATTTGTTGTCAATATTATTACCTCAGGAGTAATTCGGTAATTAGAGAAAAAAATGATTAAAAAGCTGACACGGCGAAATTATCTGTCAGGCATTTAACAAAGAATTCAAAAGAATTCATAATCAAGAATGTAATCAACTCATTAGCAGTGGTAAGGCTCGTTATTATGGACTAACACATTATTTGTCGTCTATCAGTAGTCACGTTTGATGAAATCTACTGAGGGTGTACTTTTAATTATGACACTAATTAAAAGTTGGAATAAATTTCGCTGTCAGTTCACAAGGACGGATACAAGCAAACAAATCGCCAAAACATCGACTAATAATATTATTTTTTGTCTATATGAAATGAAATATGAAGCGCACGACTGGGTTGTTGTTAAAGTCCGTTGTTCGTGCCATGGTTGTAAGTCATGGTCGGACATCTTCAGTGGATGTGAGTACGGTATGACACTCTTGTGGTTCCTCGTCGAACAAACCGTTTGCTTAAAGCCTTAGTTTAACAAGAATTCTGCCAACTTATTAAAGCTATCTGTTATTTTTCAGATGGAGAAGGTATAAGTGTGCAAGCAACTATGATGAGTTAAACGCACCCGCAACATGGTAACTGCCTTGATTCGCAGAAACAAAAAGACATTATAGGGAAATAAATTCAGGTCCCAATTCTAAAAAAATATTCGCAAATAGGAATAAATAAAAAAAAAAACATGTCCCTCCAAATGATATAAATCTTAATGAACTAATTGTACAATTCGTTCAAACAATTAACGCTACTTCTGTTATAGATATTACTATCCCTATTAGAAACATAGATAGTGTTTTTTTCATTGTCAGGTGTTGATGAAACATGTGTTGGGGTACCAATTTAAAAAAAATCAAATCTAAAGCCATAGGCTATTATAAAATTCACCCAGATTTTATAAAAATATTACTTCCTTTCATCTTGTCCCAAATCACTCATTTATTTAATACAATATTAACTACATACATCCAAGCACCCTGATGGCTGGAAGACTGCCAAAATTATGCCACTGCCAAAAGCCAAGAGAAGAGATTTTCGTCCAATTGCTATCCTTCCCTTCCTCAGCAAAGCCTTCGAGGCTGTTATTAGCCGACAGACTTACCAGACTGAGAAAAATCTCATCATCGGGCTTCCGTGCATGCTAAAGATAACCGAAGATATCCGCGAGGGTTTGGACAAAAACATAATTGGTTGTATTGTCTATTTAGATTTTTCTAAAGATTTTGATCGCGTCGATCATAGTATTTTGTTGAATAAACTTAAGGTCCAATTTTGTTTTGAGGATACTCTGTGCAAGTTACTGGCATCATATCTTTCCAATCGAAATCAGTACGTATTACATAAAAATGAATGTTCCCCACTTCTCCCCCTTTACTCTGGTGTTCCCCAAGGCTCTGTCCTAGGACCGCTTTTATTCACATGTTTAAAAAAAGATATTGCAGGCAATTGTAACATATGCAACCATCACATATATGCGGACGATGTTCAATTATATTTGATATTTCCTGAGTCCCAAAAATATAGTTCCATTGAAAAAGTAAATCACGAGCTCGATAAAGTTTAAAATCGAGAGCATGATAATAAGCAGAACCAATCAATTTTCTAAGATGCATCAACTATGTCTAAGTAACTATAGCATTATGTCAAAACCGGATTTAGCACTTGCTTGCATAATAACGGGTGTTTTTTCTGCATTTTATTTGACATTTCTCAATTTCAGACTAACTTAGTTTGAACCATGGAAAGATACACAACAGAGCAACGCGTTAAAGTTATTCAGGCTTATTATGAAAATAAGTGTTCAAATCAAAATGCATATCGTCACTTCGAAATTTTTTCGGTCAATTTTATCGTCCTAATGTGCGGACAATCGAAAAAATCGTTCAAGAAATGAGCAAACCGGATCTGTAAGAGATTTGAAAACATCAATGCATGCTCGTACAGCTCGTACTGCAGAAAATATTGCTGTTGTTCGTGATAATATGGCTGAAGAGCCTTCCATCTCAACTCGTCGTCGTGCCCAACAATAATTTTACCTCTAACCCTCGTCGTTGATGAACATTTTGCATAAAGACTTGCATTTACACGCTTACAAGATGGAATTGACTCAAGAACCAAAGCCAAAACCAAAACCAAGAAATTGCAACAGTGGATTATCAATTTGCGAAGAAAATCAACTTCAGTGATGAGGCACATTTTCACCTCAGTGGATTCATCAATAAGCAGAATTGCCGCATTTGGGCGAATGATAATCCAAGAGTGATTGTCGAAAAACCAATGCTGGTGGCATCATCGGACCGTATGTGGACGATATGTGTCTTCAACATGACGGTGCCACTTGCCAATGGCAATTCAATGGCTGTTTTATCTCACGTGGTGGCGATGTCAATTGGCCGCCAAGATCATGGGATTTGAGAACGTTGTACTTCTTTTTTTGGGGCATTTGAAAGAAAAGGTGTACAGCGATAAGCCAACAAAAATTCAGGAACTTAAGGATGAGATAATTCGGCATATTAACGGCATAGAACCTCAATTAGGCCTCAGCGGCATGAACCACACCAATATTATCATAATAGAAATAAATGACCATAATGTCCTTAATAATTTGTGTTTTATTCAAAATCAACATCGGCCCATAAAATAAAACCACACTATAGTAGCTTGTAATTAAAGTTAAGCTTCGAATATCTTCTGTTCAACCAGTATAGTAGAGGTTGGTTGGAATATGAATTTAGGTATCATTTTTCAGTCATAAAATTGTAAAATCGTGCTTACAAAAAATATAACAAAACGTGCTCCAGTAGCCACTCCCGAAGTCTCTGGAAAGTTATGCCTAATACAATCGCCAACGGACAATTTGAGCTTCTTTGCTGATCTCAAACAGAACAAGGTGTTTTACTTAAATCGACGCATTAGGGTTCTCAACGATATGTCGATTCAAGCTTCGTTCCAACACAGCGAGGAGACTGTCAAACGGCGATGACGAACAACATTCCGTTGTCAGGCAAGACGAACCATTCAATATTGGCAACGACAGCTAAAAGTGCCAACCACCCGACCTGAGTGCAGTGAGGATAGCAATATCTAAACTGAAGCTTAATAAGGCTGCCGGAAATGACGGCTTTCCCGCCGAGCTTTATAAAGCCGGCGGAGATGACTTGGTAAGTAACATCCACCAACTCATAAGCCGAATATGATTGGAAGAAAGTATGCCTGAAGAATGGAACCTCAGCATCATTTGCCCGATCCACAAAAGAGGAGACCTTCTTAACTGCGCCAACTACTGAGGCATAAGTCTCCTCAACATCGTCTCCTGAAATCGTTTACCAATAACCTGATCGACCCTTATCAGTCGATAAAATCTTCACACTTCGCAGATCCTGAAAAAAAAACCCAAGAAGTCCAAATCGATACCGATCACCTATTCATCGATTTCAAAGCCGCATACGACAGCATTTATAGAGACGAACTATACAGAGCCATGTCTAGTTTTGGTATACCGTCCAAAGTCGTCCGTTTGTGTAGGATGACGTCGGTTGGAAACGACCTCACCGAGACATTCGATACCAATGGAAACCAATACTCCGGCTCGCAGAGTCTTCGATTACCAGCCAGACGTCGGACTGTTCAAACCGGACTGTAGCGCCACTTAAGTAGGTAAGTATACTTGGTCCTAGTGTTTAGATAGGTGCCGTGAAGAATGTCTGGGTCCGATTCCCAGCTGTACGAAAACCTTAATTGTTTTCACTAACTTTTCTCCCGTGATGATCGGACAAATCATCCGATTAGTATCAATTGTCAAGAAAAGCAAACCTCAAGTCAGCCTTTGAAACCACAGGAAGTCCCGTGATCGTTCATGAAGTACATACACATGAATCCACGGCTTATACGTATTAACGTTAAAGGCTCTCTACAAATATTCCTGAAAAGTTAAAGCATCTCTGAGAAAACAAACATTTTGATAAACCTCAAAATACTTACACCCTACAGATTATTATGAGTTGTCTAAAGTTTTTTTTTAACTTGTTTGATGATATTTTGTTGTAATTTATGTTCATAGAAAAGCTTATTAGTAGTAATGTCATAGAATGAACTAAAAAGCTGTCCAAAACAGCCCTTAAGGATTCATTAACGAGAATCAAAACAAACAGTGATACTGCTAAATCTTAAGACGAAATTCTCTAAAATAATAAAATACAAATAACCTTCCATTTTCAACATCAAACACATTTGAAATCCAATATAATTAATTTCAATGGAAACTATAGTAACAACAGAACTTGTGAACACAAAAAAGGTTTGCTGTGGGTGTTAATCTCTGTACTGTACAACTGTACAACTGTACAAAAGAATCCTGACAGTTTTCAACATTTTCTTGAATTTCTGTGGAAATGCAGCTTTGTTTAGTCTTTTTTGTTCTACGTAATTCCAGATAGAACAATTGAATCAATTTCAATTTTGAGATTTTATTTACACAGTTGTTTAGCATTTGCAATTGTTTACCCACAAAGCAAAACAAAAATTGTTTCGGTATAAACATTAATTTATACAAGATTTAGTTTCAATATGTCCATTATTTCCAACATTTTCTTTTTAAATATAATTGAAATAAGTTTTACTTCTTTTTTATACGCTATCCCATAGGTGTATATTAATTTTGATACATAGTTTGTAACATAGAGAAATAAATTAATTAGATATATGTATCCAGAACATTTCAGAAAACATAAAGATACATAGGTCAGGAATTTTGAAAAAGTACCTAGCAAGATATTCAGACAATCTTAATTGCTTTTTTTTTCTATATAAAGTTATTTGTCACGCTAACTTTTTGGGGCAATTTCATAAAAAATAACTGTTTTCAGCTCAGATAGAAATTTGGCGCATGAATCCATGTTGTACATATTAATATTTTTATATTTTTAAGGTATATAATATGTGTATTATATGACAAGAGGAGAGCAATAAATGCAGTTAGAATAACTGGTATTAAAAATAAAAGAAGCAATATGTTATCTGCCTTCTTAATCAGGGGCTTATACCTACAATTTAAAAAAGGTAAGAAGTCACTGTCATTTTTTTAATTAAGCTTTCACTGCTATACCTAGGAGGAAGATAAAATCAAACCACATCCCTTCAAAAATGGACAATCCATATATTCTTTTCGTAATATTCATAACATCTCTTTGTATCCTGGATAGTTGTTACCATTGTGGTTTTTTGGTTGGTGGGTTTCGGGGAAGCCATACCTTCAAATTTCAAAGGAAAATGTAGGTCCACGGAGCAATACTACTTGTTCGTCTCTCTAACACGAGTATGCAAAATACAGTACATGTTGAATATTTTTAGTGTGAAGAGATATTAACACTCTTCACCCAAGTCTAGTGATTTCTATATAATTCTGTAGATTGTATAACACAGGGTGGCCGCGGTGTAGTGGTAATGTGTTCGTCTGTTGAGTGGAAGGTTGTGCGTTCAATCCCAGCCAAAATCCATTTCACTTTTATTTAAAAAGAAATAAAAAGGTCGGTGTAATACCAAAAGTATGCACACCATCTTGAATTTCTTCAAATTTAACGAACACAAGAAAAAGTGACTCCCCGAAGCTAGTTCGGACACCACCCATGGAGTTAAGTCTCCACTACATCCAAAATCTTTCCTATCACTCTCTTTCTTCTCCTTCTCTAACGCTCGTACTGTGGTAACATATAAAGGGTATTCATAACCCCTTGAGTACGTGTAAATTATAAAAAAAAAAAAAAAAAAAAAAGGGTGGGTTTAAAGAAATGTAAATATAAAAGTTCCAACATTTTTGGAAGTGGTATCGAATATCATTATGGTTTGACATTTATGTTGCAGATAGATAGAGTTGACAACAATCAAGAATCATTGTAATTGATTATTTGGCCAATCTTTGGTCTGTTGTTTATTCGTAGCGTGCGTTTCTTCAGAAATTCTTCCTTAGAGCTTTCTAAAATGTCATGTTTACCACAACATACCACAAACCATCTAAGTATGGAAGATAACTTTAAAGATGCCTGTTTACTATATAGAGCCTATTGTTTACCGTAGACTTTGAGTAGGGAATTTCAGAAGGTTCTAATAACAGTTTTACGTTTTTTTTACACATTCGCAAGAGGTGGGCGGTGAAAAAAATGTTGGTGTTGTTTTTTTCAGGATAAGAACCAAATACCCTGCACTTAGTAGTCCCACGCCTTACCCCATAGGGCACTGCTGTAAAAGACGAAGTGTGCATAACAATATTTTAGTCGTATTTTCATGAAAACTTTCGAATTTCTTTAAACTTTTACCCATAATTGGAGGTGTCTTTTAACTTTATACGGATGAAAGGTACGCGATGACATTGCCTATATAATATGTATAGATACTTATGTTACAAACCAAGTTATTAAATTCTTCAAAAAATTGTTAATGTCGAACTCTCAAAAACCAACTATGACAGCAATGAACCTTAATTTGGTAAGCAACAAATTTGATTTTTGTTTGTGACGGGTTGATTTTAAAAATTGTTCATATGCAATGGTTTTACATTAAAAAATTGTTTATCTAAGGTTGAAAAATCGGTAGATGACTATCTTAGTAGTAGCGCAACAAAAACCATTTGTGTAAAGCGATACTGAGAGCGCAGTGCTTTGTGATGTAAAAGACAAATTACTGTTAATATTATATATATATATATATTTCTAAATATATGGTTTTCACCTTTTTGAAAATTCTATATTATTTATCCCTGCTAAACAAAAAAAAGGACAACGACATTCGTATCTGCACCTGAAATGTGAGAACATTAAATAGGAGAGGTGCAAGCGAACAACTAGCGGAAGCCCTTAACTGCTACAAAGCAGACATTACTGCAATCCAGGAAATACTATAGTATGGAACGGGCAAAAAGAGGATGAAAAACTGTGACATCTACTACGGACTGTGTTAAAGTAAGCATAAACAGCACTATTCGGATGAGGATTTGTTAT
The DNA here is from genome assembly GCA_949824845.1 of Rhingia rostrata. Taxonomy (NCBI): domain Eukaryota; kingdom Metazoa; phylum Arthropoda; class Insecta; order Diptera; family Syrphidae; genus Rhingia; species Rhingia rostrata. The sequence continues at coordinate 47,506,239 of OX463756.1, forward strand.
AAGTGCCAGACTTAGGCAAAAAGTCTTATGTTATGACATAAGCGAAGGCATTGTAACAATCCGCATCAAGGCCAAATTCGCCAACTTAAGCCTTATATGCGCTCACGCCCCAACGGAGGAAAAGGATGATATAGCTAAGGATTGCGAAGGATGAGCGACTGCCGAAGTACGATGTTAATATAGAGCTGGGAGATGTTAACGCAAAGGTAGAGATAGAAGAAATCTTCAGCAGCATTGTCGGAGGAGGAGGAAATGTTGTAAATAGTTGAGACACAGTTCATGCTGGGGATTTGCAAGAACCACTTCTGTAGATTGTTAAGCGGCGATGACGAACAACATTCCGCTGTCAGGCAGGACGAACCATTCAATATTGGCAACGAAAGCGAAAAATGCCAACCACCCGACCTGAGTGCAGTGAGGATAGCAATATCTAAACTCAAGCTTAATAAGGCTGCCGGAAATGACAGACTTCCCGCCGAGCTTTTTAAAGCCGGCGGAGATGACTTGGTAAGTAACATCCACCAACTCATGAGCCGAATCTGATTGGAAGAAAGTATGTCTGAAGAATGGAACCTAAGCATCGTTTGCCCGATCCACAAAAGAGGAGACCTTCTAAACTGAGCCAACTACTGAGGCATAAGTCTCCTCAACATCGCCTACAAAATCCTATCTGTCGTAATATGTGAACGCCTGAAATCGTTTACCAACAACCTGATCGACCCTTATCAGTGTGGTCTGAGGCCAGGAAAGTCAACAACCGATCAAATTAGTACACTTCGGCAGATCCCGGAAAAAACCCAAGTAGTCCAAATCGATACCCACCACCAATTCATCGATTTTAAACCCGCATACGACAGCATTTATAGAGACGAACTTTACAGAGCCATGTCTAGTTTTTGTTTACCGACCAAACTCGTCCGTTTGTGTGGGATGACGATGGAGAATTCTCGTTGCTCCACCAGGGTGGGAAACGATCTCACCGACACATTCGATACCAAAAAACGATTTAGGCAAGGCGATGCGCTGTCATGTGACTTCTTTAATTTGATTGTTGAGATAATTGTGTAAAACTCCCGATCCAACCAACCAAGGCACAATTTTCCAAAAATCGGTGCAACTACTAGCATACGCCGACGATCATTGGCAGGACTCAACGTGATGTCATAGCCACGTTTGGTAGTTCAGAGAAGGAAGCGGAAAAAAATTGGTTTAGTAGTAAATGAGGGGAAGAAGAAGAACATGCTGTCAACACGAAAGGACACACAACATCGACGAATTGGACAGAACGTCCGCTATTAACTCTGACAACAACATTTCGTCAGAAATTAAACGAAGAATTACTCTTGCAACCGCTGTTTCTTCGTGCTAAGAAGACAATTAAGTAGTAAAGCCCTCACTCGAACTACTAAGTAGATCCTATATAAGATCATCCCAGATCCCAGATTCATTCCGGATTGCAGCGCCACTTAAATAAGTAAGTACGTATAATCATTTATCCAATTACTTTGATTTTCATGAAAGTAAGCGTGAATTTTAAAAACCCATACATCAAATTTTATCACCTTTGATCGGAATTCAAATCATAGGGCACTAAGAAAAGCTAAATTAGTGGCTGCAAGCTTAATCAGAAGATATCATACCACACCCTGGTTCCATCATAAACCGTAAACGTAGAATACCGTTCTAATGTTGTGAGTTTAGCAAAGATAATCGCAGAACTTACAGGGCTTATTTTAAATAGGAGGAGTCTGTCCACCAGGTGGATCTAATGTTTTCTTCAATTTTACTACATTTTGCTCAGTGAAAACTTGTTTAAAGGAAGGTGGCTAGAGGCACATTGCTAAATCGTTCCTAGGATTCAAAAATTCACTCACCTGAGAACAGTGTAGAAAAAAGTTTGATGACCTAATACAAAGAAATCTAGTGCATTAACTTTTCAACTTAATAAATGATTTCATCATTTAGGATTTATGATAGAGTCAATATCATCTACTCCAAATACCGGAATTAATTTTTCGTTTGCAACGTGTGCTACTCACTTTGTTAAATTCTTAGCTCAGATAAAACTGTATATTACATGTGTCCCTTCCACTTAGAATCTTTCGACATTTGATGGTTGTATACATAAATATATTTCCATATGAAGGAGTTCTGCGCTCGTTTGAGAAACGTGATCAGCATTACAATTGCGTGTTTGCATAAGATTGAGTTTATATATTGTCATCTATGCAAGTATGAGATGATGAAATTTGCATGTAAGACATGTTGTGTATAGAACCATAAAATGGTTTACTTTAAAAAATATCTATAAACATACTTGAAGGAATCCTTTCATAATGAAATGGAAAGTGTGCATGCATGAAGGATTGGGTTGAATAAATTTACAGAGAATGCGTGTTGGGAAAACAGAACTAAGCAAATATCCAATAAGCTGCTGATGAATTTGTTGTCAGGTAAAAAGGATCAACAAGAAATTTATTGAAAGTTGTTGATTTGGTGTTTTTAAACAGCGTATATGCAAATGATTATAGCATTTCAAAAAATGTACAAGTCATTATGAAAGTGTTTTTGTTGTGGGATGCTTGGAAGGACAAAATAAATCTCACAGAGTTTATTCAAGACCGAAGCTAATGGTACCAATTTTATTTGGACTCACTCGAGGTCTTATCTTATATATATGTATAGAAATTGCGCATTGAAATTGTGTTCGTTAGTCGCCGATTCAAGACTTAACTTATATACCGATTTCAAGAAGCAAACGATCGCACATATTTGGTATTGGTCGATAAATGGTTTTTGAGAAGTTTGGTTGAAATCGGAAAACGTATGTGTGTGTTTCCCGTGCGTGAAAAAAAAACCAATTAATTTCAGTACACTTTGGGATTTTTTCCACAAAAATCTATTTATAAAACAAAATTGATATATTGTGCTTTTACGTATAACTCATGTTATCTCCAACAAATTTTCTTTGTTTTTCCTTTAAACTATTCAGAAAAATAATGAGGCCATAGCTCCTCTTTTTCAAAATCCGCTCACTGCTAAGCCTATCTAATTTTTAGAAAAAATCGTAGTTAAACGCGCAAGGTATTTATACATTATTAATGTCTATATTTCTTTAAAACAAAGTTTTTTGGCACGCCCACTTTTTGAGTGCATTTTACCAATGATTATAAAGCCATACAGATGGCGCATTGAGGACAAAAAACTGAAACTTTTGCTCACCAGCTTCATCGTATCGGCGGCGGTGTGCCATCGCACACATGAGAAACGAGATCCAAATATAAGGCAGGCTGTGCCAGTACGACCCGCCATAGAACGGTTTTCTTGTATGCAGTGCTTCATCTGTATGGCTTTATAATCTTTGGTTTTACTTAAAAAAAACTGTTTTCGATACTATTTTAAGTAGATTCAAAAACATTTTGTTTATAGATATCTATAATCTTTGGCCAATTTTTTGGGGAGTTTTCTTTACAAAAACCGATCGCATTATGCTGGCATCTTCGGCCGAACAAAGTGGATATTTTTTTGATGGTACCAGATAGAACTGGTGAAACATTTCCGATTTCGCAAATTTTCGCCGAAATACGATTAAATAAAAGCATCGCATTGCAACGTGTACCAAATTTCTTCATCCTAGCTAAACATTTAAGGCCCAAAAACTGGTGACATACGGACGGACGGACAGACCTGGCTGAATCGACTCAGCTATCAATTCTAAGTCGATCCATATACTTTAAGAAATATCTACCTAAAATATTTCTCTATGTTACGAACTATGTATCAAAACTGATATACCCCTACGGGATAGTGTATAAACAAACGTAGTGGACCATGCATGCACTATGGCACAAAATCATTCTCGTAAGTCGTTGACCAGAACACTTAGATATAAAAAAAACTACGACAGGCTGTTCGGCGGTACTCATCAGGTGATTTCGGACCAACACTTTCCGTCTCTCCACGTTCAAAAATGTTGAAAATATCCAGCTAAAAATAAACATGCTCGACTGTTGACACATTCTTGCAACAATTGTTAGATATGCGCGATGGAAAAGTTGCTATGCAAAATTCTTTCATACTATCCGATATAGCTAAATACACCATGCGTCGCTGGCTCGAAAAAGCAATTTTGGTAGCAAAAATTGTGTACTTCAACGATTTAAATTTCATGACATAGCAGTCATTGCAGGGCGGATTGGTTTCATTTAAATCGGTCCATTCAGTTTGCGATACCAACGAAACTGTAAATTTACCAACAGAGTTTTTGAACTCACTAGATTTGCAGGCATGCCACCACACCCACACGTTCTACGAAAGTTGAATGTTAGATCTTCGTTTATTTTAGTTCGGAATTTGAAACTAACACGATTTCTGTGCAACGCCACACGATTGGTTATTAAAAACTGAGTGGAAAACATTATTGAAGCCACAATTTTGAATTGAAAATCCCGAGGCGAAAATGTTCTGCTTTCATTCAAATGCGTCCAATTTACTATTATAGTGACAAGGACAAACTATGTTCGTTTGCTACTTAGACTTGGCACACCATGTTTTTTTTTCACACGAACAATTATACATGGCGTGTTTTTCCGTTGGCAAACCATCGAACTTATTTGTTTTGGCTAATGACGGACTGACAAAAAATATCGTACATTCAATTGCTCAATGAAATTAATATTGATTTTCTTTGTTTTATTTTTCACTTTCAATTTACTTTTTAGAGATTTCAGTTACGTTAATGAAATACATTTATTGAGAAAATGAATGGTTGATGTTTTTTTATTTTTTTTGTGGCAGTCATTGTCTACAACGCACAATTCCTATTTTTGTCATAGATCCCGTTTGACCTTGATGTAACCGGCCCAGTACAGCTCCTTCAGAAATCGGATACAGAAAATTCCTAGAACAGAACTGCGACAAACAACAATAACAACAACATACTTTTAGTTTCAATTTTTGTATTTACCTTTTCATTTATACTTACCTATATTATCGGTCATTAAAACATTCAAACACACTTGTCATACAGTCATTATTATACACTATCCCATAGGGATATACTAGTTTTGATACATAAGTCTTCTTGAATGATGGCAGGACCTTCTGTTCTATGCCAACAACGAAGGGCTAAGTTGAGATTTTTGATACTTAATAAACGGGGTATTTATCGATTCGCACAGCTGATTGAAGCCTTTTTATATTTTTTTTTAGTTCGCAACCAAAATATTCAATAGAAATAGTTTATATGGTAAAACAACTTTAAAGAAGTTAAAGAATTTTTTTAAAAAAATGTTTATCCCGTAAATTATTATTTTACGAATTAGTAAATTAGTTAAAATTATTTATTCAATTTTATTATTGCTAACGGGTCATTATTTAAGCGTAGTTTTTTAAACTAAATCGAAAAAAAACTCTGAAATTTGCATTAAATAATTTTATCGTCATCGATAAATAGGCCTTTGCCATTGACGTTTTAAAGACAACTTCATGTAAATGTTGTCCGAGGCTCCGTATCAAACGGTCCATTCGGAAGGACCAATTTTGCGTCACTTTTTCGAGCATTTTGGCCTGTATTCCACAATTTACGCGAGTTATTTTATCATGCAAGGCTTCAATCGTTTTTGGCTTGTGCACATAGACTAACGACTTCACATAACCAAACAAGAATTAATAAAGTGCCGTTAAATCGCATTATATTGGCGGCCAACTTACAAGGCCACTTCGAGAGATAAGATGCTTGCCAAATTCATTCTTCAACATTTCCATTGTTTCACGATCTGTGTGGCATGTGGCACCAATTCGATGAAACCACATGTCAACCAAGTTCAACTCAGCCAAATGGGGGAAAAAAAGCGTATCATGGCTCGATATCGTTCGCCATAATATGGTCGTAACAAACGGTGCACATTTTTTAAATAGCACGAATTTTGATAATAAATTTCAATAATTTTTAACCTTTGCTCTCCATGGTTCCATGATTAAATGGCAGAGTATACTGAAAACTTTGCACTTTGATAGATGACTTTTGGACGCCATTAATATCAAGTGCTGCCATCCTGAAAAACTTAACTCTTGAAAAGTCACCCTTTACTTGTATCGGGTTTTTCAACAGGGACGCTACAAAAGTTGAGCGACAGGGACAGCAAACGACGCCATATTTCTTGCCACTCTTTTGACATTTCTCTTCAATAAGGTTTGCCATTTCATGACGAAAAGATAAACGATCCAACAACGAGTCGAAATTATTAAAATTTACACCCGAAATTCGGAGTCAGTGGCCTCAATGTTAAGAGCGCTACGTCCAATTTATGGTCGTAATACTCGTCCTAGCTGATCAACAATTGAGCGTCTAGTGGAAAAATTTGAATCCACAGGCACAGTACAAAATGTTCCCGTGCCAGTGAGACAAAGAAGTGCCCGTAGTGTCGAGAATATTGCTGCCGCTGAGGCTTCAGTTGAAGAAAGCCCAAATGTGTCTCTCACACATCGTTCTCAAGCGTTGGGCATCTCTGTGACGTCTTTGTGGCGAATTTTTCGAAAAGATCTTGGCCTACATCCTTACAATATTAAATTGACGCAAGAACTGAAGCCGCTTGACCACCAAAAGCGTCGTATGTTCTTGAATTGGGCTGAGCAACAACTTGAAAATGATTCGGATTTTCATCGAAAAATCATCTTCAGAGATGAGGCTCATTTCTGGCTGAATGGATTCGTCAATAAACGAAATATGCGGTATTGGTCTGGCAGCAATCCACACGTACTCCATGAGTCATCATTGCAGCCTGATTACGGTTTGGTGTGGTTTATGGGCCGGCGGCGTCATTGGGCCATACTTCTTCCATGATGATCAAGACCGGCACGTTACTGTGAATGGGAATCGCTACCGTTCAACGATAACCGAATATTTTTGGCCCCAATTGGATGATATGGACTTGTGGTTCCAACAGGACGGCACCACAAGCTACACAGCTAATGCCACAATCAATTTATTGTAAACCAAGTTTGGAGAACGTGTTATCTCACCAAATGGTCCAGTCGCTTGGCCGCCTCGGTCGTGCGATTTGACGCCGTTAGACTATTTCCTGTGGGGCTACGTCAAGTCAATGGTCTAAGTTAACAAGCCAGCGACGATTGATGAACTTCGTAAGAATATCGAACGTGAAATTGCAGCAGTATCGCCCGATTTATGCTTGAAAACCGTCGAAAATTGGGTTCAGCGTCTGGACTTCTGCAAGCGTGCACGTGGTAAGGCCATGCAAAAGAAATCGAGTTCCATACATAATGGCATCAAACGTACTTTCACAGGAATAAAGAATTTCATTAATATCCAAAACCGTTTTTTGTTTTATTTAAAAAAAAAAACTTTTGTAGCGCTCTTATTGAAAAACCCTTTATAAACCTAGCTGCACATTTTGGTTGTTTTTTGCTAGACCTTTGTATGGCCATTGAACCTTAATTCGAAAAACATCACATAATGCGGCAGAAAAACACTGAAGTGGATTATTTCATTAAAACAAAATCGACAGAATATACTTTTAAAAATGTATGTTTTATTTTCTGAAGTAATCTTTTTGCGTGCAAATATTCGTCTTCGAAAGATTGTATATTATGGAACGTTGCCTAAAATATATAGCTATACATATATATCTTATAATTAATAATTTTTATTAAAATCCTTATATATGATTTCGAGGAAATTCCGTTAATGATTGTTCTGGATGTTCCATAACAATTTATGGAAATGGGATGATGTGTACACATTAAGGCTCAAGGACGAAAGAAAAATAAGAAAATTTGTATCCCGATACATTTCTCAATAATATTCACGTCGTATTAATTCAACAGAAACATTGAATGCTTTCTTACGTTTATATATGTATACGTTATATATGTGATATGGCCTCCAAATAATACATAATGTACTTGTCTCAAATTCACTGCGAAAAATCCAATTTATTTTACTACGCATCCATATGAATCATATGATAACTTATTACATCACCACTCGTCGATAGGGCTTACGAAATTATGATCGATTGATTGGAGTGTCACGAAAATGAACCGTTAAAGTAAATCATATATTTTGCTCCACAGGAAGCAGTAAATACGCATTACCATATAAAAGAACAAAATTACACTTCCGTTGAGAACTCCTGAAACCGGAAGGAAATCTTTGACTTCATTATTATTTGATTTGATATGAAACTAAATCGGGATAGTATATATTATGCCGTCAAAAGTGACAGCCTAGCCGAACTATTTTTTCGACCGTTTAAGTTACTTTTTCTTTGAACGGATATTAGAAAAGGGTGGGGGCTTACCCTAGTATCATCGCAACAGTAGGCCCACCAGCGATCTCATAGCTCAAGCTCGGCGGTGGGGTGGGATCTTCCTACCTTCCAATGCACGAGTATTTTTTGTGCATGTTGAATGTTGATTTATGGATATCATATCATAAATGGCGAAGAAGAGATGAATGTGTATTGTTTACAAAGTCATATAAATTAATATAAAAAGATGATGAATTCTTAGGCCTAGAACAAACCTCACTCCAATACATGCGAAAGTCCCAACAAAGTGGTGTGGGGAGACAGGGTCTAATGCCGTACTTAAAATTCTAGTGGTGTCATTACAGATCGTAAGTGCTCGCTTAAAAAATGGATGTTTGTCAAAGTTTCAGACCCGTTTTTATATTTGTAACCGGCTTTAGTTTCGACCCAGCTTTTGAGCTTGTGACAAAGTTTGAGCTTAATTCCTTTGTTAAATCTATATAAATCTTCAGCGCCATAGAGCACGGCTGGAGTGATCAGGGTCTTATACCAGGGTCCCTTAGTAGTTCGAGGTAGGTTTTTACCTTACCACGAAGAAACAGAGGTTGGCTAGTGTAATTCCTTAATTTCTGACGAGATATTGTTGTCAGAATTATTAGCGTAGCTTATATAGACAAAGTCCCGTACTACCGCCAAGTTATATCTGTCAATGGTGACGTTCTACTAAATTCGTTGATGTTGTGTGTCTTTTGCTGCTGAAAGCGTATACTTATTCTTGCCCTCATTTACTGCTAAACCCATTTTTGCCGCTTCCTTCTCTATACTAGCAAATGTGGGGTCCTACCAATGATGTCAATGTCGACGGCGTATGCTAGTAGTTGCATCGATTTTTAGAAAATTGTGCCTCTGTTGTTGGCTCAGGAGTTTTGCATAATCCTCTCAAGAAACAAATTGAAGAAGTCAAATAACAGCGCATCTCCTTTGGCTTTATCCTTTTCTGGTATCGAATTTGTCGGTGAGGTCGTTTCTGATGGAGCAGCAATAGTTCTCCTTATTTATCATACACAAACGGACGAATTTGGTCATTATACCAAAAGTAGGCATGACTTTGTATTGTTAGTCTCTATTAATCCTGTCGTATGCGGCTTTGAAATCGATGAATAGGTGATGGGTATCGATTTGGACTTCTTGGGTTTTTTACAGGATCTGCCAAAGTGTAAAAAATTGACCGGTTGTGGATTTTCCTGGCCTTAAACCACACTGATAAGGGACGATCAGGTTGTTGGTAAACGGTTTCAGGCGTTCACATATTACGGCATATAGGATCTTGTACGCGATGATGAGGAGACTTATGCCTCTGTAGTTGGGGCAGTTTAAATGGTCTACTTTTTTATAGATCTGGCAATCGAAAATTATCATTGGTGTAACTAAAATGTTAGTTGGTTATCATTTTTTAATGTAATCTTTAAAACCACGACATTGGGTGATGAACCATATCTGAGGAAATGATTGATCATACAAAAGACTATTGACAAATTGGAACAAACTAACAAGTGAGCACACATCATTGGAACGATTGTGTTTCATTTGGATTGAATGCGAATCATTACTTCTTTACTTCTTCATAAGCTTCGTTATTACACCAAGTCGCCATATAATTCCATTTATAAAAAGACCGTAAAGAAAATTCCCAACGATGCTTTCTAATGATAGCTATTACTATATCCTTCAGTCCTCACAAATCTATCACACCAAACTCATCACTGGGCTGGTAAAATTTCATTCACATAAATCATTTAAGCTTCATTCTAGTTCTAGTGTCCATTGCAACCATTGAAAACTACTAATACCATTACATCCTATCATACCCATCCTGTTCGATGGCATAGTTGACGTAAAAGAAGTATTTATTTACCCATTGAAGGATGCTCGACTATTTTTTCCTCCATTATGGGAGTATTCGACAAATGTTTTTTCACATCTAGGCCAGCACATTCTGCACATTTCTTTATAGGTATCCTTTCGACGGAAAATTATTGAACATCCGAATATTTTCAGATAAAAATGAATGACTCCCAGGACAGTGATGATTACATGGACCCACACCGGCTGAACGATACTAGTAATGAGACAGCACCTCGCCTCGATCCAATTCTATTGGAACGTTTCACACGAAACCGCAGTATCGACGGCCCGTGGTATTATATCCTCATTATAATGTATAGTGTCCTGATAATATTCGGTGCGGTAGGCAATTGCCTGGTTGTTGTTGCTGTGCTACGAAAACCAATGATGCGTACGGCCCGAAACCTATTCATCCTGAATCTAGCTATATCAGGTAAATAAATCACTTGAATCAACCTTTTGTTTTCTAATGTTACGGGATGTGTCCTCTGCCGTTTAGATCTCTTGCTCTGTTTGGTTACAATGCCGTTGACTCTCATGGAAATTCTGTCAAAATTTTGGCCCTTTGGAACCTGCGCGATACTATGTAAAATGATTGCAATGCTACAGGCGACGAGCATATTTGTGTCCACAATATCAATAACAGCGATTGCGTTTGACAGATACCAGGTATGTATACGATAAGATACAACATACATATACTTTCCAAGTAGGCAAATACTCTTACAAAAATTTTAATTCAGGTATACAATACAAATATAGGACATTACAGTATATGTGTTATAATGAATTATGTGGTATCCAATGTTGACTTTTTGTGTTTAATTGGTTCGCAACCATTTCATAGGATTAACTGTGTATGTATGTAACAGCATGCATACAATGGAGATTGACTAATTAAAGATTCACATCGTCACTGACAGATGTAAAAATGCTTTGTAAACACGAGAGTAACACCCACTATAATGAGATTTATTTTGACATAACATAGGTACATGGTATCAAATTTACCGAAGAGGAGTATTGCGATGGTTTTCTGTGGGAGTAAAATTAAACTTTTTGTGAAGATAATGGTGGTCAAATGGTAATATATGGTATAATGCGAATGTATGAAACCTTGAGTTTTCACCTAGCTAATGAAAACACAACCTTTGCGTGGTTGCCACCCACGCTGCAGATATTCTCGTGCGGAAATGTTGTAAGAAACCGACTTAGGTCAAGACCAATAGACTATAAGTCGGCTAAAGATTTCCTCCATGTGATCCGCATCAGAGCAATGGTGTACAACATTACGTCGCCCTATTGACACAAGAACGTAACAACATGTTTTTTTAAACGATTTTAAGGCTGGGTAAATATAGAAATTCTATATAGTGACGAAAAATTGTACCTCTTAGCGAAGTAGATTAGAATTTATCACTTTACAAAAGTACTCATGAAATTCATCAAAATGAAAAATTGTAAAAAAAATCACGAGTTCGCAAAAAATCAGGATTACCTCTTCGGTGGGTTAGTTGAAACGCACACCCTACAAAAGACGCAACATTTAATCGCTTCCGAGTTTGCGGTACCATGTAATACTATTATCAGCAGCACTAGGTTTCCACGATATAGAATCCACAAAGCAACAAAGCGACCTCCATATTGTCGAATTGCCAACCAAATCGACCATGTGCTCATAGATGAGAGGCACGCATCCAAATTCCCAAGAAGAAAATATGTCAATTCTTCAAGAAAACCAAACAACTGTCAGCTGCAAAGTAGAAACGCAGGTTCTACAGAATAACAATGGCAACTTATTTTCTGACGTGCAGAGACTTTTAGATAAGTTCAAACAGTATTTCCAACAGCTGCTGGAATACTGCTGAAATTCCCTGTGCGTCAGTGACAAGTAATTTTTCTTTACCTCGGTTCCGCTACCCTTATCACTCTATTTTAGCAAAATGGTTCTGACATCACGTTTTATGGAAGATTATGCATCTGGTGTTGGCTCAGGGGTGTTTTACAATCCGCTTAATAATGAGATTAAAGAAGTCATATGACAATGCTTCGAAGTGATTATTTAATATTCTAAGCATCGACTGTGCTTTAACTACGATTATCCATTGTCCATCACGAAAAGACTTAGTTCGGTATTTGTTTGCATGGTTTTGAGGCTTTACACCTTTTAAAACGTAAGAGCATAATTCCTACAGCGACAGTTGTCTATCTAATCGATCACAAGCTTTTCTTGTTATTTTTTCTTCTTTCTAAAAAGCCGGGGCGTTCTTCTTTGCTAATTTAGTATATATCTGCATTACCAGCAGTATTGTCTTTAAAGCCAAATTTTTAGCTACGAGTATCTTTTTAAACTCAAGGTTTTTTGACTAATGGGCACAAAAACCGGCACTTTAGTTTCAGTCAATCTAAAGGCTTGTTACGTCGCATGGTTTTAGTCAAGAGTTTAAGAAATATGTATTCTACAAAGTTCTTTGCAGAGAGCGAATGCAGTCCTTCTGTGTTCAATATTCTCACAGTATTTTGCCGTTGTTGTGGCGTGATGAATACTTAAAGAAGTGCAGTCGAAAATATTACCGCAATAACTAAACTGATACAAGGCAGACATTACTGCCATCAAGAAAATTCGATGTGAATGGCCGGACAAAAGGAGTAGGAATCATATGTAAAGGCTACAATCTGCAAATCGTTGAATACCCTATCACATCACATCGCATCCTTAAAACTAATATCCCCGAAAAGTGGGCATGGCAAAAAAACTTTACCTAGACGAAACATATATTATGAGGTATTATTAACATGCTTTTCGTCCAAGAACAACGCTTTCCTTACAATTGGATTTTGTTTTTCAAAAAAATGCGAGGTGGGATTTTCTGTTTTATGTCGACTCCGAACGGCGACTTTGAGATGAGCTTTTCTGGACAATTGAAACTGCTAGGATGATTTGTCAGATCATCATGAGAGGAGGGCCAGTAAAAAATTATTTAGGTGTTGCTACGGCTGGGAATCGAACCCAGACTTTCAGCGCGGCAGTTCATCGCAGGAACCATCGCGCCACTGAGCTCGTTTTTTTTGAAAATGTTCACAATTTTTCTGCTGGTAGCAACAAGGGTCAATCCTTGTATCTAGCTCTGAATTTTAAGCAAAAAATTATGACGTGCGGACGAAATGACAAACATGGCTAAATTTTATTAGCTAGCGATTCTGATTTGATGCAAATATTTAAAGATATATGTATCCAGATAAATTATTTCTCTTTGTTACAAACTATGTATCAAAACTAATATACCCCTATATGATAGGGTATAGAAAGAGTAACTATATTTCGTCGGTTCAAAAGTAAAAGTCATTACGTACAAAATTGGTAAGAATGTGTTTTTGAAGACAGTAACTCTATGATTGTAAATTTTACATGGGCTATGAAATTATGAAATTCATTGAGTGCAGGTATTTAATTTCACTTCAATACAACATAATGGCATTTTAGAGGTAGGAGAAATGCTTTACGCAACCATAAGGAGGCCTGTTTGCGTTGACCATCCCTGTGTGCCTTGCTCTGTCCGCATGCTTTTGGGGCATACGGACTAAAACTTCTCCCAACGCTGTGATTTCACAAACGCTGTGGTGGACACACCCCCTGGGACCGCTGTTCTCATTATATCAAAGGAGCTGTAATCATACACCCTCTCGGGCTCTCGTGCTTTCCAGGGATTCTACTTCTCTTTTGTTAATTCTGAGAATATCTTCCACAAACTGGCAAATTATTTCCCAATTCAAGTCGCTCAATGTCAACTTTGTTTTATGGGTTGAAGGCAGCAATACTGATTTCCAGGACTGTGCGCTGTGCTTCCCATCTTGCGCAGGCAGAAAACGTGTGGTGGGCATCGTCTGTTGGAGAGTTGGCGCACTGGCAGGTTGGGCTATCCGATTTGCCAATCTTTTGGAGAAAAGCGTTGAAGTTTCCGTTTCCAGGGAACAACTGGGTGACGAAATAGTTGACCTCACCGTGTTTCCGCTCAGTCTACTCAGCCACATTTCTTAACGGCCTCGCTGTCCACCTACCTCTGCTCCAGCGCTCTTTCCACTTCCTTATCGGTTGCTGCTCTGCTTCGTCGATTGCCGTTTCCCATCCAATTTTCGTCTATTTGTCGTGGAAGTACTTTCTGCGGTAAGAGCTAGCCACACATAGAGATCCAAGTTTTGGGCTGCCGCCATCTGATTTCGGTACTTTTCTTGTCGAAGCCCGTCTGCCCAAATCTCATTTCCATATAGGAGAATGGCATGCGTTGTCGATATTGATAGCCACCGCTTGCTCGGCGTTGGATCACCCATGTTTGCCATTAATCTGCTGAGTGATTTTGTTACTCTAGAGGCTCTTTGCGCTGCGAACTTTATCTGTTCCCCAAAAGTTAGTTTCGTGTCGAGCCTCAATCCCAGATACCTCACCGCATCCTTGATCTTTATGACGTCAGAGCGAATTCGGAAGTCGAATTGCGCGGGGATTCTCTTCTTCGTCAGATGGACTTTCTCAGTTTTTTCTCTTGCAAAACTAAGACCATGCTCGCCCATTCAGAATTTTTTTAGTCGCATGAATTGGGTCAACTTTCTTTGCGCGTTTTCAGAGTTTTTGAAGGAGGTATCTTCGGGCATCTCCGCATCCGCAGTACACCGTCAAAGGAGATATTACAGAGGTCTGGTCCCAAAAATTTTCCATGTGCTCTCGTAGATCAGCTCCCGACCCCTGAGATAGTCCTTCACCATGTATAATAGATAAACTGGGATATTGAATATATTTTCTAGCGTATTAAGTATATCGCCCCACCTGGCTGATTTAAAAGCGGTGGCTCCGCTGTTGGGCGGCTTGGGCAGACTTGACTGTGGCGAGACATTTAGGTCTGCATGTTTTAACCAAACCAAACGAAAAAATAAAACCAAAAAGCCATTCGAATAGTATCTGCGATTTTTATGATCTGCAAAAATTATCCTCGATAGCAAAAAAGAACCGCATAAAAGATGAAGGTGGCAACAAATTATGTTGGCTTGAAATTAATTCGTTAAAATTTGAAGAAAAAAAAAGTTGGAATCTTACAATATCGGCATGATCATATTTCCGATCAAAAAAAATATAGCTGTGTAAAAGAGAACTCAGAAAGCTGATCTCCTATGGTGCTTTCAAAACAAAAAAAAATGTAAAAGGTGGATGTTGATTTGAATTAAAAGACAAATTGAGGTTCTATTTTCTTAATGTGCTGAATTATCTCATCCTTTTGCTGTTGAATTGATGCTGGCTTATCGACGTACACATTTTCTCTTTAAATAAAACCACATATCATCCCCATCCATATCTTCCAATTCGGGCAATAAAATGTTCGTTATCATTTCATGATAGCGAACACCATTCACAGTAACTGACTGAACGGCCTCATTTTGGAAAAAAATACGGCTTGATGATGCCTCCAGCCCATAAACCGCACCGAACAGACACTCTTTGTGGTTGCATTGCTTTTTCGACCATCACTCTTGGATTATCATTCGCCCAAATGCGGCAACTCTGCTTATTGACGAATCCTCTGAGGTGAAAATGTGCCTCATCACTGAAGATGATTTTCTTCGAAAATTGATCATCCACTGTTGCCATTTCTTGCCACCATTATGACCATTGACGACGCTTGAAATGGTCAAGAGGCTTTAGTCCTTGAGTCAATTGCAACTTGTAAGCATGTAAATGTAAGTCTTTATGCATAATGATTATCAGCGATGAGCGTGAGAGGTGCAATTGTTGGGCATGACGACGAGTGTAGGTGGACGGCTCTTCAGCCACACTATCGCGAACAGCAGCAATATTTTATGCAGTACGAGCTGTACGAGCATGCACTGGTGTTTTCACATCTCCTACAGAACCGGTTTGCTCAAATTTTTCCGATTGTACGTACATTTCGACGATTAAATTGACCGAAAAAATCACAAAGTGCACGATATGCATTTTGATTTGAACCTGATCTAAATAAGAGTGGTTAAGACGTCAAAAACTAAAGTGTTTTGGTAAAAAAGTTGCTCTCCTTATTTTTATTTGAACTAAATACCCTAAAAAATTATTTTGTGTTCGAAAGTAATGTTTTAAATCCCATTAAGGTAGAAATCATTAAATCACTTGAATTAATTGTTTTTGCTAATAAAAATTATAACATGAGCGTAAAAGCAAATAACAACCAAGATGGAACAAGTTCATTTTTTATCAGCATAATTGGAAATTTTTATCCCAAAAATGTCTTTAAGTCAAGTTAGTCAAGATGGTTGGGGTGTTGTAGAACGAGGGTAGACTCTGATTGGCTTTAACTTGGCAATGCCCAGTGTTGTACCTCTGACTACACATCAAGTGCTTATTTTTTACCATCGGGTACTGGTCTCATCCAACCGGATTTGATTTCCTAAACGATAAGCGCGAGTGTTGATAACACGACAAAAAACAGCAACACTATAAACAGCCAGGTCAGAATGGCACGTAATGAACACCCGGCCTGCTGTCCCAGGCGAACCTAGACAAGCTGCTTCGACATATTAGGACAACAGGTTGTCTTGGAATTTCAAGGGTTGGTCAGACCCCTTGAACAGAGATGGTGGCGGATGAACCGAAAGGCCAACGGCAGCGCTAAAGCATAGAAAAAAATCATGTTACGAACCAACCAATAGCCTCGGAAAGGACTGATTTTATTGTTGACGACACAGCTAAACGAAAAAAGGACAACGACGTTCGTATCTGCACCTGGAATGTGAAAACATTAAACAGTAGATGTGCAAGCGAACAACTAGCGGAAGCCCTAAACTGCTACAAATCAGACATTACTGCCATCCAGGAAATACGATGGGATGGGGCAGGCAAAAAGAGGATGAAAAACTGTGACATCTACTATGGACCGTGTTATAGTGAGCAGAAACAGCAACTATTCGGATGCGTATTTGATATAATTGCCTGACTTAAGCAAGAAGTCTTTATTTTCCAAGACATTTGCCAAAGTATTGTATCCATCCGCATCAAAGCCAAATTCGCCAACATAAGCCTTATATGCGCTCACGCCCCAACGGAGGAAAAAGATGATATAGCTAAGGACTGCTTCAATGAGCTCCTTGACAAAACCTATGAGCGACTACCGAAGTACGATGTTAAAATCGTTTGATGAGGAATTCCGACAGATACTCGCAGCGAAGAACGAGGCCTACAAGGCTAAGCTGCAGGTGAAGACGAGAGCTGCCGTTGAGCTCTATAGGCAGAGAAGAAGGGAAGAACACCGGCTTTTTAGAAAGAAGAAACAAGAGCAAGTAAAGCGCGCGATCGAGGATATAGAGAGGTGCAACTCCAGGAAAGATGTTCGCAAGTTGTACCAAAGTGTAAAACGTCAAAGCCAAGGATAAAAGGCTCAAACAGAATCGTATCGAGATGAACAAGGAAATATCGTAGTTGAGACAGAGTCGATGCTGAGGATATGGAAGAACCACTTCTGCAGACTGTTAAACGGCGATGACGAACAACATTCTGCTGTCAGGCAGAGCGAACCATTCAATATTGGCAACGACAGCGAAAACAGCCAACCACCCGACCTGAGTGAAGTGAGCAATATCTAAACTCAAGCTAAATAAGGCTGGCGGAAATGACGGCCTTCCCGCCGAACCTTGTAAAGTCCGCGGAGATGACTTGGTAAGTAACATCCACCAACTCATAAGCCGACTCTGGTCGGAAGAAAGTTTGCCTGAAGAATGAAACCTCAGCATCGTTTGCCCGATCCACAGAGTAGACCCTCTGAACTGCGCCAACCACAGAGGCATAAGTCTCCTCAACATCGCCTACGAAATTCTATCTGCCGTAATATGTGAATGCTTGAAACCGTCGTTATCAGTGTGGTTTTAGGCCAGGAAAGTCCACAACCGATCAAATCTTCACACTTCGGCAGATCCTTGAAAAAAAACCCAAGAAGTCCAAATAGATACCCACCACCTATTCATCGATTTCAAAGTCGCATACGACAGCATTTATAGAGACGAACTATACAGAGCCATGTCTGGTTTTGGTATACCGCCCAAACTCGTCCATTTGTGTGGGATGGAGAATTCTCGTTGCTCCATCAGGGTCGGAAACGACCTCAATGACACATTCGATACCCAAAAAGGATTTAGGCAAGTCGATGCGCTGTCATGTGACATCTTCAATCTGATTCTTGAGAGGATTGTGCAAAACTCACGAGCCAACACCAGAGGCACAATTTTCCAAAAATCTCTTCAACTACTAGCATACGCCGGCCGGCGATATTGACATCATTGGTGGGACCCAACGTGTTGTCATAGCCACGTTTGCTAGTATAGAGAAGGAAGCGGCAAAAATGGGCTTAGCAGTAAATGAGGGCAAGACGAAGTATATGCTGTCAACACGAAAGGATACACAACATCGACGAATTGGATAGAACGTCACCATTGACAGATATAACTTTTAGGTAGTACGGGACTTTATCTATCTCGGTTCCGCTATTAACTCTGACAACAACATCTCGTCAGAAATTAAACGAAGAAATACTCTTGCCAACCGCTGTTTCTCCGGGCTAAGAAGGCAATTCAATAGTAAAGCCCTCACTCGAACTACTAAGGAGATCTTATTTAAGGCCCTGATCATCCCAGTCCTGCTCTACGGCATTGATTTGAGAGGAAAATTATTCGAAAAATATGCAGTCCCGTTTTCGTTGACGGGCTATAGAGACGAAGATTCTACCAAGAACTATACGAGCTGTACAGCGAAATGCCCTAGGTCATAAAACTTCGCATGGGACGTTGAAGATGGCTAGGACATGTAGAAGGAATGGACACCAATACTCCGGCTCGCAGAGTCTTTGATTCCCAGCCAGACGTCGGACGCAGTAGAGGAAGACCTCGCCTTAAGTGGCGCGCACAAGTAGAAACCGACCTCAACCAACTTGGAATGCGCAACTGGAGGCAGTCTATTTTGTTAGTCAATGACTTTTACCTTTGACCCGAAGATTTGTTATAAGCGCTTGACTTAGGTTAAAAGAATTATGCTTTGATGAGTTTGCAAACGTATTAAAACAATCCGCAGGCCAAATTCGCCAAATTCGCCAACCTAAGACTTATTGCATCATTACTCGGAGTCGACCTGAAGTCACAACCACGTTTGTTAGTTTGAAGCAGAAAAATGAGTTTAGCAGTAAAAGAAAATATGTTTATGCTGAAACACCAAAATGATTGGGCCGTCACCGTTGAAAGATATATATAACCTTGAGGTAAGGGATTTTTCTTCCTTTTGTTACTATATTTACATTGAAAGTATGACCAAATATATTCGGTCAGCACCAAAGGGCACACATTGAACAGAAACGCACCATTTAAAGATATATTTTTGGGTAATAAAATGTGCTTTATCAACCATATCCGCTATTAACTCTGATAATAACACCTCGTTACAATTAAAACAAAGGAGGAGCTCTTACAAACAGTCCTAAGAATTTTACTATATTGGTTAAGCATTACTATTACAAATTACATTATGATTACAAATTAATTTTTGGTTTTGATTGTTACAAGTCGTCTTGATGTCTTTATAGCATAAGGCTTCTTGCTATTGTCTTTGCCTTATACAAATCCGCATCTAATTACGATAATTTGCTAACTGTTCGGGTACTCATATCATATTATCATATAGTAAGATTCCAGGTGTAGATACATACATATTTGCATTATTTTGTTATTTTATCATGGTAAGCAACGATAAAATGAGTTTATTCCCTTTATAACAATCGAGTTTCCCATGAGTGGGTAGGTAACTCAATACACAACCCCCAACATAGAGACCCACACTTATGTTTTCAATTGAGGACATCTGGGCATCGTCATATCCTATAACAACCATCCGTTCACGCAATTTCATGGTTCGTTGTGCTTAGTCATCAAGTAAGATGTTGGATTGCTTGCCATATACCTATAAATTTCTATCTACAAAAAAATCGTACACAAACGGGAAACAACATTTTTCATAAGTATGTTAGAAGGGAGAACAAATCATTAAACAGCAAGATTCACTTTAAATCCGAGAAAGGCTGGGTACGTCTGGTATATATATACGAATCACGTGCAAATACTTGATTCTTATCTATTTAAAAACATCCTTTTCTGGTAGAATTTAAAACTGCATGAACACTATCTTCTATTAACACGAGTGGTTGTGGCACGAATGGGTCGTACGCAACGTTCTCTTTCACAGCGAGTTAATTAGAAGTTTTTATTAATTTGGCCAAAATGATATAATGAATGTCGAAATGTGATTATACGAACGTTTATTCCGTAATTGAAAGTAATCGGTGTCCATGTGAATAAATGATTTTCCGTTATTGGCCAAAACTGAAAATTGCGTTTGGGGATGATTGGGTCAAAACCAATAATGTGGAACTCATGAAATAGTTTGCAATAGTAGTTTGCAAATTAAATTTCATTCATTTTGGCAAAATTGAAGGCGACAAATTGTCAATTTTCTTTATATGGCCTAAATGCAAAATTTATGAATTTTATCGACAGTTTTGTTGAAACTAATATGCTTATAGTATGTAAGAAGTTTAATCAAAATCGTTAGAGCCGTTTTTTTGAGAAAATTTGTATATAGCAGGTACCGGTAATAACATGGCTACAATCGAACAAAACTAGTGGCGGGTGCACGACTGGGTCGTACGCAAATTTCTCGACAATTTTCTTTATTTGGCCTAAATGCAAAAATCCGTTATGTGGATTTTCTTGGAAAAAAATGTGTATGCAGTTTGGTTGGAACTAATATGCTTATGGCATATAAGAAGTTTAATCAACATCGTTATAGCCGTTTTTGAGCAAATTGAGTTTTTGTATGCTTTTTATATGACAGGGACCAGTAATAACATGGCTAAAAGCAAAAAAAAAAACAAGGCCTAGAACTATGACCAAACAAACGCTGGATACCAAGTTTGAAGAAAATCGGTCAAGTCATTTAGACTGGAGAGGCTTGTACGGACAAACGAACCGACGAACCGAGGGACGGAATTCCAAAAACAACTTTTTTGAGTTCCGCTTTCATCGTAATGTTAGAATCAATCAAAATCTCGTGGTTGAAAATTTTCACGAAAACAATATCTTTCTCTTTGGAAGAGAAAGTTAAAAAAGGCTACCTAACTAAATCAAAATGATTACGTTCTACTTAACTACCTGCAATAAAATAGCAATAAAGCTTGGAGGACATGTCCGTAGCTACGCTTCAGTGTAGACTGAAGATGAAGAGTCTCAGAATCATTAACTATCCTAATTAAATTGAACAAACACGTCTTTTGCATAATTTCGCATGTGAACACAGCATTTAGTCACGTAACCTTGTATTCTCGATTCGTAAATTCAAATACAAAGCTCATTGTCGATACGGGAAATAAGAGGAAATACATACATTAATTTAGGTATTTGATCCTTTGTTAAAGGGGCTTTGGTAAATCATGCATGGCACGAGTTAGCTTGTTTACAAATAAGGTTCATGGCACGCCAAAGATTGAATGCGTTAATTAGCAATAATGATGTTGCCTTTGAAGTTGATAAACTTATCGATTTACAAACATTAAAGGGCTACTGGTAGACGTTATAGGCTTTTGCAAATAAAAATAAACGCCGGAAATGGGTGATTTTTTTGAAATAAGATACGCAGGCTTTATATCTCTTAACCTTATTTTGCACTGCAACAGCGTTGGTGTGCCCGAACAAGGAATATCTAATTGGTATAGATATTTGCTGTAGTGTGAATCAAAACACTGGTCAATTCAAAAAAAATATTTATTTTTTACTCGTAGATAAAATTATGTGATTCGTAATCGTTGAGGTTTATAAAATTATAGCAAGGTCACTTCAAGATTTTGTAAGAAATATGAACTTGATTTGAACTTAAGAAAAACGTTTTTTTTTTTTTAGAAAAGAGATAAAACTGACATTTTGTTGTCAAATCGGGCAATTCGAATGTCATTGTTCAGTTTGGCTTGCCATTTTATGATGAACAGGTTGACATATGAACAACGCTTGCAAATCGTGCAAATTTATTTCGAAACTAAGGTTCAGTTCGTGAAGTTTAGCGCGAGCTCCATCCATTTTATGGTCGACATACACTACGTTTACTCTACGTGATAATACGCATCTGCAGAGATGTCGAACAGTACACACTGAAGAAACAATTGCCGCTGTAGAGCAAAGTGTTGAAGAGGACCCGAATGAATCGAATCGCCACCGTGCACAGCAATTGCAGTTTTGTTCATTAACTTTATGGAAGACTTTGCGCAAAGATCTTGGCTTACGACCTAACAAGATCCAGCTTGTGCAAGAATTAAAGCCGCGAAATCATGCAATGCGACGTGATTTTGGTGTATGGGCCAAAAATGAGATTGATCTCGATGCTGATTTTCATCGCAAAATTTTATTCAGTAATGGGGATCATTTATGGTTGAATGGCTACGTCACAAGCTAAATTGCCGCATTTGGAGTGAAGAGAATCCACATGAGACCCTTGAGACGCCATTACATCCACAAAAACTGACTGTTTGGTGTGCTCTATTGGCTGGTGGAGTCATTGGTCCATACTTCTTCCGAAATGATGCTGGAGAGGCAGTTACCGTTAATGCAGACCTGTATAGAGCCATGATAACCGACTATTTTGTTCCCGAATTGGATGGCATGAATGTGGATGAGATGTGGTTCCAACAAGACTGCGCCACATGGCACACAGCTTAAGTCAATATCGCTTTATTGAAGAAACATTCGATGAGCGCATAATTTTGCGGAATTGACCTGCCAATTGGCCACCAATATCGTGTGATTTGACACCATTGGATTATTTTCTTTTGTGGATATGTGATATCGCTCGTCTACGCCAACAAACTAGAAACGTTAGGGGACTTGGAAGCCAACATTCGTGGCGTTATTACCGACACATTGCCCCAAATGCTTGAAAAAGTGGTTGAAAATATCACCTCTAGACTTGGCTTTATTCGAACCAACCACTTGGCCAAAATCATATTTAGACATTAATGGCATAAAATTATCATTCCAGTAAAGCAAAATTGATAGACATTATTACGATTTTCTTATATTTTATTGCAATTTGAACTATAATACCTCTAAGAAAACAACCGTTGGAACCAATAATACTACCCAAAAATATAAATTTTGGTTAACCTCTTTTTTTTTGTTATAAATAAATCTCGATTCCCATTTTCACGGATGGGTCTTATACAGAATCTGGAATGCGTGGAGGTGTTTTCTCCGTGATGCTTAACCTAAGCATTTCCTTTCGCCCACCTTATCATTTTATCATTTTTCAGGCGGAAATCATAGCAATAAAAGAAGCCTTGTCCTGATTGAAAAGGAATGTAATATCCACGAATTATATTAACATCTTCAGTGACAGCCAAGCGGCAATCAAATCCCTGGAAACCATCTCGTTCAATTCGAAATCAGCCTATGAATAACGACTATCTCTTAACGAGATGGAGGAGCATTTCATCATTCACCTCATTTGGGTGCCAGGCAATTGCAAGGCAGATGAGCTTGCAAGGCAGGCAACATATCTACTGCCAGTAGATATGTTAGGCATGCCCCTCGCTACACGTAAATCACAGATCAAACTGTGTGCGATCAAGAAAGCTAATCGAAGGTGGATAAACGGCACAACCTGTCAAATATCTAGGCAACTTTGGAAGAAAACCGAAGCACTCCATCTGTTTGCCAATGATGAACAGGTTCAACTTCGGTCCTAAAGTCGGTGTCCTTACAAGATACTGTCCTATAGGCCTACACGCAAAAAGACTAGCTGCTAGGACGAAGATTTATAGGAAAGTATTACTCACCTTCCATGCTCTTGTCCAGATCTCTCAGGAAAAAGTAAGCATCATCTTGAAGAATACTTCTCCGACAATCTTTGATATCGCGTTCAGCCAATGCAACCTTATCTAAATTTACCTAGTTGTTTTTTAGAAGTATCTGCAATACGTTTGAGGAAGAGCTTGGGGTCTCTCTTGAAAGCAGTCTGCCAACATTGATGGTTTCCATTTTCCTTGGTGCCGATGCTCTATTTCGGTAATAACTATGTGAAACCTGCCATTAACATCACCCATATTTAGTAGAAGGAAATTGAAATGATAATGCAAAATTTGAATTTTTAGAGGCATGTTGCATCCCCCCTTTTGTAGAAAGCATCCAGCATTTGCTTCACATCATCGGGATAACCCGGTGTCTTATGGCAAATGACGCTTTGGAGCTTCGCTTTGCCGACGTTACACCCAAATGCTTTGCGTATGTTTTTCATTTCGAGCTTGAAGCAGGCAAAGCTAAATTGTGATAGGTAACATTGATTTTACATGGTTGAAGTACATGCGTCATCCATCGCAACGCACCCAAGCGTGATTGTGTTTCAGACATTATTGTTACAAGCAAGCTTTCTGTTACTTTCATCGAGGAGTATAGAACTACATAGAGGTGGTATCATAGCTAAAATTGTTGCAGCCGTTTCAGACGCGGACGGTAAGTACGAAGGGGAAATTTCTACGATCGTTAGCGTCGGCTATGCTGTTATTTGATGCTGGGGTATCAATATGAATAATGGGGTATCAATTTCAGTTTCCCACATAGAAAATTTTCTTTGAATAAGATGCGCACTCAACGACGTCCTATACTCTTAACTTTTTAATAAAATAAAAACCAAGCATGTTTTTCTAATGAATCAAGAGATAGTATGAAAGCTGGGTAGGCCTGCTAATAGCTGCACCCACAAAAATACATTCTTTAGTTTTTGCCTCGCTTAGTGATGATAACTTCTCTTTCAATAAATTTAATTCGGGTTGGTCTTTCTTAACAGCCTTAACAAAGACTTTTATAAATCCTAAATTGATATGTTTATGGCTGATACGCTGTGGTTCGATCATTGAAGTTTTCCTTTTTTTTACAAATAAAGTTGGTCTGTTCTTACAGAGTGATCTCGTTCGATGAAAGGGTAAAAGTGAGTGTGTGTGTTGTTGTGTTTCTGTAAGTGATTTGAGCAAAAGATTATTTTTTTCAGTTATCTACAGGCAAAACACTACGAGGAACAGTATTCAGTGTGTCCGAGTATTTTTCAATGTTTCCCATTGAAATAAACCAATCTGCATCTTCAGAAGCTATCCGGCTCCAGTAATACTCTTCAAGTTGTTTGATCTTCTGTGTCTATGACCTATGACATGTCTTCCATTAAACCCAGCCCTTAATTATATGTGCTGATACATCGTAATATAATCACTCAATGTTGGCTCATGTAAAGTTCCAACACTGAAAATTATGAATACGAGCCTCATGTATATCGTAATTTGATGAATTCGATTGGCCTTATGGATACTAAGGTGTGGAAATCTCGGCCTTTCGTGGCATTTCGTTCCACCGAGAATGCAATTAAACAAGGTCCATTGCCAGCTGTGTTTTTCAAAAATACTTCTAAGATGTCTTTTCTTCCTGGCTTTAAATTAAAATCTGCAAGCAAGATTTTAACATCGTTCTTCGAAAGCTACTTATAAGTTTTGTTTATTAGCTCGTAGAAACAATCCCTATAGCAATTTTAAATTTTTCATCAGTCGGAACATGGCAAAATCCGCTCTTGATTTGAATTATTACAATGCATTATCTACGTCATATTTTAAAGCATAAGACTTTTTGCACCTAAGATAAAAAAAATTCTTCCAAAGCACAACGTTCAAGCTGATAGATACCCAGTATATAAAGCACTCTAGCTGAGCTTGATAGCGCAATAATTGATTATCGATTCCAACGAACAATGTATCGCTACTTTGTAATTCTCGAAGATAATCCTTTATTTATTTGTGCACCGGGGACAGCATATCACAATTGATAGCTAGCTATAACCGCTGTTTCTATTAATGCAATTAAGTAATAAAGCTCTTACTTGGACCATTATGGAGATGTATATAAGAAATTACCCCAGTCTTACTTTACGGCCGTAAATCGTGGACTGTACATTAAGCAAGTGCAAAATCTTTTAAAAAATATTCGGTCTGTTTGCATTGATGTTATATGGCAATGAGTATTCAAAAACTCTGCATTGAACGTTATTCGTGGCAAATACAAACCTGTAGACCGAAAAGTAGTCGATTCCGAGCCTGGTCTTCTGTGGTACGTATATGTAAAAACTGACATCAACGTTCATTAAATACATCAAATATTCAATTGAAGGCAGCTAGCTAGAATCTAAGCTTATTGGAGAGACATCCTGGTTGAACCATCTTGGTTGAGGCCCAAGTCAACCCCAGGCTGTAGCGTCAATTTAGTATGTAAATAAGAAGAATTCTACTGTCCATATAAATTTTATCTTGGACATGAGTTGAATAACGCGGAGCACATTTTAGCATACAATACTATTAGATCAGTACAACATATCATCCCCATATCTTCTCGATTCTGTTTTGGACGTTGTTAAAGCAACTAACAAAATATTAACTGATTGGAAAGCAATTGGACATGAATTGCTGGTCAGTCGACATCTTGCAAAAATCTTTATAGTTTACCATTATCGTTAGGGGAACATCGTTCAGTATCTCGATCATGTGAACCCAACGTCATAATTACCAGCCTTCCAAATCAAAATGTTTATGTTTGTTATTATCATAAGGACGCGTGTTTTTTTGCCCAAGCGAGCAACCAGACTATGAGCATCGACGGAATGTGTCACATGTCTAATGTTTTATTTTATTTTAAGAATAACAGCTTAGTCTCTTTTAAATTTACAGTTCTCTTCACTTTATTACTTTTTTTAACAATTTTTGGTAACAAATTTGTTTTTCTATTTGCAGGTGATCGTGTATCCAACTCGTGATAACCTACAGTTTCTGGGTGCACTTTCAATTCTATTGGGAATTTGGTTCCTCGCCTTTGTATTGGCTTCACCGATGTTCATCTTCAAGCGACTTATTCATGCCGAAATTCCTATTGTACTACATGCGGTCGGCATCAAGGGAATATCCTTCTGCATCGAAGATTGGCCGGTAGTCCACGGTCGATTCTACTACTCCATATTTTCGCTGTGTGTTCAATACTTACTACCGATCCTCATAGTATCCGGCGCTTACTTTGGTATCTACAACAAGCTTAAAAATCGGATTACTGTTGTCGCCGTCCAAACAACACAACGCAAAGTCGAACGCGGCCGCCGCATGAAACGTACAAACTGTCTCCTTATTAGTATCGCTGTGATATTCGGTGTATCCTGGCTGCCGCTGAACTTTTTTAACCTATACGCAGACATGAGACGATCGGCTGTCACACAAGCGATGATCATCGGATACGCTGTCTGTCATATGATCGGCATGAGTTCAGCGTGCTCGAACCCCTTACTCTATGGATGGCTGAACGATAATTTCCGTAAAGAATTTCAAGAATTATTATGCCGTAATAAAGAACCCACTAATGTTGCTCTTAATGGTACGACAGGACAAACGCGTCGGAGGCGAAAACATGTCAACATTACCAAGGGGGATCTTAAATTGCTTGAGGGACAGCGCGTAACCGATTCGGTAGCATTGACCGAGAATCCAATGTCGACGGAAGTAACGACATTGATGCGGTAAAACATCATCACAATCCAAACAGAACAAACCTATATAAAAGAACACGCACACACAAGACACATTCCGTTCTTCTTCGCTAATACGATAGAGTATGCGCATTTCATTTTTTCAGATAGTCAAGTACAAAACCAAAACCAAAACAAACGTACCTAGTTACTTTTTTTTTTTTAGTTAAATAACCCTTGCGTAAACTATATGTTGTCTCCAGCAACATTATCAAAAACAACGGAAATCTAAGCTGGTATTCCCTCTTGAATATATCGCTGATGGAGGGTGAGAAACAATGCAAAGCTATTTACGTTACGATTCGCGTAGCGTTTATTATCACAAAACCCAAAGACAAAATAAACATTTTATTAGTAAAATTTGCATTTAAAAAAAAAAGACATTTGAAAAAAAAATAAAGATCAATAAAATACATTAATATCTTGTTGAGTTTTCGGCTCTCGATGCATGCGTTGCTTGTTCAAAAGATGTCATTATTTGTTCTTGTATCATGCTTAATGTCATATTGTTTGCAAATATGTGATAGTCGAAGCACACTCTTCTAGATAATACGCGTGGAATACCGTTGTTAGGGTTTATATCAATCGTGGTGGAATAGATAAAGGATACTGTATATACAATAAAACATACTAACAAAGATACATACTTATTTGTCAGTAAATATACCCGACTAACTTACCAAATATCTGCAAAATATCGACTAAAAACAATTTTTAAAACGGTCCCACGTCGAGCGCCATCCAAGGAATAATGAAAATTACTGAATATTCGGAAACAAAGAGAAAGGTATTGTTTTCATAAAAATGTTCGATCTCAAGATTTTGATTGATTCTAATAAAAGTGGTTTTTGGAATTCCGTCCGTCTGTCCGTAATGGTACCTACAGCCTAAACGGCTTGAGCGATTTCGTTCAAACTTCGTATCCACGTTTCGTTTTGGTCATAATTCTAAGCACATTTTTCTTCTTTAAGCCATTTTATTAAAAGGTACCTGCCATAAAAAAATACACAGAACGCCAATAGTAGAGAAAACGGCTTAAACGATTTTTATTAAACGTAACATATGGTATAAGTATATTAGTTCCAACAAAATTCCATACTCAGTTTTTTTC
This sequence comes from Rhingia rostrata, assembly GCA_949824845.1. NCBI lineage: Eukaryota > Metazoa > Arthropoda > Insecta > Diptera > Syrphidae > Rhingia > Rhingia rostrata. The sequence continues at coordinate 47,535,178 of OX463756.1, forward strand.
GAGAACATCCATTTAACGGACTTTGGTATATAGGCCATGTAAAAGAAAAAATAATTTCTCGCAGTCTATTTTGCTAGTTATGTGCCAAACCGAAAAATTTTGAACTCCAGTTAACATGAGACAAGAATTAAATTAAACAAAACAGTGGAAAACAAGTGAACCGAATAGCTAAACATTCCCAACTGCCAACGCCATCATCAATCATATGGGAAAATAAATAGTTGGTTGGTTAGCACCAACCATTTGCATATCAGCATCAACCCGAGTTTTAAAATGCAAACCAAACTATTCAATTCGGGTTGATTTTCATAAATACACAAATGCAACCCGAGTTGTGATGTGTTAGATGCAAAATGCAAACCGAATTATTCAACTCAACACGAGCTGTAAAGAGGCTGTTATGTTGAAAAAGTTTTGTTTGCGGTCATACAAGAACAATCCTACTGAGAAAAACCGATTAAAGTTCAAACGAGCCATTAAGCGTGTCAAATTCTTCCACGACCAAAAGTTGAGGCCACAAATTCTACTATGTCCCAAAGGTACTAAAAACTTTTGGTCGTTTGTAAAAAAAAATTAAGAACTCGACCTCATCTTTCATCCCAACGCTCATTTATAATGACATTCCAGCTGTCACCTCGATAGACAAAATCTGCTCGTTGCTCATTCTGCAGCCAGTTCCACTATGTGTCCAGCGTTCTCCCGTACTTGAAGAACGTAAAACATTCTATGGGACCAATCCACCTCCGTACTCGTAAGGTCGCAATTAGATCTTAACATTCACAAATCGTCTGGTCGAGATGGTATCTCTAACATAGTTCTGGAAAGGTGTTCTTCCACGCTGGCAAAACCACTGCGTAAGCTTTTCTATCTGTCCTACTCATCAGGACTCTTCCCAAGTAGGTGGAAAACGCTCTCCAAAAGTAGGCAGGACAAAAATTTGTTAACATGGATTAAGTCGAAAAATAGGCACAAAATGATTATTATATGATAACCAGGTATTTATGAAAAATAACTTAATGAATATTGAATATGGAAAATGAATATAAATGGTGTTTTTTTTTAGAGGTTTGTTTTTCAAATAGAGATAAAACTGAAATTTTGTGGTCAAATCGGGCAACTCCAATGTTATTTATGTTCAGTTTGGTTTACCATTTCATCGTAAACAGGTTGACAAATGAACAACGCTTGCAAATCCTGCAAAATTATTTCGAAAATAATGGTTCAATTCGCAAAGTTTACCGCAAGCTCCGTCCATTTTATGGTCGGCATAATCGTCCATCAGAGCAATTAATTCGGTTAACCATTTATCGTTTTCGCACTACGTTTACTATATGTGATAATAAGCATCTGCAGAGACGTCGAACAGTGCGCACCGAAGAAACAATTGCCGCTGTAGAGCAAAGTGTTGAACAGGACCCGAATGAATCGATTCACCACCGTTCACAGTTCATCAACTTTATGGAAGATTTTGCGCAAAGATCTTGCCTTACGACATTACAAGATCCAGCTTATGCAAGAATTAAAGCTGCGGGAACCATGCAACACCTCGTGATTTTGGTGCTTAGCCGAAAACGAGATTGATCTGGATGCTGATTTTAATACGAAAATTTTGTTTAGTGATGAGGCTCATTTTTGGTTGAATGGCTACGTCAACAGGCAAAATTTCCGCATTTGGAGTAAAGAGAATCCACATGACACCCTTGAGATGACATTACATCCCCAAAAACTGACTGTTTGGTGTGCTCTATGGGCTGGTGGAGTCATTGGGTCATACTTCTTCCGATATGATGCTGGAGGGTCTGTTACCGTTAATGGAGAGTTGTATAAAGCCACGATAACCGACTATTTTGTTCACGAATTGGATGGCAGGTTCCAAGAAGACGGCGTTACATACCACACAGCGCACGTCACAATCGATTTATTGAAAGAAACATTCGAGCGCTAATTTCGCGGAATTGACCTGTCAATTGGCCACCAAGATCGTATGATTTGACACCATTGGATTATTTTTTTTGGGAAAATGTGAAGTCGCTCGTCCAAGCCAACAAACCAGTAACGTTAGGGGTCTTGGAAGTCAACATTCCTGGCGTTATTGTCGACATATGGCCTAAAGTGCTCGAAAAGTGGTTATAAATTGGACCTCTAGACTTGGCTTTATTCGAACCGGCAGTGTCGGCCACATCCCCGAGCACATAACTAAACACTAATGGCATAAAATTATCCTTCCAATAAACTCAAACTGATTGTCATTTGAAGGGCTCAGTGGCGCGATGGTTAGTGCGGTGAACTGCCGAGGTCTGGGTTCGATTCCCAGTCGTAGCAACACCTAAATGATGTTTCACTGGCCCTCCTCTCGCGATGGTCTGACAAATCATCCGAGTAGTATTAATTGTCATGAAAAGCTTATCTCAACTTAGCCGTTCGGAGTCGGCATATAACAGGAGGTCCTGCCATCGTGCTAAGAAGTACACACGCACACATGAATGGTTGTGAGAAGAAAGCTAGGCGCTGGGTACTAACGAGCCTGTTGCGCCATAAATTTATTTTCTAAAAAAATAACTCTAAAAAAAAACACCGTTTAGAATAAATGATACTTTAAAAGCGGCCATAAGTTACCATGTTATTAAATGTAACCCAAGCATGGTAAAATTATTTTGTCTAAAATAATGATAATTCACATGAACATTTTATGAATAACTTCTCAAAAAATAAATTATGTTCATAAACAAATTTTCAAAACACTGACTGTCATACTCTTGATATATGATGATTAATTTTTAACACACATCACTAATATGATACCCACCGTCTAAGGACTCACATAAAATTTTAAATGAATTTTAAATTTTAGTGTTCCAATTAAATGACACTAAATATATACTTCTTGTAGTAGGTGCCATGATCAGTCTTTTGATCCCGCCCATTTTATGTAATATTACTGACATTAATGACTTATGAACTCACACAATCTTTAAAGACACTTACTATTTTACTGATTCAGATTCTCATAACTATTTTATTGATTCAGATATCTCAGAGTAGCTGTAGCTAAGCTTCAAGACTTGCGGCTTTCATAGTTCTCCAGATATTTGGTTTTCTTATGGGAGGTGGCGCTCACTGATTGTATGCAATCATTCGTAAGATAACTAAAAACTATAAACCAATATACTTGGACAAAGTTTGAACTCTGGTCATTTGGTGATAAAAAGTTTTCATGAATAGGATATGCCACGCCCACTCTTTCGATACCTCCCATTTTATGAAATGCTACTGACATGTGTGGCCTATGAACTCGCACAAAGTTTCAAGACACTCTATTCAGATTCAGATATATGAACATTACATTAAATGCTTTATTCTTATGGGCATGGCACCTACTTGTTCCATCACTCCGACTTTTAACTTTCTCGAATAAAGAGAAAGATATTGTTTTCGTGCAAATTTTCTACCTAGAGATTTTGATTGATTCTAGCATTACGATGATAGCGGAACTCAAAAAATTGGTTTTTGGAATACCGTCCGTCGGTTCGTCGGTGCGTCTCTCCAGCCTAAACGACTTGATCGATTTTCTACAAACTTCGTATCCCGCGTTTTTTGGTCATAGTTCTTGGCCATTTTTTTTTATTTGCCTTTAGCCATGTTATTACTGGTACCCGTCATATAAAAATCATACATAACCTCAATTTGCTCATAAATGGTTACAACGATTTTGATTAAACTTCTTATATGCTATAAACATATTAGTTACAACAAAACTGCGTACCCAGTTTTTTTTTCGATAAAATCCATACAACGGAATTTTGCATTCAGGCCATATTAAGAAAATTGTCAATTTCTCTCAAGCTATTTGGCCAAATTGAATGAAATTTAATTCGTATGCTACTATTACTGTTTTCATGAGTTCCACATAATTGGTTTTGGGCCAATTGTCCCTAAATGGAATTTTGAGTTTTGGCCAATAACGGAAAATCATTACTATTCGCATGGACACTGATTACTTTCAATTACGGAATAAACGTTCGTATAATCACATTTCGACATTATTTATATTATTTTTAGCATCATTATTCAGCATAAATATTATTGTGTATTTTTGCTAAATTGTTTAAAAACGTCAAATTAACTCGCTGTGAAAGAGAAAATTGCGTACGACCCAGTCGTGCATCCATCACTTGTTTACTCAACTACTCAGATTAGCAATTCATATGATCACACCAAGTTTCAAGAAAGTGACTTTCATAGAAGTCCAGATATTTTGTTTTTGCATTTGAGGGGTCATGCCCACTTTTCGGATCCCTCTCATTTATTATATGGGGACTTAAAGTCACAAACTATATGCTTGGACAATTTCAGGACTCTCACTATTATAGTGTCCCAGATATACTTCATTAATAATTAATGCCTAACATTGTAGGTTCTATGACTCCCTTACCGGAATCCCCACGCACCCTTAATATATCCATAAAATACATCCTGTTGTTTCTTTTAGATATGCAGCTAGATTCTGTAAAGATTTATAAATAAGAAAATACATATTGTTTAAAAAAAATAATTTTTATACCCGATCCCACTTCATTGTCCATAGGTTATAAAAGTCTTTCTCTTTTAAGGAGAATATATTCTGTTTTTTTTTTGTCATCAAAAGAGATGAGATCACCTACATAATAATTTTACTGTCGTGTAAGTCTTGATAGGATCACTAAATAGATTATGATTGACATGCAATCACACCAAAGTGAGTGGGTTGTGTGAGACCAAAGAACCTTTGATAAAGCCTTCAAACATGGTTATTGAATTCCCAATACAGTTTTTCAGGCAGATCATATTAACGTCACTATTTTTAACGTCAAACTGCCAATTGTACTGGTGGCCAATTTAAACGCCGATCTGAAAACAAAAAAAAGGAGAAGCTTAAAATCCGCTGTGTGAATCGTAAAATACCCTACATGATTCCATCCTAACTAAATATCCCCAAAAAGTGAGGATGTTTAGAAAATCACAAAAAATGGGATATGGGATATATATACCAAATGTTTTTTTTTTAAGAAAAACGTCCCGAAAATTGTGCGTGGATCCAATTAATACTTAGACAAAATGATCATATCTAGTTTGGTTTGGTTTGGAAATATTTTTATCAACATTTTTTTCTATATTTTTTTTCAAAATATTACCGAAAATTTGTTTTTTTACTGAAAAAAATCTTTATATGAACCAAGTAGAGATATTAATACTGTCTAAATATTTCCTTCAATCACTTTTTCAAAATTCTTAACCATTTTCCCAGAAAGTAGGTATTTAAGTAAACGGATTTTTGAAAATTTTTACACGTGTTCGAATTATCTAGTTTTATTATCTCAGCTCAAAATGTAAGGTCTAAAAACCGGTGACCTACAGGTGGGGGGACAGACGAACGGACGGACATACACGAATGGCTAAATCGAAACAGCTAGCGATTCTGAGTCGATCCATATACTTTGAGGTATATCTACCTAAATAATTTCTCTAAGTTATAAACTATGTATCCAAACTTATATACCCCTATTGTATAGGGAATAAATATAGATTCTTGGTGACACAAGATCGTGAGTCTTAGTGTTTGGTGCGCTGGAATACTGTGTTAGGTTTCACCTGCTTAATTGAAACATTTTTTTCTTAGTACAACTCAGTCATGATATGTCATCAAATTTTTCATCCTGAATGTGCGTTGAATTAGATGTTCCTTCAACTCTTTATAACCTATTGACTGAAATATGTTATAAGTCGACTGTTCGCTGTATGCCACTACACTGAAAGTATCTCATAAAATGTAACCACAAATGCATCAAAAGCATCAAATTTCATTCTTCAAAGTTATCAAAGCTAAGTCAAAAAAAAATCTACCTGCATTGAATCTATCGAAGCAAACGTTATTCATGTAAACATAATTATGACCTACCCTATAGGGGTATATTAGAATTGACATTAAGAAATAATTTCGATAGGTATACCTATATGGATCGACTCAGAACCGCCAGCTGAGTCAATCTACCGATATATGTCTGCCCGTTTGCGTGTCACCGACATGTGGGCCTTTCATTTTGAGGTACAGCGCTTAAAACAATTGTTAACATTTTTTTAATTTGTAATTAAGGAATCCAATGGATCGTCTATAGTCGGCATCCATGTTAGACCAGAAGATCATTGGAACTAGCAAATTATTGACGGTAAAAATAAAGACAAAGTAAAAAAAGAAGATCGTTTCTTAACCAGAAAACACGAATAACTGCAATATTTTTGGATAACTTCTCCCTTTCTGTATACAAAGTGTGCTTGGGATTTCCACTCAAATCAATGCGGAAATAAATTATTTTAAAATTACCTTGAAAAATTATCATAAAACCATTAAATTCAATAAAAAAAAATATATGAAAAGGCTGCAATCTCCTGTGCGGATCGTTAAATACCATACCCCATATAACCCCTCTTCCAAGCTAATATATCATTAAGAACTTTATGAGGAAAAAATATAAAAAAAATGACAAATGACACAACATATTGCTTATACAGTTTATCAAAATCGTTTATGGTTCGACAACAAAAACTTTTCTCTGGCATTTGCCCCCAAAAAAGTGGGCGTGGTTAAAAATGATCTTTAGATGAAATGTTCAAATTAATTCTACCGAAGCATTTTCATGGAAAGTTGTTTTTTCGAATTTCCTTAAAATTTTACCAAAAATATATTTTTACTGAGGAAGGCCGCACATTTTTTTTAGACGAAATGTAGTTAATGGAAATTTCTTAATACCTTTTCAGCCCCTTTTTAAAATTCATTGCGGTTTGACAAAAAACATCGATTTTATGAAAAATGGGCGGTTGTTTTTCTTGTTTTTCTGCTTCAACAGAGTCTATCCACCTTTGCCGGCAAATTTAAGGCCCAAAAATAGGTAACACAAGGGCGGGCGGACATACTGACATGCTCAATTGACTCAGGTGAGTCGGTCCATATACTTTAAGGTATATCTATTGAAATTATTTCTGTTACAAACTTAATGTCGAAACTAATATACCCTATGGTATAGGGTATAAAAATACATTTTAATGGCCTCTTACGTATGTACCCAGAAAAGTGTGTCCGACTTATAGTGGAAATAATTCCTTTTTATCAATGTTCGCTACATACATATAATATACGTATAATATATAATATATATTTATGCTCCGAGTACTCGATGTATAAATTTGTATATTATATACAATTTTTCACAAACCACTAGTAATCAAAATTTATATTTGATCAACATCGTAGTAAATAACAATACTAAATATTTATATACTTTCATAGTTTTATTCTTAACATCTATAGTATCCTGTGTAGTGGTTTTAATACTAATTGAAAAATATATATATTGGTTCATATTTGAAATTTTGTCCCTTTTTTTTCTTCTTATTTAAGGGTTAATCTACAGAGCTTAAAAATGGACGTATAATGAATATAAGGACAGAAGAAATCGGGGTTTATAAATAATAAACAACGAATGAATGTAAATTAGAGTACAGCTGTAAATTAAACTTACTTATAAACTGTAAATAAAATATAAAAGTAAATAAAAAATAAAGTGTTGTTATTAAACATATATTTATATCTACATAAAAATGTTAATATATATACTAAATTAAGATTTTTTAAAAATAAATGCTCTAAAATACATTTGTTTATAAGAAGCAAAATAAAACGTTGTTAGTTACAGATTTGTTTTGAATAAAAAAAACAAACAAGTTTCCCAAAAATGATGGCTGTTTATTGTAATAGCTGTACATTTTATTACAAATGTAAAATTAAAATAAAACTTATACATATATGTTGAATTAATAAATCAATTAAATTTTTTAAACTAATATTTTGTTGCCTTTTCTTGTTAATGTTGGAGTTGTGTATACCTTGTTGTACAAAATGAAGAAAATAAACATCTCCTGACTGTTGGTCACAAATTGAGTGCAGGGTCGCACTCAGATGCATTAAATTCGTTATTCTTTATTAAACATGAAAATAAAACAAAATTTAAACTAGTTTTACGATATCTTATATTTTTGCAAACAAGGATTTAATATTTTGATGCCAATTAGCTGGAAGATATTGCGGTTTGGTACTTCGACTAACATGATTGTCTGTTACCAGCCGTGAGGCTTATATACTTGAAATTATTTTTTTATTAGTAACAACTAGCATTAATATACTTAAAACCATTCCAAAATAAAACCAAAACATTCATATGAACTACTATTCTCTGTGCTTAAAGTCTTATAATCTATTCGTGATAACTACTCAAGCATAAAAAGTAAATTAATTAGATTTACAAGGGTTTTGATTTCTTCATAGTATTGCTATTTAATATTACGCAGAAATCAAAACCCCGAAAATTAATGGGTTTATTTTTTACGTCAAATTCAAGTGCAAAAAAGAAAAACTACGTTCGTATCTGCACCACGTTTTTAAGAAAGATACATGACAGCGGAAGCCTAAAACTGTTGCAAAGCCGATATTACTGCCATCCAAGAAATACTATGAGATAGGGCGGGCAAAAAGGATGAAGATCTGTGATTTTTATCATTGTTCGTTTTTTAGTAAGCAGAAACAGCGACTATTCGTATGCGATTTTATTATAAGCGATAAAATTAGGAAAGAAGTGCTTTGCTTTGGAAACATCAGTAAACGAATTCTATCAGTCAACAAGGAAAATTCGCTGAAGAAGGAAACATATGATAAGATGTAATTTTATTAATCTAGATTCGAAATTTTGATATAATATTTTTTTTTTTAAATTACACCTCATTTAAAACTTATATTATAGTTTCCTTAAAAATATAATTTGGAAGTACAAAAAACATATTTTTATCAAAAAAACCTTTTTTTTGTTTTTAAATTTCCAAATAATTTTTTTTTTTGAATTAACGTACATTTAAGTTATTATTATTTCTTAATTTCAGGCCATTTGAACTGAGATGGTGGCGGATGAACCGAAAAGCCAACGGCAGCTCTCCATCCCGTAGTCGATACTGATGACCCCGTGTCCTAGGGGTATCTAATAAATTTTAACTGGCCCTCCAGGTTGGGGGTTGTACTTTGGGTTAACAACCGAACCATGGAAAAAACTAACGGTTACGCCTTGGAAAGGACTGATTTTATTGTTGACAACCCTGCTGAACGAAAAAAGGACAACGAAGTTCGTACCTGCACCTGGAATGTGAGAACATAAAACAGGAGAGGTGCAAGAAGAGAACAACTAGCGGAAGCCCTGAACTGCTAAAAAGCAGATATTACTGCCTTCCAGGAAATACGATGGCATGGATCAGGCAAAAAGAGCATGAAAAACTGTAGATGTCACAGATATAGTGAGCAGAAACAGCGACTATTCGGATGCGGATCTGTTATAAGGCAAGAAGTATTATGTTTCCAAGACATTAGTTAACTCATTGTAACAATCCGCATCAATGCCAAATTCGCCAACATAGGACTTATAAGCGCTCACGCCCCAACGAAGAAAAAAGATTATATAGCTAAGGATTGCTTCTATGACCTATGAGCGACTACCGAAGTACGATGTAAAATTGTTCTGGGTGATCTTAACGCAAAGGTAGGAAGAGAAGACATCTTTAGCAGTATTGTCGGAAAACATAGCCTACACGACAACACGTCTGGTGACGGACTTATGCTAATTGACTTCGCTACGGGACGAAATGCCACTATAGCCAGTCACCGTTTCCTCAACTCGATATCCATAAGGGGACATTGCGGTCTCCAAATCAATGAACTTTCAACCAAATTGATCATATTGCGATAGACAAGAGGCACGCATCCAGTATTTTGGATGTCCGAACATTCTGAGGAGCTAACATCGACTCGGACCACTACCTTGTTGCAGCCAAGGGAAGAATGCGGATATCAACTACGCAACAAAAATCCAGAAATACAGTGAAATAATCAGGCTGCCGAAAATGAAGGCCTTCTCGCCGAGATTTACAAAGCCAGCGGAGATGACTTGGTAAGAAACATCCACCAACTCATAAGCCAAATCTGGTCGGAAGAAAGTGTTCCTGAAGAATGGAACCTCAGCATCGTTTGCCCGATCCACAAAAAAGGAGACCTTCTAAGTTGAGCCAACTACAGAGGCATAAGTCTCCTCATCATCGCCTACAAGATCCTATCTGCCGTAATATGTGAACGCCTGAAATCGTTTACCAACAACCTGTTCGGCACTTATCAGTGTGGTTTTAGGCCACGAAAAATCAAAGCCGATCAAATGTTCACTTTTTGACAGATCATGGAAAAAGTCCAAGATGTCCAAATCGATACCCACAACCTATTCATCGATTTCAAAGCCGCATATGACAGCATTTATAGATTCGAACTATACTGAGCCATATCTAGTTTTGGTATACCGCCCAAACTCGTCCGTTTGTGTAGGATGACGATGGAGAATTCTCGCTGCTTCATCAGGGTCGGAATTGACTTTACCAACACATTTGATATCAAAAAAGGATTTAGGCCAGGCGATGCACTATCATGTGACTTCTTCAATTTGATTCTTAAGAGGTTTGTTCAAAACTCACGAGCCTACACCAGAGGCACATTTTTTGCGAAAATCGGTAAAACTAATAGCAAAGGCCGACGATATTGACATCATTGGTCTTCCCCTACGTGATGTCATAGCCATGCTTGGTAATATAGAGAAAGAAACGGCAAAATTTGGTTTAACAGTAAATGAAGGCAATCCGTGGAACATGCTGTGAACACGAAAGGACACACAAAATCGACGAATTGGAGAGAACGTCACCATTGACAGATATAACTTTGTGGTAGTAGTAGACTTTGTCTATCTCGGCTCCGCTATTAACTCTGACAACAATATCTCGTCAGAAATTAAACGAAGAATTACTCTTGCCAACCGCTGTATCTTCGTGCTAAGAAGAAATTTAGTAGTAAAGCCCTCACTCGAACTACTAAGGAGATCCTATATAAGACCCTGATCATCCCAGTTCTGCTCTACGGCGCTGAAGCATGGACCGTCTCAAGAGCGGATGAAGATATCCTTGGTCGAGTTGAGAGGAAAATTCTTCGAAAAATCTTCGGTCCCGTTTGCGTTGGCGGGCTATGGAGACGAAGATTCAACCAAGAACCATACGAGCTGTACAGCGATATGCCTCTGGTCAAAAAACTTCGCATTGGACGTTGAAGATGGCTAGGACATGTAGAACGAATGGACACCAATACTCCTGCTCGTAGAGTCTTCGATTCGCAGCCAGACGTCGGACGCAGTAGATGAAGGCCTCGCCTTAAGTGGCGCGCACAAGTAGAAACCGACCTCAAACAACTTGGAGTGCGCAACTGGTGGCCGTTGGCTAAGGACCGGGCAAATTGGAGAGGCATGTTGGTTGAGGCCCAGGTTTATTCCGGACCGTAGCGCCACTTAAGTAAGTATGAGGGTAAGTAAGTAACTTAAACTTAACATACTATTACTATCAGTTCCAATAAAACTGCGTATCCAGTTCTTTCGAGAAAATCCACACAACGGATTTCTGGATTTCGACCATATCAGGAAAATTTTCAGTTTCGTGCAAACTATATAGTCAAACTTAATGAAATTGAATATTAATGTTATTATTAAAGTTTGTGAAAATTCCAATTTATTATTGCTGGACCAAATGGTTCTTAATGGATTTTCAACCAATAACGAAAAATCATTCCTTCAAATTTCGGAATAAAATTTCACACACTTGACATTATTTACATATTTTTAACATCAATAACTAGCATTAATCTTATTGTCTATTTTGACCATACCATGCAAATTGGCAATTTCCTTATCAGGGCGGCGTTAGTAGTAGTGGGCTTTTTTGCATAGATCTTTCACTTCAAATAATTAAAAAAAAAGTCCAATGACGCTAAATTGCAAGATTTGAATGGCCAATTCTTATCGTAAAATCGGCCGATTAGGAAAATACCGATGCAGTAATTGAATTGGTTCTTTGGCTGTATTGCTTGTGGCACCGCCTTGTTGAAACCACATGTTGTTCACATCCATATTTTGTAATTCAGGCAATGTTATCGGTTATCATGTCACGATAAGTCTTCTCATATTTTTAAATTTCTCTTACAAAGAGAAAGATATTGTTTTGCTTTTAATACAATTTGTCTATCAATTTTTAACACAACTTTGTGTAATTTTAATTGTGACAAGACATTACCAACAATGCATTCATGCATTAATGTGAAACTCAGTACAGGTTAAAGTATTTATTTCACAATTACCGGTGATTTTTATTTCAAAAGAAATACCTCCAGTAAAAATCCACATTCGTATCAAATGCAAATAAATTAAAGTAAAGAGGTGAATCACACGACAAGTGTGCCTCAAGTTATCATCGAAAAAAAATGGGTTGTTAATGACACTCATTTTTTCTATTACTTTCAAAGAATTACATTTATAATTTTTAAAAATGCAAACCGGTTGCGGGACATTGACGAGAAGCAATAAATATTCGCAGTTCCACACGATTTTATAAATCTACATATTATGTGTATAGGAATGTAGGTATCTACATGCGATATATATTGTTTTATAGGACTCTACATATCTGCGATCTGACTGATCAGCATCTGCATTTGTTGGTGCGAGTCCGCACAGTTCGGTCAATTATTATCGCGCAACTTGCATTTCGAATTAAACGTGAAAATGTTTATTTTCTCAGTGAAAAGTGTATACCTGATTGCAGTTGTAATTTTGTGTTTCACTTTGATGGTTGAGTGTAATTCAGTGGGTGCAAGTACCACTGATTTTCCAAATATACCACAACGTCATCTGTCTGAGAAATTGCTACCATCACAACCGATCATTAATGCCCCATTAAAGCAGTCGGCTGCAGTTCAATCTCCAAAGCAATTACTTCCACTACAGCCTACAACAAAAAACTTAGACTCAGCAACTGTATCGTCTGAGGAAAATGATGATGTGACTACACCTTGTCCCGAGAATGGCTGTA